>CM041776.1:74395994-74951972 GCA_023374045.1 Limonium bicolor
GGAGAGCCAGCAATCTCTAGCCCTAGGAGTGAGAAGCGGGATAAACTACTCATATAACAAACAAAAGGCAAATGCGACGACTTCTACTTCTGGGTCAAAGTCCACGACGACAAAGAAACCCATGAATAAATCGCAAATGGGTTACAAGAAGGAGCAACCCAAATGCAACAACTGCGGAAAAACTGGGCACACAAGGACAGATTGCTGGTGGCTGATAGGGTTTCCAGAAGAGGGGAAGAAAGGTAAAGAAACTCACGAGGTTCGTGTTGGATCTGCCATCGATGAAGGAAGGAAGGAATCGTCAACAGTGGATTCAAATCTCGAATCACCAGTTAAGGGCTTTAGCACTGACCAGCTTCAACAGCTCGTGAGTTACCTCCAACAACAAGGAGGTGCTACCAAACCAGTAAACCAAAACAACTTTGGAATTTCTGGTAATCTCCGATCATTCTTAAATTTTCTCCATGCCTGAATTCTAGTGCTAATCTGGTTCTAGATAAATTACGAGATTTTGGATCTTGGATTCTGGTGCCACAGAGCACATCAGCGGAAATAGATCTTTATTGTCTAATTATCACATGCTAATACTGATAGAGAAATCACCCTTCCTGATGGTCACAAAAGGGTAGTAGACAGTATTGCTAACTTAGTCATAAACGGAACACAATGCCTGAAAATGTGATGTTTGTTCCATTTTACATTCAATCTTGTTTCTGTGAGCAAACTGACAGAAAAACTTAATGTGCAACTTGTTTTCTACCCTGATTGCTGTTCTGCAGGACTCTGAAAGAAATCTTTCTCTAGAAGTGGTAGACAATCTGCTGGTTTATATTTTCTTGACACTGCTGTCCTATGTGATTTCATTTCTGGTTCAAAGAATGTTTCTGCTGTATGTAGTCAAGTCTGTGATGGTGAACCCAAAACAAATAATTCTAGGAATCTAGTTCTGTGGCACAACAGATTGGGACATGTCCCAGTTCGAAAAATGTGCAAGTTTCTTGATACACATTGCAAATAAAACTATGTCTGCTACTTTACCTTGTATATTTGTTTTAAGGCTAAAGGAAAGAGACTTAAGTTTCCCAATTCTACAATCAAGACAAATGATTCCTTAGAAATGATTCATATAGATGTTGTGGTCCGATGAGAACACAAACTGAACAGGACATAAATATTTTCTTACTGTAGTTGATGACTACAGTAGGGCCACATGGATTACTCTTCTTAACATAAATCAGAAGCCATGAATTTATCAAAGAATTCATTACTTTAGATGAAAGGCAAATGAATAAGAAAATTAAAACAGTTAGAAGCGATAATGCTAAAGAGCTAGGCAAGTCAAGGAAGGGGTTGAATTCTTCACTCAAAAGGCATAGTTCATCAAACTTCCTGTTCTCACACACCCCAGCAGAACGGGGTGGTGGAAAGGAAACAAGGCCATATCATGGAAGTAGCTAGGGCTTTATTGTTCCAATCTGGTTTGAAGAAAAATTCTGGAACCATTGTGTTGAACAGGTGTTTACATTATCAACAGAATCCCTAGTAAAGCCATAGAGAACCTACTCCTATGAGAAATATACAAAACAAAACCATTTATAATGAGATAAGAAGTTTGGATGCCTTTGCTATGCCACAAACATAAAACCAAATAGAGGGAAACTTCATTCTAGATCATCGGTTGTATCTACCTTGGTAATTGCACAAAATGTCAAAGGCCACAAACTTCTGTTTCTGGAGAAAACCTGGTAAACACAGCAAGATGTTACCTTTTTTGAACACATCTTTCCTTTGAGAGATGCTGAATGGAACTCTCTTCTCAATAATAAACATCAGGAAAGATGACATCTTCACCCCAAACTCCTATTAAATATATAGAAATGATTTCCCAGCTCCTATTTCACATACAGACACTGACTTCCAGTAGAAACAGATACTAGATTAGATCAGTACACAAAACCACAGCAGAGCAAGAAACCCAGGATACAGAGAACCAGATTTCTCAAGACACAAATACTAGGAGATCCACACGAACCCATAAGGCCCCTAGCAAATACAATGACTACGTCTGTTCCACCAGTTTTAATCATGAGACCTTTTTTTTGCTATCCTGACACAAAGATTAGATCCAAGAAGTCCAAACAATTCTCATTCTTCTTTCTTAATACCCTTACAGACCAGATTCCAATAATACCCATCTCTCCTGCTCTCTTTTCTCAAAATCCAGCAACTTCTTGGATCAGATTCAAAACCTAGATGAGCCACCAAATTATAATTAGCTAGTCAAGACCCATAGATGGGTAAGAGCCATGGCAGAAGAGTTTCAAGCTCTTAGACAAACAACACCTGGTCTGTTGTGGACTTACCCAAAGGGAAGAAACCCATTAGCTGCAAATGGGGTTACAAGACAAAATTTAAGGCTGATGGTAGCTTAGAGAGGTTTAAAGCAGGTTAGTCGTTAGAGGCTTACCCAAAAACAGGGATTAGATTATGAGGAAACTTTCTCCCCGTAGTTAAAACTCACCACAGTTCGAGCCCTAATTATAATTACCATTAAAAAGGGATGGACCCTAGACCAAACTATGTAAATAACGCGTTTCTCCATGGAGATCTCCATGAAGACGTATACATGAAGATACCAGAGGGACTTGAAGTCCATGGAGAAAACAAAGTTTGCAAACTACACAAGTCTCTCTATGGGCTGAAACAAGCCTCCCGTCAATGGTACGAAAGACTAACTAATTTTCTTAAAGGTCTAGGCTTCACCCAATCACAAAATGACTATTCCTGTTATCAAAAGAAACAGCAGCAACATTACATTACTAGGAGTCTATGTAGACGACATCCTTGTAATTGGAAACAACACCAAGGAAATAAAGTATCAAAAAGGAACTTGATGAAGAATTTAAAATCAAGGACTGGGCAGATTAAATTTTTCCTTGGCATGGAGTTTCTAGAAACAGAAACTGGTATAATCATGACACAACAAAGATATGTCAAACAAATTCTGAAAGATTTCCAAATGGAAAACTGTAGAACTTCTGTCAGCCCCTGCAAAATGAATCTGAAACTGTACAAAGATTCCGGATCAAAACTAGAAGAACCAACCTTATACAGATGCCTTGTTGGTAAATTAAATTTCTCACAAACACTAGCCCGGATATGCTTTTGCTGTTCAGTATTTAAGCCAATTCCTGCAGTCCCCCCAACACAGAACACCTTAAGGCAGCTTACCACACACTCTCATATATAAAGGGAACAGCAGGATTTGGATTATTTTTCAACAAGAAAACTAATTATGAATTAGTAGCCTTTTGTGACTCCGATTGGGCTTCGTGCCCAATAACCAGGAGATCCATATCCGGCTACTATATCCTGCTGGGGGTTGCCCCCTCAGCTGGAAATCAAAGAAACAAATCTCCATCGCCCTTTCTTCTGCTGAAGCAGAATATCGGGCTATGAGACAAGTAACCGGAGAGCTCAGTTGGCTCAGCAGATTGTTAAATGAATTAAGTATAGAAAACATTACCCCCATACCTTTAAAATGTGACAATCTGGCAGCCATTCACATAGCCAAAAATCCGGTTTCCCATGAACGCACAAAACACATCGAATTAGATTGTCATTTTGTGCGTGAAAAGTTGCAGGGCGGTTTAATACAGGTACAACATGTCCCCAGTTGCCATCAACTCGCAGATGTAATGACTAAGTCATTAACAGGTAAAAGCTACAGGAATTCTTTTAATTCTTTAGGCTTGCAGCAACAAATTTCAAGTGGCTGATTCACACTACAAGCGTCAAGGAGCACCATTCTACAGCAACAGATGAATCTTCCAGCAGCACACATTGTACTCCTTGAGGGGGGGTTAGTGTGTATTTAGGAGATTATGTACGTTTATAGTGTGTATTTAGGTGTTTACTCTTGTACTGTTATTTATCCTTTTTAGCCACTTAGAGTGTGAGTTTAGTATACCAAATCACGTGCCTTCTGCACGGGATACTAAACTCACTTTACTCATATATTGCTGTATCGCTTGTTAGTATAGTTAGTCATACAGAACATATACGAGAGTCATCTTCCTCCTCTCGATTTCCTCTCTACAAATGCTAAACCAAAGATCCATTTATAATAAAAGAGCTTCGATTGTTTTCTTGATGCAATCTCACATGTTTATGTTATCGGTTTTCCTTTTACTCCATTTTCATCTGTGATTAATGACTTTTCAGTCTCAGTCATTAGGTGTTAGTATCCCAAGTTTGCTGGCTATGGTAGTTTGGAGTTTCTATTTTGGTTGTCTGATGTCTTTGTTAGGTTGGACCTGTTTGAAACCTGTAGCCCCATCTCCAGCGCATTTTTGGCTTAACATCTTTGATGTAATCACTCTCTATTGCACTCCTTCAAGGATACTCCTTTGCTCAGTTGGATAGATAATCATTCTTACGGTCAGGGCTGAGCTCGGTTGTTTACCCTTCTTGAATTTGACGTGATCTTGATGTTGTCGGCATGGGTGTTTAGTTCTCGATCATATTTTTTTTCTTCTAGATATTTGTTTAATCTCTTGTATTCAAAGTAATATGTTGCTTTTTATTCTTATTTTTCTTTCGGGCGAGAAAAGCATTATACTAGAGTATCACCTTATGTAATTAGTTATCCAGTAATTATATATAAAAAAAGTTCTCGAGTGATGGGCACTTTCAAGTCTTTTGTTGGCCAGAATGAGTTCTATATATGGTTTGTTTGTGTTTTCTTGTTTCATTAGACATGTAATCGGTCCATAATCCATTAGTACTTCTAGTTGTACTCTCTCTCTCTCTCTCTGGTAGCTAGCTAATTAGCTCTTGTCCATTGTGAACTTCCTCCCTCTTTCTCAGTCTCAAGTCAGGCAAAAGAGACCGGACCATTATCGAAATAAGATGATGTGATATATCAAAATTACCAGGACGATTCCCCTCGTTTTTTTTTCTTTTCACTTTGACGTGACTTGATAAAGTTTTTTTTTTTTTTTTAAGAATGTAGACGTGACTTATTAATACTAGTTTTAACACATGCTTGATTGCTTTCGAGATGTCAGCTTGTTGTCCGTTAATATATAGGATAGCTGCTGACGCGAGGATATGCATCTCCAAATGTTTGTTTTTTTAAGTAACATAACATAACATGTCCGTGTATTTTTCCACTCGCCGAATAATGTGATTATGATGCCACAAGGAACGGAAGTAGGATATATTCTACGCTTAAAATCCTGTTTGTTGTTTTCTTTTTTGAAATAGATTAACAGTATATCTGGAAAATAAAATAGATTCATTCATCTATCTTATGTTTATGGTCATTGATGTATATATACTTTTGTTTGTCCAAGCTGTGTCGCATGCAGATATACTAGATTACTACTATGTTTTATTTACCAATAAAATACTTCGTACTTATGTAACTAATTTCGATTCTTGGTAATTGATTAGTCCTTTTGAAAAAAAAAAACAATCCATTAAATATTTTCATATATTATCACAGCTTTAAGCACATTAATCAAAAAGTAGAGACAAGTGTCAAGTTATGAGTGGGTATATTAACCACATGGCACACCAGGGTTGGTTAACCACTCAACCACATACACCTTTATTATAAAGGTTGAAAAAACTGCATTTGGCGAACGAGGCCATAGAGTTCAATTTTTCTAGCTCTTAATTTAATCACGGGGGAGTTAAACATATATATATTAGTATAGACGTGCGTTAATTTATTGACTGCTTAATTGGATGGTGCTTGATGGTAAATAGTTTTATGTCAGGTTGTCTTCTGGTTGATGTCCGTTTAGACTTGTGTTGGATTTGTTTATCAGTCCCATAATTGATTGTCACTTTGTCCCTTAAGTTCCACAGTCCCCCTAGAGGACGAAGGTTCGAGGGGCGGGCATCGGTTGAAGTGCACGATGCGTTGGAATTGGCCGAGCCGAGTAGTGTCAGCTTATGACTATAGCGAGGGTCAAGTTAGTGGGTGTGGTGGAGGGCATCCGTCCGGGCCTGATGAGGACCGGGTATGCCTTTGGGCATGCACGTTGCCATGGTGACTTGGAAGCTACTCCAATAGCATGAGCACGTTATGCTCAGTGCTGGCCCTTAGGTTGCGAGTGCTAGTGAGACCACGAGCATGAAGCAACTAGGGGTTGTCCAGTCAGTTTGACTCTTACCACGAACGGTGCAAGGGGCGTTGCACATCAAAACCGTGTTACAGTTCGGCATGAGTTGAGTTATGGACAAGAGCGGAGACAAGGTGCGATGTAGTCCGCATTAGCACACCTTACTGACTCGTACTAGTGGGTGGTCCTTGACTGTTGCCATCATCTTGGACAAGCACATGTGGGTTGAACTGAGTCTCAGTTAGGCGTACTCGATCCGGCTTGTCTTATGCCGCCATAGAGGGAGCCTATAAGATAGACCTTGAGTCCTTTGTAATGAAAGTGATGGCCTAAGGGTTGCCGCTTGGTTGCTTGTCGGGTTGATGAGGGCTTTGATGGTTTGGAGGATGAGTGCGGCTCCTAAGTGGTTAGCTTGTGGCTAAATGGTTTGCTTAGTTTTCCACAGTGAATAGTTGACTGATTGGGTGACCTAATGCCGACTTGCTTCCCGTAAAATTTTAAGGTTTGGCAGTAGAGATGAGTAGTATGTTATACTAGTTCAAATTTTCTATTCCCTTGATTTAAAATTATTGATCTTTTTCAGATAAAATTGCATCAAATTTCACGAGAAGTTTAATTAGCATCATAGAAGACCTTTAGTGTTCAGATGTAACAACTTGGTGTGTGTTTATCTAAAAACATGGTGATACGACACCATATGAATATGATGTAGCTATCTATCTAGTACTAAAAACTTGCTTGACGTATGAACCATCGAAGCGTCAAATCTATAGCTCTAATAGACTAGTTTTGCCTCGACCCGACATCAAGTATTAGCTAGGTAGCTAGGTCTGATCATGATACACGTAATTAATTAATTAATTAGCTCGATAATGGCAATAAACAGCTAAGCATATGAACATCTCAAGTACTGCTTTTCTCTACGTTTCAATATGTATTGAAAGAAGCGGAATCTGGTTTGTTGCTTTTTGGTGTATTAATTCTCTCTACGTTTGTGGATGTAGTACTCATAATTAACGAACGCATATAGAGAGACAGGATAGAAGGTTAAGTGGTCCCTTAATTAATTACTCATGTCCCTAAGTGTAGACACCTTCGTGTATAGATATTAGCAAATTCTTACTCTAAAACACACAAATCATATGGTTTGGCGCAACCATCAACATTAACATGATGGTGGGAGCAAGCATGCATCTTTTTATTTCCATGGTGTTGTATAATAGTATCAATATATTGCATGGTGTGTTGTGTGGTCCTTTTTCATTGGTTGGTGCTATTATGACCCAACCGAAGAACGAATCGATACAAAGCTAACTTGTCTACTTTCCATTCTTATTATTATGATAAAAAAATAAAGACACTACCAATACCACCAAATTATTTATCGATCAGCAACTCGATGCACAATATATTCAATGAAAAGCGAGCGTCTTGTGATGAGCATCCAATGCAAGTGCGTTCATAATTCTGTGTAGGAGGAGATTACCGGATATAACTATATATACGTTCGTTCATTTTAATGTGTTGTTGTGACATCTGTTGGGTGTTCAGAGCGCTGTCTCTACTAGTAGTGTCTAGTCAGATCGACCTGTTATGTCTACAAAAACATGATTACCTTGAGGATTACTTGGAGTCTTGGACGGTTGAGCTTTTGAGTATCTGCGGCGGACACTAATTTACCTAGTAAACTAGATACCATGGGGGTCCTCTTCCATATAATATAGTTCCAACTTCCATTAGCTCAAAATGACCACACAAATATATTGTCAAAAAGATAGTCACTCTTTGATCAAAAAAAAAAAAGATAGTCACTCCATCGTACTTAATTATCCTAAAAAAAAAATACTTCACCAGTTAGATCGTACGGCTGATGTTTATTTCAACGATAATGTCGTACTTACCGAACCCGGTACCCCATCTAACTTTAACCATCAAATATATCCAACAGTGTTTCGTAAAACCGACAAGTATTCATAGTTTCCACATTCTCTTGGCTTGGGTCTTACCTTCTTGGTTTTTTGCCCTCCCAACTCCCATTCGTTCATCTTGAAAGTTCAGTTTAAGAGTGATACTGAAAATCTAAATGAACCTTTCTCGTAATACGGTAGTGGTGAGCCGATTCATTCATGTATATTAAGGAAAAATGAAAACATTTATTAGTACGAAAAACTAATAGAGCACATGATAATACGAGGACATGTATAATAAAAGCGTAGCTTGTTAGCCATATTAGACCCAGCCCAAGTCATTAGTATTATTTAACCCATTGTATTTACATTTTGTAGTTGTAACGCCCCTATTTAACATATTTATAGCGGAAATAAAATACTAAAGGCGTACAGACCATCGGGTTCCAAACACCCGATACCAAACCTCACCAAAATTCAACTTAATGATTACAACTGAAATACCCCAAACCTTGATATGTGGTTTAAATATCAAATTATGTTATATAAAGGCTAAAAAGTGCCTTAGAAACATCAGTGAACAATTTAAACATAGTAAAGTGCAATAAAGCACTAAGACACAGTTTGAGCAAAAACATGCGCTAAGCTATGAGTGAACTTGGTTAGGACCCAAAGAGCCTACCAAGACTTGATAACATTTAATTATGATTTAATAAGGCTAAATAAGTCCTTAGGAAACTTTGGTGGACAGTTAAACCAAATAAAACATAAGAAAATACCTTAAAGTCAATATGAGCAAAAATGTGCTCTAAGCTTGGGATGAATGTGTATAAGACCTAATGGTCATACCTATACCTTATAAATATGTTAATGAACATATTAAATCAATTACCAAAGAAAACCAAGCTTGAAAACAAGTTAAAACGCAAAATGTGCTTTAAGAAGTCTTAAAGCACGTTTTTGAAAAATTGTCTTGTAAATGAGTTTTGAATGGCTAAATGTCCATCATTACTCTCTAACTAACATGTGTACTATATAGTATCACATTTGGGTGGCCATATTAGTGGGAAATCAAAAATTTCACTTCTATGTGCCTTGTATTTGTGAATAGTAATTTTTACAAGCTAGTTTGTAACATATAATGTTATAAGTAATTAAATTGGTCAACAAAGACCAAAACACCCTCCTAGGCATAATGGTGGCCGGTTTTTGTAGTGAGGAGTCACCAAGTATGTTAACTTGTTAAGTAAATAAATGTGACTCATAGTTACTATTTGCTTTAAGACTTAAATATCTTCAAAAAGTAAGTTCTATCTTCATTCTTCCTTCCTTTCCTCCATTTCACACGGTTCCAACTCCTTCTTCCTCTCTTCTTCTTGTTCTCTCTCGGTAATATATCACCACCACCATGGAAGTCTACCTTTGACCACATGTAAAATCTAGCTCACTTAACCAAATCAAAAACAAACACCACCATTCTCTTAGTTAGGTCAAGCTCTACACTTCTACCTTCTCAAATCTTCAAGAGCTCAATTTTGGTGCCATGGAGAATCACCATTGAAGGAGCTTGAGCCCATCTTTTCACATATTCTTGTTCTCCTTTGCTTCAAGGTAAGGAAACTCAAAGAAAATCCATGTTTCCTCCATGTTTTCATGTTGTCCGAAAATTCACCTCACAATGGTGTATTTATCTTGTTTGTTTTAGCTTCATTTGAACCTTCCAAGGGCTAGGAGGAGTCCTCTCTTGATACTTATTCAAGTTCTCTTCCAATTCCAAGGTAAAACAATTACCTTAATGTGTTAAAACAATATGTGTAACTAGGGTTTACAATGAGGAGAAGCATAATGCTTGAATACTCATTCTATTATTTGTACAATGTTTGGTAGTTGGCAAGGAACTAAATGCCCTACCGGTTTCACAAGGAAGAAGAAAGAAATTTGTGAGGAAAAAGAGGTAAACAAACTATCTCAATGTAGTTTAAATGCCTTAGGAAAAATGAGCTTGATTTGCTAAATAAAATACCTAAAGAGCCAATGGTGAATGACCTAGTAAAGTGTTCTCAAGGAGACTAGTAAAAGACATATGTATTGGTGTATGTATTTGCAGGTCAAAGGCATTATTTATGTGGGAAATTCAGTGTTTATGGTTTATGCAATTTAAGGGCCTAAGAGCCATGTTACTTAAGGGCCTAAGTGCCAAGCAATTTAAGTTATGCACTATATGTGATGTAGTGCTAAATGTGTGGAGTTTGTGTATAAAAGTGTGTTTGATGGATTTTAGGTGTTTTGAGTGAAATAAGGTAAGAACCTAAGTGTTTGGATGTGAGTATATACAAGAGAAACTATGGCCAAATTTGGGAAAGTGTGTAAGAAGTTCTAAGTGTTTTAAGTGAGTTTTGGTGAACTAGGAAGTGTTAAAGGTGATTGAATGTTTACTTGAGAAGAAAACATGTGTTAAGGTGATTTAGAGTGATGCAAGGATTTAGGTGTTATCTTGGAAGTTCTAGGAATTCAATGTGTGTTTTAGGATGTATTTAAGTCTTGGAGAAGTTCGTTTAAGGTTTAGGTAATGTTGATATCCAAGGAAGAAATGATGTTTAAGTAAGGTTTTGAGAAAAGAATTCAAGGAGTTGTAACAAGGAGATTTAGTTAGTAAGAAAAGGAGTTGAGAGATGATGTTAAGGTGTAGAGGAAACACCTTGATGTAGTGGTCATTATTGGTGAACTACCACTTATGAAACTTAAGGAGAAAACATCCCAAGTGCTAGGAACTTTGTAAGAAGTTTGTGAATGATAAAATGGTTTTGGTGAGTGATTTAAAGAGTTTAGCACATGGCTAAAGGTGTGTTTGAAGTGCCCAAATGAGGTTAGGGGTACTAGGTTATATGGGGTGAAGTTTGGAGTTGAATGTGAAAAGGAAAACAAAGGTCTGGGGCAGACCGAACTTGCGACCGGACTTGCAAGTTCGGTCGAGCCCAGTTTACCCTACGAGAATTGGTTTCTGGAAAAGGCCGACCTTGGGGACCGGACTTGCAAGGTCGGTCGGGCTTGTATTTTGTGTACGGATTAAGTTCCTGGAAACGACCGAACATAGGACCGGACTTGGCAAGTTCGGTCGGGCCAAATTTTCAAAGGGGAAGAAAGTCTCGGGAATAGACCGAACATGCGACCGAACTTACAAGGTCGGTCGGAGTAGAAAATTTTGACGGAAATGTGTTCTGGAATGGACCGAACTTGGACAAGTTCGGTCGGTAAGGTCGGTCGGACCAAAATGTTGTTTAAGGTTATGAAATGCTATGTAATGATGGGGATTGATAGGTAATGATGTTATGAGGTTGTTAAGGACATGATAGGTGGGTTTTAATGACAATAACGTGGGTTAAAAGTTGTAATAAAATGTGAAAGTAAAACAAGTTAAAATGTGAAGTTATTTAACCAAGTTAACGGGGAAAAGTTATAAGCGTTAGACTTTAAACAAACATGTTACCCCAATGTTAATAAAAACACGTGTGATGTTAACAGTTGTTCGAGAATTGCTCGAGGAACATAAGTGGACGTGGTAAAGTGGACTCCGGTGACAGGTATGGTTTTCTTGCAACCTGTGTCCTAACGGATTACACCGGCTTGTATGCCAATGTGTTTTTCTGTATGTTTGCCACGTTGTAAGATTAAACATGTAATGAGTTTACAGTAATTCATATATGTGGCGTGTTCAACTCCGATACCATTTAACCTCGGCAGTGTTAACCTTAGTTAACTGAGTCTAGGATCACATGAGAGTTCGGTATTCGGAGTAAACGACCCGTACCATGGGACGTACTAACCACGGCTATGCGTGCGTTAATTGTGTGATATGTGTATGTGAATGTAGGGATCTCCCTTGTATGTTTAACCCAGTTGTAATACTGTTTGAGTTGTTATGTGACAGGCTCCATAGTGGGGTTCTAAGTATTGTCTAAAGTAAGTATGTACTAACAGTAGTGAGGAATCCGGTTTGGCCGGTCGCGCGTTGTTTGGGAGAGGGTATCCTTCCTAGCTTTACCCTTCTCTTTGTTATGGTTGTTTCCCTCACGGGTTGCGATCTCCCATTAGCTTACTCCAAAGCTTGGCTATTCTGACTTATGATCGGTTTAGGGGGAACATGTGTTTGTGTGGTGTGTTCGGGCCTCCAAACCCGAACCGCCTTAACTTAAGTTACTCGTCCAACTATTAGGACGGTAATGAGTGTTGTTGTTATTGTATAACGAGCTTATCATGAGACTGGCAACATTCTCTAGGCTCACCAGTGTGTAAACAATGTTTGGGTCGGTTCCTAAGAGAACCATTCCCGTTGTGTTATGTGTTTTGTTGTGATGCAGTACTCACTGCGGTATTAGGTTGTGCACGCAGAAACGTGCAAAGTGTTGCTAAGTGTTGTATGTAGTGAATGTTGTAGGTTGTATGATGTGGAGTGTGTTGTATAATGTGAAGTGTGTTGTATAATGTGTAGTGTGTGGATCATGGATATGATTCCCAGTTCGTGATAAGAGACGTTTAAGGATAACCCGATTTAAGGGTATGTGTCGTCTATTAAGGAAGTAGCTCCGTTGGAGGAGAAACACTCTAGGGATGAGAATACCATGGGTGATTTATTAAGTAGGATGTATTATCCGATTGTTGAGCCCTTTGAGGTGAAATGTTTAATGTTGTGTGTTTGTTGTTACATGTATGATTTAAATATAATCAACTGCATGTTAAGACGACAAGTAGTTGTGCGTGGCCGATAGCATGTGGGCTGCGGGATTACCATACCAGCAAAGGTGCTGAGCCCCTTGGGGCCACCCCTTTCTCTTCTTTTCCTATTTCAGGTACGAAGTGCTGGAAGCCGTGCGAGAGTAGGACGGGTAGTCATTGTACATGGGTAAACTTTTAAGTATATATATACAGTAGGTAGTAAGACCGATATTGTTGTCGGCACCAGTTATAAATACTCGGTATAGTTGGTAAGGTGTATATTGTTGTTGTTGATGTTAATGGAAAGGGATATTAATGTATAGTTGCTCGGGATTTTAGCCCATCAGACCGGTACATTGTGTATGTATTAGCCTTGTTAGCCACGTGGGTGGCTAACGCGTGTAACACCAACAAGTTAAGTAATGTGATGAGGTTGTTCTTCCGCTGCAGTTTGTTGTAAGTATGTTAACGTTGGATGGGGTGTTACAAAAGTGGTATCAGAGCGAAGTATCGCTCTGATGACTGAATTACCGAGCTTAGGAAGTACCGAGTTAGGATTTAAGTACTTTGGGTTAAGGGTTGAGTGATAGCGCGAGAGGTACGCTAGATAGGAATTACCAGTGTGTACTGGAAACCTACAATATCCATCCCACCCTCCACAATCCCTGTATATAACTTGGGGAAACAACGCCAGGGAGATGGAAGTCCTCTCTTACTCGGGAATACCCGATCTGGCTGTTATTAAATACCCTTAGGGTACGGAGAACCTGTCATACGGTAGATCCCGAAAACTGGGAATCCCAGACGGTCTCCATTTGAATGATGTAAACCGCATTTCATAGCAAGGAATGAAGGATCTTGTGTATAGAAGAATAGAATTTCCGGCAACCTGGGTCGACATGCAAAGCAGTCGAGAGTAACCAGCTTGCAACGCACTAACCGTTGCAACAGGCAAGAAGTGGATTAATAAAACCGAGAAGTGTCTACGGGACCACAGTTGTAAACATACACCAACGGTATCCACAACCGACAAAAGGAACTACAACGTAGTGCCCAAACAAGAGACAAGTCTCAGTATCACGACGAATACGTGGAACGGGTACGAAGAGAATACAATATAAGGAAAAGGGGGTCTCCCAGAATGGGAAATACCCTAGTTAATGATTATTATGTGAATACATTGGGAAGTCACCTAGAGAATTATTATCAAGACAGTAAGATCAGTGTGGGCCAACAAGGCCACTGATGACAATATGTGTCAAAACCATACCACAAACGGTATGTGTCAAACCGATAGCCAGTTAGCATGGCGCACTTGCCATAGCAAGTGCTGCTATAATAGGGCTATTCGGAAAACTTATAACCACTACGAAGTACTTAGTAAGTACCATAAAGTTAAACGAGACCACTATGACATAGAAGGGCTTAATAGCCTAACCTCTGTGATTGTAAGTACACAGTCAGCAAGAAGCTAAGAAGCTAGACTTGGTTAAGGTAAGAAGATGTTGTGAAACCATGAAAATTTTTCTTTCAACCCAGATTTTCACAAACCTTTTCTTTTCAAACCAGATTTCTTTCAAACCAACACTTCTTTCCAACCTTCTTTAAACCAAACCAGTAAAACCAAGAGCAGTTGATAAGATACAGCAATGGATAACTTTCCCTCGATTAAGTTCGGGAAGCAGGGAATGAATATTGTCACGGGACAATATAAGGGAGTTGACAACTGATTACTTCACCTAGGCGTGTGACGGACACTACAAGTGTACCAACTGTGTTGTGGGACGACCGCACTCCGATAGGAGCATGTGGGCCTGACAGACCTACTTATAGGTTAGTTGGGTAAGTAGCAATGTATCAAAAAGATACCCCATATATGTATACGAGTAGAGTCCGAAACACGGGAAGTAGTCGACTCCGTCTACGGTCAGCAGTATAAATCAAACGAGAGCTAAGGATTAAAGGAATAGTCGAAGTTAAGGAATTCAGTTAAGTTAGCAAGACTAAAGGATAATGAACTCCTTTCAAGGAAATGTTTAAGAGTTAGGAAGTGCGATGGGCACAAACTGTTATGTAAAGACACCACATATGTCTTAAGGATCCTTAGGGATAAACATCATAGCTGGACGGTGGACCAGCCTGTACATGGCAAGCAGATGCCTATGTGGAACATTTAATGTGCAATGAACGGATAAATTCCCAGAATAAGTACCTACACTACCAGTAAATGTTAATCTTCACAGAAGAAGATAATAACCAGTAAAGAACGCGAAAGGCGTAACTAACGGAATGTAAATGATAACTTAGCAACACCCAGGAACAATCCTTGAGGGGTGTTTGCATCAACAATTGTTGAATGAAATGCATGACAGAAGCATAAGGGTGGAAACTAACACCCAGTTTAGACATAAGTGGTCAGGAGAGGACTGACATCCTAAGGGGCATCCCATGAAAGGAAACGTGATGCAACGACCTTGTAATTGTACAGAGAAGTACATGTGTGTGAACAGCCTATAATGAGCCCAGCTCAAGGCAAATAAGGCTTATAATCCAAAAGCAGGATATATTATATAAATTCGATTGATGGCAGAAGTTTATGTGTATAAGTGAATAGAGTGGTAAACGAACCACTGCATTAAGAGTGGGGATACCTCTCGATATTGTGACACCGCAGGAGCGGTAGTTATGTGAATCAAGTGCAAGAAATATGTTAAGGATGGACGATGTTATTAATGAAAAGAGAGTAATTAGCTTAGTAGTATGTGTATAAGGTGAAACACCGAGCTGAATAATGCCGGCTTGTGACTCGAATGATCGATGCTCAAGGAGCATTCAGTGGTCATCCAAATGAGGGATGAACCATAATGTGAATAATGTAGTTTTTGTGGAAGTTAATGTGACAGTGTAAATACTATGTGAGTAAATGTGTATACAATAAGTGAGAGCACGGTGCGCAACAAGCGACCGTTGTATAAATGTTGTTGAACGATAACGTAACAGGTAAGATCAGTTATGAGTTAAACTCAGTGGGATAGATGCAAGATGAGTGGTGTTTAAACAGACTGGGCATAAGCCAGTGGTCGGTACTATATGATGAGGAACTCAGTGTGAATTCCATGGCGAATCGCATAAGGGATTTACTGTCGAGAGTTTACGCCTCTGCACTCTGTATGACTGAGTGTTTTGGTATTGCACTTGTGCAGTAATGAACGAATGAGATAGCTAGGAAATGGAAACATGTTGATTGTGGACAGATAATGTTTATAATGGCCGATGCATAGGAATGCAGGCCGCACCAATAAAAGATTACTTGTACAAAACCAAACGTGGAAATATGATTAAAACAGTAAGTGACTACAGTAGCACTAACTGCCAAATATCGGTATGGAATATACCCCAAATGTTGGAAATAGCTGAGAGAGCACTACACACTAGGTAGTAGCTCAATCTCAACCGACAATAAGCCGGAAGGGAACAAGTCAATCATTGTGAAATACATAGCTGTATACACAGTAAATTGTTATGGAAGTGGATAAAAAGTGTATAACTCACCGAATTCGCTAACGGTAAAAGATACCACGCGTCGGTTGAGAAACCATTGTCACCAAGATAAAGGTGATAATTGGGCATGTACAATACAGTAAGAATAACAAATGGAGCAATTAAGCTCTACAGTTATTAGAGTTTCGCAGCAGAAACTAGTGAGCCAGTGATCAAGTGTTGAATGTACATGGTGAATATGAGTGGATGGCTAATTATTAACGCCTGGAAGCCTCACAGGCCAGGACCGAAACCGGTTATGAGTTACAACTCCAATGAGAATCCTGGTTTAGGAACTAAACCGCCAATATGGTTGAGATCCTCTAATCAGAATCCGTTGTGTAATAGACCGCGTGGAAGTTAAAACACTTCACGACGGCAGAGCATTTAAGCCAATGTGTAGTGATTGATTACGTGGGCGTAATCCCTTTTAAGGGGGGTAGAGCGAGCGCAAAACCACTTAGGTATATTACGTACAAGTGTACGTAGTGTATGTGATATATATTGTGCATAGCACAAAATTATATTATTTTTTGATGATTGGTGTGTGTGTTACGAAACATACACACTCATTCATGGTTTAATTGTGGTAATTGCGCACAGAAGATGCGAATACCATTGTGATAAGTGTGTGTGTTTGTTAACAGTTGTGTGTGATAGTACAAGTGTGGGGAGTAGAGAAACTCCCGGGGGAACAAAAAGCCCCGACAGTGTATAAATGTAAAATCAGGTGGTTGTATTTTGATAAAATATATGTATATATATATATATGTATACTTAATAGTGATGCATGAAAGGGCATGAACCGACATAGAACCTAGTGAGAATAAGATTCCCTAGGCACATGATTAAAAAGTGAATGGAGGTAACTGATAGACGGAGTTCTATCCTTTGGAGATGTTATGATCATGATTAGAATGATTCGAAAGATAGAAAATGGGAAATGAGTGATTTACTGGATGCTTGAAAATGAAGTGGGAGGTGGAACTTGATTGCATGTGATCAAGGGAAGCCGAACACAAATTGGGGTGGAAGGATAGTTCAACACTGATGCTGATCACATCAGGGTTGGATGACTCTTGAAACTCCCTATAAGTGGTCACGAATAACCACGCTAATAAAAGAGCAAAGAGCTTAAGTTGGACTTGGAGTTGTGTGGGTTTTCAAAAGGATTTTAAATTGGTATTTATAAAACGTCGATGGATACTTTACGTAATTAAAGTTTCTCTTACTTAACCTCACAAAGAAATTTTAAATTAAGTGATTGTTTTAAACTCCCAAAGGCACGGGGACGGAAGGTGTCCATCGAGGACCGGGTTCTGCGGGATCAACAGTGTATATCAAGGAATTTTGATTGCTATACATGCTCTGACATGTTGTGTGGTATGTGTAATGAATGTTGTTTGAATTGGATTCCTAAAGTGTATACTATTAAGGCCTATGAGTCTAAATGTGTGTGTTACATAGACCTATGTGTCTAAAGACTGTTATGTTACCAGGACCTATGTGTCCAAATGTTGTTATGTTACCCAAGACCAGTGAGTCAAAGGGGTTGTTTGTATTGTAAGTGTTGTTAAGATACCCGGACCATAGAGTCCGAGGTTATCATTGGATATGTTATGTATGGTGGATGTGAATGTGTTGCCCGGACCATCAAGTCCGAGGTTGTGATGTAAAGTGTGTTTGGTTAGGAAGTTTATTTCCGAGTGATTACTGTGTTCTAATCTAATGATGTGTGAAAAGTGTGAACTTCGAGGACGAAGTTCTTTTAAGGGGGGTAGTTGAAATACCCCAAACCTGATATGTGGTTTTTAATATCAAATTATGTTATATAAGGCTAAAAAGTGCCTTAGAAACATCAGTGAACAATTTAAACATAGTAAAGTGCAATAAAGCACTAAGACACAGTTTGAGCAAAAACATGCGCTAAGCTATGAGTGAACTTGGTTGGGACCCAAAGAGCCTACCAAGACTTGATAACATTTAATTATGATTTAAAGGCTAAATAAGTCCTTAAGAAACTTTGGTTGACAGTTAAACCAAATAAAACATAAGAAAATACCTTAAAGTCAATATGAGCAAAAATGTGCTCTAAGCTTGGGATGAATGTGATAAGACCTAATGGTCATACCTATACCTTATAAATATGTTAATGAACATATTAAATCAATTACCAAAGAAAACCAAGCTTGAAAACAAGTTAAAACGCAAAATGTGCTTTTAAGAAGTCTTAAAGCACGTTTTTGAAAATTGTCTTGTAAATGAGTTTTGAATGGCTAAATGTCCATCATTACTCTCTAACTAAATGTGTACTATATAGTATCACATTTGGGTGGCCATATTAGTGGGAAATCAAAAATTTCACTTCTATGTGCCTTGTATTTGTGAATAGTAATTTTTACAAGCTAGTTTGTAACATATAAGTTATAAGTATTAAAATGGTCAACAAAGACCAAAACAACCCTCCTAGGCATAATGGTGGCCGGTTTTTGTAGTGAGGAGTCACCAAGTATGTTAACTTGTTAGTAAATAAATGTGACTCATAGTACTATTTGCTTTAAGACTAAATATCTTCAAAAAGTAAGTTCTATCTTCATTCTTCCTTCCTTTCCTCCATTTCACACGGTTCCACTCCTTCTTCCTCTCCTTCTTCTTGTTCTCTCTCGGTAATATATCACCACCACCATGGAGTCTACCTTTGACCACATGTAAAATCTAGCTCACTTAACCAAATCAAAAACAAACACCACCATTTCTTAGTTAGGCCAAGCTCTACACTTCTACCTTCTCAATCTTCAAGAGCTCATTTTGGTGCCATGGAGAATCACCATTGAAGGAGCTTGAGCCCATCTTTTCACATATTCTTGTTCTCCTTTGCTTCAAGGTAAGGAAACTCAAAGAAAATCCATGTTTTCCTCCATGTTTTCATGTTGTCCGAAAATTCACCTCACAATGGTGTATTTATCTTGTTTGTTTTAGCTTCATTTGAACCTTCCAAGGGCTAGGAGGAGTCCTCTCTTGATACTTATTCAAGTTCTCTTCCAATTCCAAGGTAAAACAATTACCTTAATGTGTTAAAACAATATGTGTAACTAGGGTTTACAATGAGGAGAAGCATAATGCTTGAATACTCATTCTATTATTTGTACAATGTTTGGTAGTTGGCAAGGAACTAAATGCCCTACCGGTTCACAAGGAAGAGAAAGAAATTTGTGAGGAAAAAGAGGTAAACAAACTATCTCAATGTAGTTTAAATGCCTTAGGAAAAATGAGCTTGATTTGCTAAATAAAAACTAAAGAGCCAATGGTGAATGACCTAGTAAAGTGTTCTCAAGGAGACTAGTAAAAGAACTATGTATTGGTGTATGTATTTGCAGGTCAAAGGCATTATTTATGTGGGAATTCAGTGTTTATGGTTTATGCAATTTAAGGGCCTAAGAGCCATGTTATTTTAAGGGCCTAAGTGCCAAGCAATTTAAGTATGCACTATATTGTGATGTAGTGCTAAATGTGTGGAGTTGGTGTATAAAAGTGTGTTTGATGGATTTTAGGTGTTTGAGTGAAATAAGGTAAGAACCTAAGTGTTTGGATGTGAGTATATACAAGAGAAACTATGGCCAAATTTGGGAAAGTGTGTAAGAAGTTCTAAGTGTTTTAAGTGAGTTTTGGTGAACTAGGAAGTGTTAAATGTGATTGAATGTTTACTTGAGAAGAAAACATGTGTTAAGGTGATTTAGAGTGATGCAAGGATTTAGGTGTTATCTTGGAAGTTCTAGGAATTCAATGTGTGTTTTGAGGATGTATTTAAGTCTTGGAGAAGTTCGTTTAAGGTTTAGGTAATGTTGATATCCAAGGAAGAAATGATGTTTAAGTAAGGTTTTGAGAAAGAATTCAAGGAGTTGTAACAAGGAGATTTAGTTAGTAAGAAAAGGAGTTGAGAGATGATGTTAAGGTGTAGAGGAAACACCTTGATGTAGTGGTCATTATTGGTGAACTACCACTTATGAAACTTAAGGAGAAAACATCCAAGTGCTAGGAACTTTGTAAGAAGTTTGTGAATGATAAATGGTTTTGGTGAGTGATTTAAAGAGTTTAGCACATGGCTAAAGGTGTGTTTGAAGTGCCCAAATGAGGTTAGGGGGTATAGGTTATATGGGGTGAAGTTTGGAGTTGAATGTGAAAAGGAAAACAAGGTCTGGGGCAGACCGAACTTGCGACCGGACTTGCAAGTTCGGTCGAGCCCAGTTTACCCTGCGAGAATTGTTTCTGGAAAAGGCCGACCTTGGGGACCGGACTTGCAAGGTCGGTCGGGCTTGTATTTTGTGTACGGATTAAGTTCCTGGAAACGACCGAACATAGGACCGACTTGGCAAGTTCGGTCGGGCCAAATTTTCAAAGGGGAAGAAAGTCTCGGGAATAGACCGAACATGCGACCGAACTTACAAGGTCGGTCGGAGTAGAAAATTTTGACGGAAATGTGTTCTGGAATGGACCGAACTTGGACAAGTTCGGTCGGTAAGGTCGGTCGGACCAAAAATGTGTTTAAGGTTATGAAATGCTATGTAATGATGGGGATTGATAGGTAATGATGTTATGAGGTTGTTAAGGACTTGTTAGGTGAGTTTTAATGACAATTAAGTGGGTGAAAAGTTGTAATAAAATGTGAAAGTAAAACAAGTTAAAATGTAAAGTTATTTAACCAAGTTAACGGGGAAAAGTTATAAGCGTTAGACTTTAAACAAACATGTTACCCCAATGTTAATAAAAACACGTGTGATGTAACAGTTGTTCGAGAATTGCTCGAGGAACATAAGTGGACGTGGTAAAGTGGACTCCGGTGACAGGTATGGTTTTCTTGCAACCTGTGTCCTAAGGATTACACCGGCTTGTATGCCATGTGTTTTTCTGTATGTTTGCCACGTTGTAAGATTAAACATGTAATGAGTTTACAGTAATTCATATATGTGGCGTGTCAACTCCGATACCATTAACCTCGGCAGTGTTAACCTTAGTTAACTGAGTCTAGGATCACATGAGAGTTCGGTATTCGGAGTAAACGACCCGTACCATGGGACGTACTAACCACGGCTATGCGTGCGTTAATTGTGTGATATGTGTATGTGAATGTAGGGATCTCCCTTGTATGTTAAACCAGTTGTAATACTGTTTGAGTTGTTATGTGACAGGCTCCATAGTGGGGTTCTAAGTATTGTCTAAAGTAAGTATGTACTAACAGTAGTGAGGAATCCGGTTTGGCCGGTCGCGCGTTGTTTGGGAGAGGGTATCCTTCTAGCTTTACCCTTCTCTTTGTTATGGTTGTTTCCCTCACGGGTGCGATCTCCCATTAGCTTACTCCAAAGCTTGGCTATTCTGACTTATGATCGGTTTAGGGGGAACATGTGTTTGTGTGGTGTGTTCGGGCCTCCAAACCCGAACCGCCTTAACTTAAGTTACTCGTCCAACTATTAGGACGGTAATGAGTTGTTGTTGTTATTGTATAACGAGCTTATCATGAGACTGGCAACATTCTCTAGGCTCACCAGTGTGTAAACAAGTTTGGGTCGGTTCCTAAGAGAACCATTCCCGTTGTGTTATGTGTTTTGTTGTGATGCAGTACTCACTGCGGTATTAGGTTGTGCACGCAGAAACGTGCAAAGTGTTGCTAAGTGTTGTATGTAGTGAATGTTGTAGGTTGTATGATGTGGAGTGTGTTGTATAATGTGAAGTGTGTTGTATAATGTGTAGTGTGTGGATCATGGATATGATTCCCAGTTCGTGATAAGAGACGTTTAAGGATAACCCGATTTAAGGGTATGTGTCGTCTATTAAGGAAGTAGCTCCGTTGGAGGAGAAACACTCTAGGGATGATGAATACCATGGGTGATTTATTAAGTAGGATGTATTATCCGATTGTTGAGCCCTTTGAGGTGAAATGTTTAATGTTGTGTGTTGTTGTACATGTATGATTTAAATATAATCAACTGCATGTTAAGACGACAGTAGTTGTGCGTGGCCCGATAGCATGTGGGCTGCGGATTACCATACCAGCAAGGTGCTGAGCCCCTTGGGGCCACCCCTTTCTCTTCTTTTCCTATTTCAGGTACGAAGTGCTGGAAGCCGTGCGAGAGTAGGACGGGTAGTCATTGTACATGGGTAAACTTTTAAGTATATATATACAGTAGGTGTAGTAAGACCGATATTGTTGTCGGCACCAGTTATAAATACTCGGTATAGTTGGTAAGGTGTATATTGTTGTTGTTGATGTTAATGGAAAGGGATACTAATGTATATTGCTCGGGATTTTAGCCCATCAGACCGGTACATTGTGTATGTATTAGCCTTGTTAGCCACGTGGGTGGCTAACGGCGTGTAACACAACAAGTTAAGTAATGTGATGAGGTTGTTCTTCCGCTGCAGTTTGTTGTAAGTATGTTAACGTTGGATGGGGTGTTACAACAACTGTCACGGCCTGAACCTCGAGAAAACTTAACAAAAGTAAACAGTAATAAAAACATATAAAACTCTCAAGCCTAATCCCATCCCAATCACTCTTTCTTTTCGTGGCCACCTGTAAAATAACTCGTACCTGCAAGGTAAAACCAAGCAGCCCACCCCGGGAGGGGTGAGTCAGTTCCCTGGAATGGAACTGGTACAATTCTCCAAAAACAAACTTATAAAACATAACTCTTCAAAATAAACAGTAACTTGAAATCAAACTCTTGAAAGTAAAACAGGGAAAGGAGGCACTTCAAAACAATCAATCATAGAGAAGAGAGAACAAGATAAGGATAGAGACAAAGAACTTAAAAACCAAATCAACCACTTAAGAAATCACACCATATAGTTAGTGAGCATCCATTATTGATGTTAGAACCAATTCTGGTTAAGAATAGAAAGACTCAAGTAGTCACAAAGGACTAGGAATGATATGAATACCCATAACCCGTGGTAGACGTTTATGTCCCCACCATTTCAGAAAGCTGAATCCCATAGACAAAAATACTCAAGAGTGGAATAAATTCAATTGGGAGAGATGGCCCCCACCGCCAAGTACGTCCTTTTAGGACAGGGGATATACAACCTCTCACTGTTTACCACGTCCACTAAGGACAGGGGATATACAGCCCCTCTCTGTTAACTACGTCCACTAAGGACAGGGGATATACAACCCCTCATAGTCTACAACGTCCCTTTTGGGACAGGGGATATACAGCCCCTCACTGTCTATCACGTCCCTTTTGGGACAGGGGATATACAGCCCCTCACTGTTACCATTGAAGACGCGCGCACGTCGAAACCTCAAGAACCAGCTCATGGATGAAACGATATCCAGAGTCAAAAGAAAAATTTCCAAGATTGACCTTTTTCCAAATTCCCACTAGATCACTAACTACCCAGAGCAATACCAAAACACTCAGTCCTACAGAGTGCAGAAGCGTGAACCCTAAGCAGCCAATGTCTAACGGGGCACCAAATAGAAGGAACCAATACCCAAGTGGGTTTCGCATCCAAGGCTCAGTTAGTCACACAAGCTGAGTTAGTCACACAATCATTTTCTTTTTAGAGATTCCTCTTTAAGTCAGTCAGCGTTTTCCAAAACATTCCACAAGTCAATCAGCAAAAATATCGGAGTACGAGAAATCGTACCTGGATAACGCTGTAGCAGTTCTAGTCAACTTGCGCAAACAATCAGCAGTACTCTGAAGAATATTAAAGGTAGTCTATCATCAATCACTTGTAGCCTACGTTAAGCTTAAATAAACTCCTCACTCTTATTTCTAAGTCCCAATTGTCTTTTAAGCCCTCACTTAAATGTTATGTACACCCTTTGACTTGTCTTAGAATGTTGTATAACTCAAGGTTGTAAGACCAAGGGATGTATTTTACTAACACTTGTTAATTGTTCCACCCTTATCCACTTTACCCATACTTAACCATAATTCTCACACTAAAGACCTCTATAACATAAGTGCATTATATGTTATTCAATCAATCTTAGAATTTCAACAACAATTCTTAAGCCCAATACTTTTACTCTTACTTTAGAATAAACATCGTCTTGTGACCTATAATAGGTTTATCTTAGAATACTATACTATTAATTCACAATGTAATGATTATGTACTTTATCAATATTACCAAATAAACTATCATGATTAAATTCCCCTTAACTTAATTAAGATCTACATCTTGTATATTCGAATCATAGTGTTGTAGATACATTTTATTATAACTTAGTTGAGCCACTAAACTCAATCATCATATCCTTAGTTCAGAATGACTTTTAATTACAACCATCTAATAAACTTATCATAAGATGTTAAATTGCTTCTCATTCTGAATAACCATACCATAGTTAACTTAGATTGAACGAATTAATCTTACATTTAGTATTCACAAGGTATATTATATGGTTTATTATTACCTATACAATAAGGTGTTTAGTATAACCTTTTATGCATCCTTACTTACATTTAATTTCCTAAATGTTTTATTTTATACACATTCTCTCTATAGACTATGCATAATCCTTTGTACTAAACTTCATTAAACTTAAGCCTTAAATACGATTTAAATTGTTTTACAAAACCTAAGGGTTCAAAGGAATAACCTAATAAATAAATTCCTTTATTGTATTTAGGATGGACAATATATCTACATAGAGTAGAATTTATCAAAGAATCAAATTCTGGTTCGTAAGTGAAATTGTTAATTATTTAATAAGATAATCTACTATGAAAATTCCCATATTTTATATTCAAATAACCTAACATTATTCCCCTTTACCGTAAAGTATATCAGTATAATATCTTATGTAACTTAGTTTATCTAATAAAAGATTCAAAGGATTTAAGTATCAAATTCCTATTTATAAACCTTCTATAAATTCTAACTACTAAATACCTCACTTAATTGTGAACTCACATCCTAAGTATTGGTAATAAATGTTATAAATGTATTTCATATGGCTTATCTAATGCCATGAAACTTAAGAATAATTATTTAGATAAATTTCCAAATCATCGTTTAATATAGATTATATCATAATCCTTTTAATGATTCTATCTTAAAACATTAAGTTATATTTCAATACCATAAATGTTAAGAAATGATTAAATCTAGACTTACTAATCCACCTCACATTTAGATGTAAAAGTATTTTACTTATTTTATTATGGTTTATATATTAAGAATATTTAGATGTAAACGTATTACATTTGTTTAGCATTAATTATAGAATAAGATCTATTTGTGCAACATTTTATGTAATCTAATCACAATTCTTCCTAAGTTTTAACTTATTAATTACTTAATCCCAATTTTAGATTTACATTCTGATCATTGACAAATAATACTATACATGTATTTTAATATGGTTTATATATAAACCTTGGAAATTCAAAGGTAACTCTTTAAGCCTAATACATAACTATAATTTAATACCACCTCATATAATATTCTCCTATTAGTATTATGTAAAGGTTTAGTTTAACTCATTAATTCCTTCGTATTATATTTCCTATAAGGTATTTAATTTTATTATGTTTAATGTGTATATTTATATATACTAGGATTTGTTCAAAACATTATTTATGTAGTTTTATTGTATTTAATTATGTTTAATAACTTTTAGGCATAACTACAACCGATATACGGTTTATAAAATAAGTGTTTCCCTTTATTTATTTAATACATATGCATGTATACCTGTATTAGAATTTAATTAAGACATCCCCTATGTATCCCATTATATTTAAACTATCTTATTACTACAACTTTTAACTGTATTCCAAGTATGTTTCATAAAGTATATTTTTTTTACTATATCTTAGGATTCTAGCTCTTATAATATTGAGTTATTATAAGTGTTAATTTATTAGCTCCATGTTTTTACCCTAAGTTACTACTTTACTCCCTTTATATATGTATATATATACATATATATATATATATATATATATATTCATATTTTCCTTAGTTTTAATTAAAAATATTAACTCCCATATAATATAATAAGTAAAACGTAAAATAATTAGATTCCTTGATTTACATAAGTTTCTACTTAAATAAGTATATATACATATATGTAAATAATTTCACTTCTCTTAAAAACTAATACCAAAACATTTATAAAATTACTGTTATAAAATTTTAATTAGCTTCCCTTATTTCCCCAGCTTAAAGGTTAATTAACAAACCATACTTTAATTTTGGTTACATTAAAAACCTTATATTATAAGTTATTCTTATGAAAACCTCATAAACACAATTTTTAAAACCTTTACCATTGCCCAAAAATCCCCAAATTTAATATACAGTAACTATAACATTTTAGACATATTATAAAATTTTATTTCATAAAAATATCTTTTTAATTTAGCCAAATAATTCCAGAAAACCCGTAATTTTCAAAAATCATAACTTATGTTTAAAAACTCCAAAACCATAATAATTTACATCAAAATAAACTAGATTTAATAAGGAATCTATGGTTAAAAGTTCAAGTCAAAATACCTTCGGGAAGGTATTTAAATTAATTCAACAAGTTAGGGTTTATTCTGAATTTAATATAAAAACTTAAACACTTAATTTAAACGTTTTAATCTCGGCCGTCCGTTTCTTTTAACTACGATCGGACGGCCGAAAATTGTCGAGTTCTTCAGCATACCCAGAACGACACCCGCGTACTAAATTCGTAAATTCTCTCAATCCACAGAACGAAATCGAGTGATTCTTGTTTCATTGAACTCGAAATTGAAAAACGAATCCATTGACACCGATTTCCCCAATTATAATGCAGTATAACTCAAATACGATACTGGGTTACGCGTTTTAGGATTCTTCGGGTTTACGAATTGAAATCTGTCAAATTCTCTTAACCTAATGCATAATATGGGAAATTGCAACATGGGTTTGGTCGACAATGAAGAGTAGTTTAGCATCATCGGAAGAATTTGAAGAAAACTCACCGGGAATTGCAAGAACGGAGCAAATAGATTTCGGTTTTCTGGAAACGTTCGAATTTTCGAGCAGTTCACGAGGCCAACTTTGAGGATCTATAACTAGCAGTACAGATCGAGTTAGGCTATGAATAAGGGCTTAATCGAAAGAGCAAACTTACCTCTACATATAGATAACAAGAACTAATCCTAACTCGCAACACAAAGAAAGAAATTATGGTCGCAAGTCACGAGTTTATACCTTACTGTTTCGGTGTGATTTTATGTGCTGGCGAAACCGAAACTTAAGACATCTATATCTTCCAACCGGTTACGAATCAGACTTGAGCATAAACATGAAAATTGTAGAGGGATTAGAGATCTTTAAAACGAGCTAAAGAAATCAATTTGGTTGAGAGAAACGAAGGAGTTATGATCAACGAAAGTTACCTGAAATCGGTGAGAAACTGGGATTCTGGGTACGAGTTTGCAAGGGGTCAACTTAGGTCAGATTTGCGGCTGATGTATAACGAATTAGAGTATGTGTGAGTAATGGTTGGAAAGAGGACGTTTTGGAGAAGAGAATGAAGAAGACGACATGGAAAAATATTGAAAGATGAGTGAGATATAGCCGTCCAAAGTTAGGGCTAAACACAGAAATCTGTTATCGAAATTCAGGGAAACAGAAATCGCCTAAGTCCTGGCGCGTGTGAGCTTGACACGTGGCAGTCATTAAAATTTTGGCTCTAAACTTCAATCTATCATAACTTTGGCTAGGATGATCCGTTTTTGACGTTATTTTTATCGATCTTCATGGTTTTCCATAACCTATTTATTGGTATAGGTTTCATGGCCTGGTTTGACCATTCTCAAAAAGTCAACTCTAGCAAGGCTTAATAAGCTTTAAGGTTTCTAGAATTTTATATTGACTTTTATGTTTCAAAACAATGTTCCAACACTTCCTAAAATCTTTATAATATAGTTGGAGTGTCTAGGAATTTTTCCAAGATTTATTGACTTATAAATCTTGTTATTAAATTCATAATACCATATAATAATATATAATAATTAAATATTTAATTGTATTCTTTAGAGTTAAATAGGAGGAATCCCCTAAATTAATTTCCATAATTCCATATAATATTAATACTCATAATTCCATACAATAATTTAATATTCATAATTCCTTATACAAATTTAACATTCATGATTCCATATAATAATATAATACTTAATAGTATTATTAAAGGTCTAATATAATACTTAATTTAGGGGTATTTCAGTAGTCCAGTTGTATTCTATAAATATCTACTGTAATGTACCCCAACTGAATATGAAATACAATGCACTAACTGAATATAAATATCCTAACACATTATATGGTATCAGAGCCTTCTTCTCGCTGGCTGAGGCGATCACAAATTTCTTTTTTTTTCACGTTTTCTCCATCATGAGCTCAACGTCTAAATCTAGATCTGGTCAAAATGACACTCCCAGAACTTCAATCAGTAATGTCTCTCCTGCACAAACACAATCAAATAGTACACAGTCAATTCTCTCGGTTGCAGGCTTGCAGCTAATTGGTGAAGTTACAGCAATACAACTTTCGCCTCTGGAAGGGAATGTTGCTCCACTTCCTTTGAGGTAACGATCTATATAAGTTTTTGGATGGATTACATCTGTGTCCATCCCCTCTAATTGATGACAGTTTGAATCCATAATATGTGAGGCGGAAACAACAGGATTAGCTGTTGATTACTATTTTGTTTATCTCTCTATCACCGTCTATTGTTAGTCAAGTAGTTAATCTAGAAACGGCTACTCAAGTTTTGAAACTTTTACATGAGTCTTTTGCAGCTCATACTAATGCTCATCTAGGACAGCTTCATCTGAAGCTAGCCAGTATAACTAAGAAGGAGGATGAAGATGTAACAAGTTATTATAACAGAGCTAAGGCTTTATCCTCCTCACTTGCTACCACAGGCCATACAGTGACTGACATAAAATTTCAGTCCTATATTCTCAGGGGGCTTCCTAGAGAATATGAATCGATTGTTACTAATATAATCACTCATAATGTGATCAGCTCCCCTCGGTAGATCTACAATTATCTGTTAACTTTTGAGGATATTATTAAACAAAATCAGACTCGGTCCATAGAATTTGTTTGTCTTAATGCCACAGAGGTGCATTTTTCTAGCAACAAGGATAAAGGGAAATCCTATGGGAAAGGTGTATCTGGTTATAATTCTCAGGGATCTAGATCTGAATCTAATCAAAACAAAGGTCGTGGAGGTAATTCTCAGAGTTATGGGAGAGGAAATTCTGACAAAAAGCTCAACCTATTTTCAGTGGTCATGCTGATAATATACAAACTTGCCAAATCTTCCAGAAGAAAGGCCATGTGGCCGCGGTCTGTTACCACCATTTTAATCAGACTTATTACAATAATCCTCCCGTTTCCTTCCAACTAATTCTACAAGTAAAAGTGGTGCTTCTGAGTGGCTGCCTGATACAACAGTCAGTCATCATTTTATTGGTGATTTCTCTAGACTTAACCTAGGGGCAAGTGATTATTTGGGCAATGACACTGTCAGTTTAGGTGATGGCTCCTCTTTGTCTATTTCACACCAGGGACCAGGTTCTATACCCTCTCCTTCTGGTGACTTTACTTAGCTAATGTTTATTATATACCAGCCCTAAATAAACATCTAATTTCAGTCAGTCAATTCTACAAAGACAGTGATGTTTATTCTGAATCCTATGCGGATTGTTTTCTGTAGAAGGATTTTCACATAAGGGGGGACTCTCCTTCGAGGGCTGGTTAAGGATGAGGTTTATTCCTTCCCTTCTAAGGAACACCTAAGTCTCAACTCAGCTAAGCTTGTCCATGGTACAAGGACACCTATCACCACTTGGCACGATCGGTTGGGCCATCCATCAAAAGATCACTACTAAAATTTTGAGATCTAATAATTAGTCTAATGATACTACTCATAAACTTGGTTTTTGTAATGCTTGTTGTGCCGGTAAACAGCATGCTCTTCCTCATTATCTAGTGACTCTAAGTCTACTACTACCTTTGAGTTGTAATTTCTGGATGCTTAGGGGCCAGCTTTTGAACACTCAGTTGATGGTTTTACCTAGTTTATCCTGCTAGTGGATGCTTTTCAAAATATGTGTGGATCTTTCCTGTTGCCAGGAAGTCTGGTGTGCATTCTGTGTTTGTTCAGCTTACTAACTTGGTTCAGAATTAGTTTGGAGTTTTTATTAAGTCGGTGCAACCTAATGGTGGAGGGGAGTTTCAAAGTCTAAAGTTTTTTTTCTCTCAGAAAGGCATTATGCACCACTTGACCTGTCCTTATTCACACCAGCATAATGGAGCTATTAAAATCAGAAACAAATTCATAGTAGATAAGGGTTTGACTCTCTTGTCTCACTCTTTCTTACCTTTGAAATTTTGGTCCTATGCTTCTAGGATTGCTGTTTTCTTGTCTAACGGAACCCCGTCTAAGGTTTTGTCCTACAAAACTCCTTTTGAGTGTTTATTTCACAAAGTTCCTGATATCCTGTCTTATGAACTGTTGGTTGTGCATGTTGGCACAACCTTCACCCCCTCGACACACACAAGCTAGCCTACAGATCGATTGAGTGCATTTTCTTAGGTTATTCTCCTGATCATTAGGGTTACCTCTGTTTTTTGTCCTACCACTGGAAAAACTATATTAGCAGGGTGATCTTAATGAGATTTATTTAGATCACATTGCATTGGGCTATGCCTCTCCGCTCTTCTTCGCTATCCTCTACACTGAAATACCCCGAACTTAAATATAGGGATTTAAATTAACTTAATCCGTATTTAAGGGCCTAATGGTACCTAATCAATAATTGGTAAGGAAAATAAATCCAAAAGAAATAAAGAAACGCTTAAAAGGCGAAAAACGCTAAATAAGCATTAAATAACCATAGGAGGTATGAGACCTCGGTTAGCGTACTATATGGATTCTAAAGGTTTAATAAGACCTAAATAATATATGGGAACAACTCCCGAAGAAAACGGATCCAAATAAAGTGTTAAAACGCTAATAGAACCTTAGAGCACGTTTTTCGAGAAAACCCGAAAACGTGACTTTAAGTGGTCAAACAGACCCGTAAAAATTATAAATCATTAAATAATAATTATTAAGCATCTATGGGAGCTTAATAGTCAATAAAATTAATTAAACGAGAAAATTCCGGAAAACGGGTCCGGTTAGTGAATAGTACCCAAACCCGTAAAATAACGAGCGTTTTCTGTAAAAGACGAAAAACGCTCCAGCTAGTATACTGTAAGGGGACCGGTTTTTAATAAGTTAAAGCCCTCACACACACTCACATACTAGTTAAGTAAGAGACAAAAGCAAAAAGTAAAAAGGGTAAAAAGTACCCACTTACTCTCTCACCTTACATTTCACTCATCTCTCTCCTATCCTCCTCCCTCCCTCACGATCTCTCTCTCCTTCTCCAAAGGGGGCTGGCGATTTTGAAGCTCCAAGAGAAGCTTCAATGGCTTCTCAACTTTCCATCCATACTCCATCCTCATGTAAGCTCCAAACTCAAAAATAATTACATATTTGAACTCCCCTCATCCTCCTCTACATTTCCCTCTTTCCAAAATTCGAAAAGGATGAGTTTCATCTCCATGGGTTTCCCCCATTTGAAGAGAAAAGCACCCCATTATGGAGCTTGGAGTCTCCTCTTTCCAACAAGGTAAAAATTTACATGAAAAACTCATGTTCTCTTCACTCTTCTTCACAACCGATTTTTGCCCTATTGTAACACTCCATTTTCTCTCTCTCTTTTGAGCTTAATATCAACCTTGCAATGGTGGTGGATTCACCTTGTTGAACCAAGGGCTAAAACCCCTCTTAAAAGCTTCAAAAGGCAAACCCTAGAAATTGTGTTTTTACACTTTGGATGAATTAGCATTAATTTAAGGATTAGTAGTTTAATTGCACTTGTTTTATGTGCTTTGGGTGATGGGAATGGAGTTTGATAACTCCATTCCTCATAATGGCCGATTTGGGCAAGAAAGAGAGAAGGAGAAATGAAGAAGAATTGAAGGAAGTAAAAGCTCAAGGTAAGAGCTCCTCACTCATGTTAAATTATAGTGCATTAGAGTAATGGAATGAGTAAACGAGCAAAAGAAATCAAACTAATGTATTAGTATTGAAGTTTATGAAGTTTTGAGTATTTGAGAGTAAGTTTGAGTATTTGTGAAATTAGTAAGTGAATTGTAGGCCTTGGAGCCAAATGATTGGGTATGAGTAATAGTATTGGTATGTGAAGAAGTATTGGTGAATGTATATTGTATTGATTGCTGGTAGAACCCTTGTAAGGGTGTGGCTAGATTAGGAATGAAATTGGTGAGAATTGGTATGTGTGGCCAAGTAAGAAAAGTAGATGAACTATGGCAAAATTTTGGTAAGAATATGTGCACTTGTGGATGACTTGGTGAATGGGAGAACCAAGGTATGTATTGAGGATAGTAGAGATGTTTAATGACCATGGTACGGTAGTAGTAGTATGAGAAGTAACAAGTGCAAAATCTGTAGCAAAATGTATCAACATGCATTGGAGAAGATAGGAAAGATTAGTGTGCAAGAATTGGTATGAAGAGTGTTGGACTTGGGTGTAGGGAATGTAATGACTTGGAAATGTATTTGGGATACTAGGAGTAACATTGGTGGAGGAAATATTGAATGGTAGGAGTTGTAGAAAAATCTGTAACATGAGAGAATGAAAAACTGTTGTAGGTGTTGAAAGGAAGTGAGGAAATTGTGTAAATTGTCTCATGGATTTAGTAATGGATTTGGTGGATGAAATAAGGTATTTTAGGAAGCCTAAATGGCATTATATCATGTGGGATTACATGTAGGAAGATTGGGGAAGGAATGGGTAAGAAAAGAATTGAAAAACAAAGTCTGTAGCAGCTTTCTGCTACCGACCGACCCAGAGCCGGGTCGGACCGTGGGTCGGTCGGAGCTTAAGAAACGAGTATAAACCTTTCGGGAATGGACCGACCCAGGAGCCGTGGGTCGGACGTGGGTCGGTCGGACTCGAATTTTCTGTTGTCGAAGTTTCGCACTTCGACCGACCCAGAGGTGGGTCGGTCGGTGGGTCGGTCGGAGCTTGGACAACAGACCCGAAACTCTCGGCAATGGACCGACCCAGAGGCGTATGGGGTCGGTCGGAATAGTTCTGGTCGGTCGGGAGAAAATTTCAGAGAACGAAACTTACTGGAATGGACCGACCCAGGTTTGGGTCGGTCGGTGGGTCGGTCGACCCATAACTTACAAAAAAAAAAAAACTAAAACTGAATGAATGTAACTAGTATATATATATATATATATATATATATATATATATACGTATGTATACCCACCTATACATACGTACATGCATACGTAGGTGAGCAAACCAATGTAAGTAATCAAAAGTAAGTAAATAAAATGTAAGTATAGAAATGTAAAGACTTAGTAAGTATGAGTTCGGAAACGTAAGAGTAATCAAGTTAAGTTAATGATAGTTAGATTAACCACTCGATTGTATGTACATCATAGGATTTGCCTTGTGAACACCGGAGGAACGTTGGGATACAAGTACAACGGTGAAAGGTATGATTTCTTCATGCTCTGTATCCTAACCTGGTTACCCCGATTTGTGTGCTTATGTGATCACCAATAAGATAAATGCACGAATCGGAATTATAATGCACTTAATTGTGTTTGAACTATTTTGTTCTTGATTGTATCTTCTTGAACATTTAGTTTGTATACTTCATGAAATGTATGAATGGAATTGAAGTGTATGTGTGTAAGTATGAGTAATTGTGTATGTATGTATGTATGGAAGTAAGTAAGGACTTCTACTAATTCCTAACAGCCTAACTCCTAACATGAGTATTGAGTAAAAATGGAATGAGTAGAAGCCCGATATAGTTTCGGCCACGCGTGAGGATAAGGAACCACAAGAGGTTGGAACCGAATCCTGGCTATAATCTTTTCCTTGGACCAATTCCCTTTGCATGGGTAGCATCCTGGATTAGTGGGCCACCCTAAAGCCCGGTGGTGGGAAGTAGTATTCCCTGCCCGGAGGTCATACCGACTTAACTGGAAGTAAAGTATGTAAGAAGTAAGTATCGTATGTGTATTGGTCTTGACTGTTGTAAGTCATTGACCTTGAGTAAATGAGTATTGAACACCCGATTAACCCGGTGTGTAAAGAAGCTAACAAGCCTTCTGTATGAATTGGAGAAGTGTATCTCCGTATTGCGTATTGAGTATGTAACGAGTATGTATTGTGTATGTGTATTCTGGAGGATGGTAAGTAAGTATTGGTTGACTTGTATTGTCTTCCATGCATGTATTGTATTGTACTGTACGTATGTATGTGTACCTTGTGTAGTACTGTAGTACCGTGAATGAAAGCATGTATGTATGTATGTATGTAAGAAAGTATGTATGCATGTATGTAATGCAAAATGAATTGCATGTATTCGACCAAATGGTCGGCGTACCCTCGCTAGTACGCGGGGTATGCGGTTATCATGCTCGGCGAAAGCTGACCCCTTCGGGGGACATTTTTTAGTGTGCAGGTACCCGAAGCGGATGTGGCCAAGGTGAGAGACCGGCGGCACACCCTTGTAATTAGAAGTAAGTAGTTGTGAGAAATGGGTAGTGAGTAGACTCTTAGAGAGTATGTATGAATTTGGAAGAGGTATTACACTTGTATAAGGACCTTAGTAACTCGGTATGTAGATTGTATGGTATTGAACTCGAAGTATTGTAATGAATGGGATGTTGTAGTATTTGATTCGGTAATTGGAGTAGGTATGATAAGTGTGTAGTACTCGGATATTCCGGTCCATCAGACCGATGCTGTAAGTAGAAGTAGTGGCCTTGTTAGTCACGTGGGTGACTAACGGCATTGTATCACCCAATGTATGTAAGAATATATCCGCTGCGTGTATCTGGTATGTAAGGAGATTGGACGGTAAGTATTGTATTAATGGTAGGGGTGTTACAAAAAGTGGTATCAGAGCGAAGTGTCGCTCTGATGACTGGAAATACCGAGTTTAGGAATACCGAGTTAGGAATTAGAAGCTTAGGGCTAAGGGCTGAGTGTTAGCATTAAATGTGCTAGTTAGGAACTACCGGTGAGTACCGGATACCTACAATACCAGTCCCGCCCGCCGCAAACCCCCATTGTATAACTTGGGAAAGGACGCCAGAGAGAAGGGAAGTCCTCTCATACTCGGGGAAACCCGATCTGGCAGTTGTGAAGCAAACACACAGTAAATAAGAACCGACATATAGCAAATTCCAAGAATTGGAAGTCCCGGAGATGGATCCCGGTTGAACCACAATACCCGCACTCAATAGCGGTTGAACGAGCACTCCACCCACGAGGAGGCTGCAACCTACAACAGCATGGGGCGACGTGCTTAGCAGTCGCGAGACCCAGCTAGACAACCAACAGTAGGAAAGAAGCACTAACCATGCAATGAAAGGGAAAAAGGAGTAATGACAGAACCCGAGACACGAGTCTACGGGATAGTAATACTTGAAAAATACCACCGACGGTATACCAGCTGACTAAGGACATAGTCCGGAACGGTTAACTCCAAAAACCACAACGCCAAAGGGGTTGCAAACCTGGCCAACATAGCTCAGACAGCTACAAGGACATCCACGAGATATAATTCGACAGGACTACAACCGTAGTGCCTAAACAAGCTAAGGCTCAGTCACCACGGTAAACCGGTGGGAACGAGCAGCAAGGAAAGACATACCAAATAAAAAGGGGGATCTCCAAGGATTGGAGAGGTACCCTGATCAATGGCAACCATGTCCGACCTACTGAGAAGTTACTCAGAGGATTAGCTCACCTATTAAATGATCATTGGATCAATGGAGAAGTCGACAAGACTATCAAATACCAGTGGAAACCATACCGTGACCGATATCGGTTTACCCAAAAACCACCAGTACCACGCACTTGCCACGGCAAGTGCAGTAATGACGGGAGCATTCAGGAGGACTTTTAACATACCACAGGTACATAGTAATGTACCGTGACAGCAATGAAACAACTATAGGATCACAAATCCTGGAAGCTAGAGGAATCAAACCTTGGAAAGGCCTGACGGCCTGACCATTGTATTAAGAACATACCAGACAGCGGGAAGCTGGACCTGGTCAAGACCACAAACATGGCTATGCCATGTAGGACTTCTTTTGACACCGAACCATTGTTTCAAAACCCAAAATTTTTCTTTCAAAACCACGACTTTCCTTTTAAACCTTGGATTTCAAAACCAAACCAACAAAATTACGGTGAGTATCATAGAATGATACAAGAGGAGTTGACAATAGAATACTTCACCTAGGCGTGTGACGAACACTACGAGTGTACCCAATTACGGGATGTGGGACGTCTGCACTCCGAAGGAGCTTGCGGGCCTAACATACAGTTGGGTAAGTGGTAACGTATCAACATGGTACCCCACGTATGTATACTTGCAGTGTACGACACACGGGAAGTAGTCGACTCCGTTCTACGGACCTTGAGTGAATTCTAACCAGAACAACTGGACACCACAGACAATCAAGGAGAAGGAAACTCAGTTAAGGAACAAGTATAAGGAACTCAGAGAACCCATCTGAAAGTAAGGAATAAGAACTAGAAGTGCAAAGAGCACAAACTAGTAAATATAGACATTGGATGTGTCTCGAGGACGTCGAACAAATACGTGATAGCTGGAAGGCATACCCAGCCTAAACACAGTAAGGCAATCGCCTAACGTGAACACCACAATGCTCAACAAACGGGACAGGATTCCCAAGAGCAATTACAAGATTACCATAAAGTAAAATCCATCATTGAAGGGAATAATAAACCTAGTCTCAAACGCTAGGAGCAAGTATAAACAGTCTACCCAAGAACGGGAGACGTTATGACCCAAAAAGGAGATACTCAAATACAATACCACAGGGCGGTATAGTAATAACGCATCGCAATATTAGCCGGATGTAACGGCATAACCAACAACACCCAGGAGCAATCCTCGAAGGGTGTCTAGATTAACAGCAGTTGAATGAAGCATCATAATAAAAGCACGGAACTGGAATGTGCACTCGGTTAAGACACCGAAGAGATTTCACTTGACAGGAAATGCCCTAAATTACTAAGAGGCACTGACTAACACAAGAATGCCTAAAGGTCTCCTATGAACGAAGCGTGATGTCACGACTTGCCATGGAGCCTAGTAATACCTTCAACCTATGGGGTATACAAGGAGTGGAAACATGTATAAACAGCTGCAAAGGGCATAGCTTGCAGCAATAAGGCTCAGAAGCCATAAACTAACTGCATCATGTAAACTTAAACGGTTGCGAAACCCACACCATTTAATAACAAGACTTGCAAAGATATTGCTTCGTACGATAAATGGATCGACAACTGAACCACCCAATTGGGGCTTAACACAATCGGTGGCTTGATGTAATGGCTATCTCAGTGTCACTGTCACTAGAGCATCAATCTAGTATACAGTAGACGGAGTTCTGATTGACCTTCATGCCTTCGGTAACAGAGGCATAAGAAACGTAACAGTGCCAACAATGGCCTAGTCCACACTTGGACACTACGAGAAACCCGAGGAAAGACACCTCTTGTTAACCAAGATCACCAATGTGGTGAAGATGTGAACCCTTAGAAAAGGCTTCCATCTACTATAACAACAAAACTTGTGGATAGATATACCAAGAGACAACGAATATGGAAATGAGATTTCCAAACCACTACGCCCACAAGAGGCTGTGGACTGTAGAAGCACATCGCTTAAGAGCATCGAAGCTCGAAGGAGTAAGCACGCTCCTTATGCACCCAATCATGTGGTGAACCATTGTATAAATACTTACATGGTAAACCTTTTCATGAGACCTATGAGTGGAAACACACCCCTCAACGAGAACTTTCACCTACCAGTGATAGAATACTCTTTAATTAGAGAACGAGACCAGAAAACCCTTGAAGCTTCTTGGGATGTCCCGGTAATGTACATGCAAAATAAAACCGCATAGCTAGAGCCTATGATCAATACTCAGCACTATGGAGACAGTAATTGTCAAAAACAATCAATGAGTGTGCACATTACACACCATGAATGACCGGCGCTCAAGAGAGCTTGTAAGCCGATAAACCACTTCACCCTTGGTCAACCAAGTTATTTGGCAAACTATATCATGAATGAGGAAGTAATATGAGGTAAGCTAACCTACACATGAAACCTAAATAGAAATGAAACATCTCCACAAGGGGAAGATAATGGTATTGCGGTATGCTACGACGACCGTCATATGCGTGAACTAGGAACCTCCTAGTGTATTCACACCATAATGAAATGGTGCCAATGGCAATGGCAATGAGTTAAGACAAAACTACCACAGTAACGGAATCAGTAGAACAATGTTGTATAACGAGTGAGCATACGGAGCGCAACAAGCGACCGCTATGGGGAAGTAGTTAAGCAATGACACAGAGTATGAGTATGAGAAGACAGGTAGAAATATTTACTCCTATGCGACCACATAAGTGATTTACCGTCAAGCGTTTACGCCTCTGCACTCTGTATGACTGAGTGTTTTGGCATTGCACTTGTGCAGCTAATGACCTAATGGGATAGCTAGGAATATGGACAACGTAAATCGTAGCAAACTTTTCTTCCACCAACAATATGGCATAAGCCAGTCAAGCATGCTTAGCAACAAACCGTGCGGCCTAAGGCCAAAGAAGCACGAAGAGTGTAAGCACGCTAACAATCACAAGATGTGAATTCCATTGGAATAAAAGGGTGAAGGAAGAATTAAGTAAGTCACTAGGACCGACGCATGGAAAAATGCAAGGTCATACAAGTAAAGAACACTTGTACTGAACCAGAAAAACTGGTAGAATTCGGAAGCTAGTGACAATAGAGAAGGCACTACAACTAGGTAGTGACTTAACCTCGCCCGACAACAAGTCGGAGGAACTTAGTGCATAATCGTGGGAGTACGAATAGTATGTATAATAGATTACCAGAGAGCTGGTTACAGTCTAAACTCATTGAGTTCAAACAGCGGTAAAAGAATACCACACTGTTAGTAAACCTTATTCCCAATAGAGGGATAAAAAGGTGATGTATAGCACATTAAGGATAACATGAAGGGTGAGTAACCCAAGTTATCAGGGTCGCGCAGCAGAAGCTAGTGGGCCCTAGCTGAAAAAAATGTAATACACCTAGTAAGTATGAAAGAATGGCTATTAATGCCTTGAAGCCTAATAGGCAAGAACTGAATTAATTATGAGTTAAATAACTCATATAGGAATCCTCGGTGCAAAGACTAAACCACTGGTATGGTTAAGACCCTTTGACCAGAGCATATTGTATAGTATATCGTAGTGAAGCAAAACGCTTCAGATTGCCCAAATCGAGTAAACCAATGTTTAATAGTAACATATGGTAGATTACGTGGGCGTAATCCCTTTTAAGGGGGGTAGAGCGAAAACCGCTTAATGTAAGTTTCATGAATAAAACACAGAAACTATAATGTGCATAGCACAAATGAGAATTGATTTAATGATTGGTACTTATGTTAAAAAACATACGTATTCATTCATATTGTAACCGTGGTAATTAGGCACAAGAGATGCGAATACTACAAGATGAATATACCCATCTTGTAACCCCAGTGTAAAAGTATTAGTAAAGAGGAGTATAGTAACCCTTGGGGAAACGATAATCCCTGTAGTGTGTGCCTATCTGAAGATAGACATGGCATTATGATGCATGATTCGGTATAAAACCGATGTATAACCTAGAGGAACTTGAGTTCCCTAGGTGATTGTCTTGAGACAATTGAGAATGAGTAGTGGACGGAGCTCCACAAGTATTGTATTCTTAAAGAAGTAGTACGGATTAACTATGAGTAGCAGAGGAATGTAACCCACGAGTGGTGTATTCGTAAGTACGTTATTGGAAGTAAATTGAGGATAGCTGAATTTCATAAGTACGGTATTCCCTAGTCAGAATAGTAGAGATAATCGAGGGTAATGGAAGAAAGTAGAGAAGGTTGATGAAATGAGCACTTAGGCATCGAATTCCGAGGAAAGTATTTGGGAAGTAGATTGAGAATGGTTGATGGACTGATTTCCATCCTTTGGAGTTGTATGAAATTGTAATTATGACTAGGAAGAGTAAAAAGGTAGCAAATGAAAATGATTGAATTATCTGTTGTTTGAAACGGATGTGGGAAGTCGAACTTGGTCCTGATCAGATCAAGGGAAACCGAACACAAATTGGGGTGGAAAGATAGTTCAACACTGATGCTGATCACATCAGGGTCGGATGATTCTTGAAGCTCCCCTTAAGTGGTCACAAGAATCACACTTAGGATAGAAGTAATGAATATAAATTGGAATTTGGAGTTGAATGTTTTAGAAAATTTTAATTGGTAGTGGTGAAAGAATTTCTTTAGTATGGAGAATGAGAACCTGCTAGAAGTGTGTATCGAAGGAAACAGTAAGGTAGTATGTTGTATTATTCCAAGGGCAGCGGGACATAGAGGAGTCCTGTGTCCAGACGACCTTGGTTGGATTGTAAGTGTATTGCATCGCTTTGGGGATAGCTTTGCACGGTATGTATGTATAAAGCTTGTAATGAGGAACTGGATGGCTGGTAGTAATGTGGATTTGGGCAAGTATTGTACATTGGTAAGGTATGGTATGTAGAAACCCGGAGTAATGGATTTAGGGATTGTACGGAGGAAGAATGTATGACTTTGGCATTAGACAAGTATAAATGAGTAAGTATAGTAATCCCATAACCTCGAACAACTTTGAGGACAAAGTTCTTAAGGGGGGTAGATTGAAATACCCCGAACTTAAATATAGGGATTTAAATTAACTTAATCCGTATTTAAGGGCCTAATGGTACCTAATCAATAATTGGTAAGGAAAAATAAATCCAAAAGAAATAAAGAAACGCTTAAAAGGCGAAAAACGCTAAATAAGCATTAAATAACCATAGGAGGTATGAGACCTCGGTTAGCGTACTATATGGATTCTAAAGGTTTAATAAGACCTAAATAATATATGGGAACAACTCCCGAAGAAAACGGATCCAAATAAAGTGTTAAAACGCTAATAGAACCTTAGAGCACGTTTTTCGAGAAAACCCGAAAACGTGACTTTAAGTGGTCAAACAGACCCGTAAAAATATAAATCATTAAATAATAATTATTAAGCATCTATGGGAGCTTAATAGTCAATAAAATTAATTAAACGAGAAAATTCCGGAAAACGGGTCCGGTTAGTGAATAGTACCCAAACCCAGTAAAATAACGAGCGTTTCCTGTAAAAGACGAAAAACGCTCCAGCTAGTATACTGTAAGGGGACCGGTTTTTAATAAGTTAAAGCCCTCACACACACTCACATACTAGCTAGTTAATTAAGAGACCAAAGCAAAAAGTAAAAAGGGTAAAAAGTACCCACTTACTCTCTCACCTTACATTTCACTCATCTCTCTCCTATCCTCCTCCCTCCCTCACGATCTCTCTCTCCTTCTCCAAAGGGGGCTGGCGATTTTGAAGCTCCAAGAGAAGCTTCAATGGCTTCTCAACTTTCCATCCATACTCCATCCTCATGTAAGCTCCAAACTCAAAATAATTACATATTTGAACTCCCCTCATCCTCCTCTACATTTCCCTCTTTCCAAAATTCGAAAAGGATGAGTTTCATCTCCATGGGTTTTCCCCATTTGAAGAGAAAAGCACACCATTATGGAGCTTGGAGTCTCCTCTTTCCAACAAGGTAAAAATTTACATGAAAAACTCATGTTCTCTTCACTCTTCTTCACAACCGATTTTTGCCCTATTGTAACACTCCATTTTCTCTCTCTCTTTTGAGCTTAATATCAACCTTGCAATGGTGGTGGATTCACCTTGTTGAACCAAGGGCTAAAACCCCTCTTAAAAGCTTCAAAAGGTAAACCCTAGAAATTGTTTTTACACTTTGGATGAATTAGCATTAATTTAAGGATTAGTAGTTTAATTGCACTTGTTTTATGTGCTTTGGGTGATGGGAATGGAGTTTGATAACTCCATTCCTCATAATGGCCGATTTGGGCAAGAAAGAGAGAAGGAGAAATGAAGAAGAATTGAAGGAAGTAAAAGCTCAAGGTAAGAGCTCCTCACTCATGTTAAATTATAGTGCATTAGAGTAATGGAAATGAGTAAACGAGCAAAAGAAATCAAACTAATGTATTAGTATTGAAGTTTATGAAGTTTTGAGTATTTGAGAGTAAGTTTGAGTATTTGTGAAATTAGTAAGTGAATTGTAGGCCTTGGAGCCAAATGATTGGGTATGAGTAATAGTATTGGTATGTGAAGAAGTATTGGTGAATGTATTGTATTGATTGCTGGTAGAACCCTTGTAAGGGTGTGGCTAGATTAGGAATGAAATTGGTGAGAATTGGTATGTGTGGCCAAGTAAGAAAAGTAGATGAACTATGGCAAAATTTTGGTAAGAATATGTGCACTTGTGGATGACTTGGTGAATGGGAGAACCAAGGTATGTATTGAGGATAGTAGAGATGTTTAATGACCATGGTATGGTAGTAGTAGTATGAGAAGTAACAAGTGCAAAATCTGTAGCAAAATGTATCAACATGCATTGGAGAAGATAGGAAAGATTAGTGTGCAAGAATTGGTATGAAGAGTGTTGGACTTGGGTGTAGGGAATGTAATGACTTGGAAATGTATTTGGGATACTAGGAGTAACATTGGTGGAGGAAATATTGAATGGTAGGAGTTGTAGAAAAATCTGTAACATTAGAGAATGAAAAACTGTTGTAGGTGTTGGAAGGAAGTGAGGAAATTGTGTAAATTGTCTCATGGATTTAGTAATGGATTTGGTGGATGAAATAAGGTATTTTAGGAAGCCTAAATGGCATTATATCATGTGGGATTACATGTAGGAAGATTGGGGAAGGAATGGGTAAGAAAAGAATTGAAAAACAAAGTCTGTAGCAGCTTTCTGCTACCGACCGACCCAGAGCCGGGTCGGACCGTGGGTCGGTCGGAGCTTAAGAAACGAGTATAAACCTTTCGGGAATGGACCGACCCAGGAGCCGTGGGTCGGACGTGGGTCGGTCGGACTCGAATTTTCTGTTGTCGAAGTTTCGCACTTCGACCGACCCAGAGGTGGGTCGGTCGGTGGGTCGGTCGGAGCTTGGACAACAGACCCGAAACTCTCGGCAATGGACCGACCCAGAGGCGTATGGGTCGGTCGGAATAGTTCTGGGTCGGTCGGGAGAAAATTTCAGAGAACGAAACTTACTGGAATGGACCGACCCAGGTTTGGGTCGGTCGGTGGGTCGGTCGACCCATAACTTACAAAAAAAAAACTAAAACTGAATGAATGAAGTATATATATATATATATATATATATATATATATATATACGTATGTATACCCACCTATACATACGTACATGCATACGTAGGTGAGCAAACCAATGTAAGTAATCAAAAGTAAGTAAATAAAATGTAAGTATAGAAATGTAAAGACTTAGTAAGTATGAGTTCGGAAACGTAAGAGTAATCAAGTTAAGTTAATGATAGTTAGATTAACCACTCGATTGTATGTACATCATAGGATTTGCCTTGTGAACACCGGAGGAACGTTGGGATACAAGTACAACGGTGAAAGGTATGATTTCTTCATGCTCTGTATCCTAACCTGGTTACCCCGATTTGTGTGCTTATGTGATCACCAATAAGATAAATGCACGAATCGGAATTATAATGCACTTAATTGTGTTTGAACTATTTTGTTCTTGATTGTATCTTCTTGAACATTTAGTTTGTATACTTCATGAAATGTATGAATGGAATTGAAGTGTATGTGTGTAAGTATGAGTAATTGTGTATGTATGTATGTATGGAAGTAAGTAAGGACTTCTACTAATTCCTAACAGCCTAACTCCTAACATGAGTATTGAGTAAAAATGGAATGAGTAGAAGCCCGATATAGTTTCGGCCACGCGTGAGGATAAGGAACCACAAGAGGTTGGAACCGAATCCTGGCTATAATCTTTTCCTTGGACCAATTCCCTTTATGGGTAGCATCCTGGATTAGTGGGCCACCCTAAAGCCCGGTGGTGGGAAGTAGTATTCCCTGCCCGGAGGTCATACCGACTTAACTGGAAGTAAAGTATGTAAGAAGTAAGTATCGTATGTGTATTGGTCTTGACTGTTGTAAGTCATTGACCTTGAGTAAATGAGTATTGAACACCCGATTAACCCGGGTGTGTAAAGAAGCTAACAAGCCTTCTGTATGAATTGGAGAAGTGTATCTCCGTATTGCGTATTGAGTATGTAACGAGTATGTATTGTGTATGTGTATTCTGGAGGATGGTAAGTAAGTATTGGTTGACTTGTATTGTCTTCCATGCATGTATTGTATTGTACTGTACGTATGTATGTGTACCTTGTGTAGTACTGTAGTACCGTGAATGAAAGCATGTATGTATGTATGTATGTAAGAAAGTATGTATGCATGTATGTAATGCAAAATGAATTGCATGTATTCGACCAAATGGTCGGCGTACCCTCGCTAGTACGCGGGGTATGCGGTTATCATGCTCGGCGAAAGCTGACCCTTCGGGGGACATTTTTTAGTGTGCAGGTACCCGAAGCGGATGTGGCCAAGGTGAGAGACCGGCGGCACACCCTTGTAATTAGAAGTAAGTAGTTGTGAGAAATGGGTAGTGAGTAGACTCTTAGAGAGTATGTATGAATTTGGAAGAGGTATTACACTTGTATAAGGACCTTAGTAACTCGGTATGTAGATTGTATGGTATTGAACTCGAAGTATTGTAATGAATGGGATGTTGTAGTATTTGATTCGGTAATTGGAGTAGGTATGATAAGTGTGTAGTACTCGGATATTCCGGTCCATCAGACCGATGCTGTAAGTAGAAGTAGTGGCCTTGTTAGTCACGTGGGTGACTAACGGCATTGTATCACCCAATGTATGTAAGAATATATCCGCTGCGTGTATCTGGTATGTAAGGAGATTGGACGGTAAGTATTGTATTAATGGTAGGGGTGTTACAGTTATCCCCAAAAATTTTACCCTCGTCGAAGCGAAAAAAGAAGTTCTCTAGGTATGTGTGTTGTGATGCTGTGAAAGATAATAGGTGGCATAGGTGTCAGGAAGTCATAGTAGTATAGTGGTGAGACTTATAAAGAAGATGCAAGAGGTTAATGGTTCGAGTCTAATGATAAACAATTTTTTGTAGCTTTATTGTCCATTCAGTTATTTTGTGTCTTTTCCTCCTGGTGTCATTGTTTTTAATTAATTTTATCCATTCGTTTTCTTTTCTAGATAATTTCTTATTTTTTATTGTTGTTCATTTTTCCTTTTTCCAACTTATCTTCAAAATAAAAAATGCATCCTTCCTATTTTTGCTAGTAGTTTGTTTTGCATCAAAAAAAAAATTTATATTTATATGATCATATGACCGTTCATAGCAAATGTAAAATTAAAAAAAAGGAAAAAACGTTAGACTTTTTGAGTTTTGAATTTTGTTTTTTTTTTCTTTCATTTTTTTGTTTTTGTTTTTGTTACTTTGTTATTTTTTTTTGATTTTTAATGTGGCGCCAGACCTTGTATTAATGGATAAGTAACTTTACATTCCTATTTCTGTGCTTATAAACATCACCAGTCATTGCCTACTTTGTCAAAAGAATACATTTATCCGTACATCACCCTTTTACTTCCCCATCCTACTATTTCAGCATTTTCCAATTACGTAACAGATTCCTATCATGCAAAAAAGAGTGCATCTCTTTTGTTACTTTGTTATTATCCCCGTTAATCTCTAATCTAGTTGTTTGTTTTGATTCTAGCCATTATGCTCCTGATTATTTGATGGTAGTTTTAAGCCTCCCCAGGTTGCTATATAAAGAGTTCATACACAATGCAAAGGGGGACATCGACATCGAACAGACATACACACTCCTCTAGTATCCTTACTGCAATCAATCGCCATTGACGACCTTAAAACCATCGTTGCTCAGATCTTCATCGTTAAACACCACAAGTCATCTCTCTAGCACTGCTCCTGTCAGCAAGATCATCACAAGCTTCAGTACTATGACAATGAAGGAAACAACGGGGAGGTCGTAGCCTTGGACGAAGAGCTAGCCACATTCAAGGTACTGTTGCTCATCAACTTTAGCCGGTGACTAGATAAGAAGAGAATCGAGAAGTTTTTCATCCGTAGCAGCATCAACGCGTCTACCGTCATCACCCTGTTGAACTACCTTGTAGCTACCATCAATGACACCGTGAAAATTTCTGTCGTGATTGTCTGGGATGTGCACGCTTCATCCCACCTCTCCCAGCCATCAACCGCGTTGACAACCAACCATCGCCTGATGACGCGAACGAGGAAGAAGGGACGAACTTGTTCGCCTCACCTCTGCGTTAATATTGTTTTGGAGTGTTGAAGTAGTATGACGAAGAAGAAGAAATCTCCAGCAATCTTCACATCCTCACGTTCATGAGCCCAACATTATCGGCGTGTAACATATATACCACTTGATACCAGTGAGGTAAGTCTTGAGAAGTGAAGAAGAAATCACGGCGATTTTATTGAACAATGAGATGAATTGCAAATAGAGTTATAGAAGGTTAGTCCCGTTCATCCATTTTTTTTTCTCTGCTTTTATTTTTGCATAACTTAACTTAGTATTTTCAAATTTGGACCTACATGGTCACTTGGTTAGATTGAGTTTAGCGTGGGTATTATTTTATTATTTAAAGTTGGAAAGATAAACAAATTGATCTTATTCTTTTTGGCGAAATGATATAGATATTAACCTAATTGCAATTTGCAAATACTAGATGTCTTTTCCTTCTAATTGGATTAAGTGTTTATTTTAATTAATCTAGGTTGTTTAATATTTGCTTTTTAGTTCTTTCTTGTTGCGATTTAAATTCAATTCTTAAAGTTAATTGTCATCTTTTCATTCTAATTTGTTTAAGTGTTTATTTTAGTTAATCCAGATTAGTTAATCACCATTTTACAGGTTCATCTTGTTCGATTTAAATCCATATGAAATAAAATCATACTCACTAGTTTAAAATTTGAAACGAACATGCCTGGTGGGTTAGGAAAGTTCTTTTATTTTATTTTTCTTCTTCTTTAGATTGATAATCTTTTTGGTTTAGGTTAGAATATTTTTGTTTCTTTAAATTTTTTTTTTATTGCTTAATCACAGCGTGTTATTTAGTATTTGTTCGAATACTTTGGCTAATCATAGTTACATTGATATGAACGATAATGTCATAATCACTTAGCCTCAGAATTATAATAGTAAAGGAAAAGGAATTTATAAGGGTAATGAAAGAAATTGAACCCTTTGAAATTTCATATCAAGCCCCCGAACCCATAGCTCTAAAGTCATAACAATATTTCCTTTCCAAGTTTAAAAGGTTAAAACTTAGGTGGCGACTCTATTTAGGTTTGTGTGGGCCATTTATAATTATTAAGCTTTAATTTTATAATTTCAGTTTAATAATTTTAATTGCAAAATCAAACCTTGAAACCTTAAGCTCAATACTTAAGGGTTCAAAACCAACGCCCACAGGTAGCCATCCCGCCTACGCTCCGTTATCGTCCGACATAATACCTGTAAAAAAAAATTGGGTTGGGAAGGACTCAGCAAACTACGCTGAGTATGAACGTGTGTAGCCCATATGTTGCCGGGCCACACGACTACTTGGTCGAATATTATTAAGTTCAATTTACATGCTATAATAAAGCAGTAAAACACACCACGATACATCAGGATATCATACACACTTAAGGTAGCAAAACCTTAGCAACAAGCATCCAAGCATCACATGTTGGCACCATAGCAACATCAAACACGCAACCAAGCACAACAAGCTGCTAGCATGGCAAACAACAATTGTGCAAGTCATCAAACACGTGCATACGTATGTTTACCAATGTTCCTCACTATGGGTTCGTTCGAGCGTTGTGTGTTTTCATTTCTTTTCTCTTGTTCCCATATTGTATATTTTCTTTCTCTTTCCTTGCATCAGGTCTGAGGGTATGGTTCCAAACCCGCGACCATATCATGTAGGTGCTAATCTCTTCCTTATTTCTTTAGGGTTTATTTGTGAATTCCCTTCTATTTTCCACAAGTTGAAGAACGTCTTCTCCATAGCTATCCTCCATTCCCGGCGTCGTGCGTCGAGGAAGCGGGGTCGTCTCTAGACTTCAGGATGTGTTCCACCAATAGGTATTCTACTTTTCATTATCATTATAAGTTCGACACCATAGTGGGTGTCATTAGAAGTCCTCTTTAGTTTAAGGGGAGTTTTCTTCTTGTATAGTTGTTTCGTTTTGTTTGCGTAGTTCGTCGTGTTTCATCTCAAGTTCCATAAACGAGAAGGGACTAAACTACTGTGTGCGCGCAAATAACATGCAACAATGGTGCAGCAATCATATAATTAAGGTAAAAAAGCAATCCAATTTCATGCTTTAATCTTATGGTCATTTCCACACAAGGCACACAGCAAACAAGCCGTGTAACACGACAACATACGAACCACACATGTCCATACCTGGATCCGAAGCAAGGGCCGTCTCACACACGGGTTCCCGGTTGGCGTTCGTTACGATCCTAACGTTGATTAAAAACAACGTGTCAGTTCAAGATTTCATGTGATGACACTTTTCTAATTTGTCTCGTTTACACCGGGTGTTATTCCCTAGGTGAGTCGTTGAATGTACCGTTTATTCTAAACCTTAGGGCTTCCCAAGTACTCACCTTAGATTATTATTCTAGAGTATTTTTAAACACTAATATGTAACAAGTTTAACCCAAGTGGATTTTAATTCCTCTACGTTGTATTCCCTCCCTAGCTAGGTAGGTTAAAATGTTTTAGCCTTATTATCAGGACAGCATAGTCTCAAAAACGCCCTCAAACCCATATGTACAGAAGCACTAAAGTTCCCAATTCTGCACAGAATTCCCGTGCATTATCTTATCTAACACCACCTCAAATGTAGAAATCTGATGTTTAACCTTCTCGAATTCCTTTTTGCTAACCTAACTGCAGTTACTAGTTACGATTTGGGTTTATTTCTGAACCATCATCACACTCTTAACTCTCCTGAAGTTCTGCTATACTGAGACACACAATCAGAGAAACTGAAACACCAATCCTAGGCATACTCCCACTCGGTTTCTCTGTGTACTGCATTAAAGGTTCTCCTAGCGTCCCCAAGTGTTTATAACCCCGCTAAACAATACCAGAGATGTTTTAAGTTGAGAAGCTAGCTCTAAGCACACTCGAAATGCCCCTACAGATCAGTTAAACAGAACTACAATATTAGTGAGGTCTGAAACAACATTCTACACCTTCCCTCTTGGTTCTTGTATCTATTCAGTTCAACTAGTGTTTTATTCTCTCCCCCGGTATTTACCCAACTAGTTATAGGTGTTAATACTGGTTTAAACTCCAGACTCAACCAATAAAGCACTCACCTAACTTCAGTATCCAAATACACAGGATCAGCAAGATTCTGAAACAAAACTGAAAACCACAATCTGTACACCACCTCTTCACCTTGCTCTTAGTTCATTAATCAGTTCTCGAATTCTCCCAACGTTTACACCACTAGATAATTGTATTAGGAAGGGTTTGAGATTAAAAAAAAACCATCCAAAACAACACTGATAACACCTCTGGAAGTTCATTATACAGAAGTTAAAAATGCAGGAAACTGAAGACACCAAATCTGCGCAGCTCCTCTTTAAGCTTCCCTTTAGGTTAAAAATCGGTTTCCAAATCTTCCTAAGGTGTTTACCCAACTAGGTAATAGTATTAGGAAGGTCTTGGACGTAGAACAACTCAAAATAAGGCTGTTAACATCCCTGAAAATTGGTTTTACAGAAGCTGTAGATTGCAGAAAACCGAAATCTGAAACTGTTGCATTGTTCTTTTCAGTTGTTCTATTTCTGCTATTCAACCCATCTCCTAACTTCCCAAACTTGTTTAGTTACTCTTTTATGTGTTTTAATACAGTTTTATCTTTAACACAACCCATGGCACAGGGACTACTCTTCTGAAAGTCATTTACACAGAGTCCTGTGAAATTGACAGCTACTGCACTAGAGTTGGTATTTTATTTCTCTTCTGTTTTGCTTCTCAGTCATTGATCTGGTTTCTTCAACATCCCAGGCTTATTTACACTTAGTCTATTATGTTAGCCAGGTTCTTAAGTTTATCACCAAACCATTACCACTCTCTTAACCCACCTGTATTACTGTTATACTGAAACACAACTGCAGAAATCTGAAACTGTCACATTCTCTTCTTATTTCCTTCTTCTGTCTATTCACGTACTTGGCTTCTGGTTTTCCCCCTAGATTGCCTAGTACTTAGCTTAGTGTTAACCAAGGCTTCAACCCCCGAGAAGTTAGCATACATAGGACACAAAAGTTTCAGAGACTGAAAAGTATGCAAAAACTGAAACATGAAACCAATTTATCCTCTTGTATCTCTTCTCTATGGTAACCCACTCTGACTCCCTGTTTCTCCCAAGGGTTTACGCCCGTAGTTAAGTGAATTAATAAGGTTTGAGGTTCATTTTCAACCCAATAAAATGCTTATATAGCTTCTGTAGCTTAGTTACACAGAACAACTCACCAATGAAAACTTGAGCAGAAACAGCATTGTGCAACTCTTGTCTTTCTTCTGCCAGTTTATTAACTTGTTTTTTTTTAACTTCCCAACGAGTGCAGCAACTTAGATAGTTGTGTCAGTACTGAGTTGGGTTTATTATTATCCCAACACAACTCTCTTAAGCTATATGTACAAGGTTATACTGAAACAACAACTCCCAAGGTTTGAATCAACATCAGTGTGGAACTCATTCATTCCTTCCTTTTTAGTTCATTTATCAGTTCCTATTTCCACAAAATTTTATTTTACAGATTTAGTTAGATGTATTAGCTAGACGTGGGGTTTATTAGCAAGCTTATCCAACACTCTCATGCCACTACTAACTCAGTTACACAGACACTCACGTTTCAGGAACCCCATGAAACTGACATAGCAATATCTGCGGTTCTCTCTTCTCTTCCTTTCTTTTCTGTTAGTTTACAACTTGTCTTTTCAAGTCTCTCCCAAGGTGCTTACCTGCCTAGTTAGGTGTTCTAGCACATTTTAACTCAAAGTAACCCAAGCATCTCTACTAATCCCGCTGACGCACTCCCATACTGAAATAAGGAAACCACAGAACCTGAAGTTTTGAAACTGATATACCCTCCTCTATCACTTCTCTCTTTATTCACGATTTTCCTCCCTTTTCTCCCAAATGCTTACACACATAGTTAAATGTATTGCAGGATTTTAAGCTCTTAACTACCGTTACTACTACTCTTTATTCTCTGTAACAGAGAATACAAAGATTTTAGAAACCCAACACTGTAACATAAGAACCTGATACCTGAGGACTGATGCAGGTTTTCCCTTCTATTTTATTTTATTCCATCTTTTCTGTTTCACTAATGGATCTGATTCCCACTAACTAAGTCTATCATCAAGTTTCAATCATGAACAGACCCAAAACAAAACCCCCAAGCAACCTGGCCTACGTTTCTGAAACTCTTTTATACAGCGCTTAAGAAAAAAAACTGAAACTGTTGTCATACACTGATGCAAGCTCTCTCCTGTTGTTTGCTTCTGTGATTTGACTTATCCCTTAGTTTTCCCTAAAGTTTGTGACTTACCTAGGTGTGTTGGTAATGTACTAGTTGCATTTAAGTTCACAAATAATCTACAAAAGAAGCAACCTTTACTAAATCCAAAATACTTAATAATTGAACTTGACAGTTTGGCTTTGTTTTCTGATTATGGTCTCAGGGTAGAGTTATCTCACCAGTTGAGTTTCTCGCCAGTCTCTTTTTGACTAATCCTCTGGTGCCAATAGAACTTCAACTTCTTGGTCACTCGACAACAGCTGAGAGAGTTTTTTTCTCAAGTGATCAGGCCGGTTAAATCAGGTAACAAATCATGGGAAAACTGATAAGAGATTTACCTGGTTGTGTTTATTTTTGTTTTGGAACATAATGGAGTTATCATGCATGGGATCTTGATGCACTCTTCTCAGGAGCTCAACTTCAGCTCGACCAGGCAGGAAAGGAGAGACCCAGAGGTTTGGAGCTCATTTCTTGCAAGGGGAAGTCAGCAAGGAAAGGGATGAAGCTCTCGACAGGTGGTAGCGTGGGCATGCTGGTCAGGAGAAGAAACAGGTCTGAGTACTTTATTAATCCATGAGCACAAGGTAAGGGCGACTAGTGCAGGAGATAAATTAGTCGTTAGTGGTGGCAAGTTCCAATGGGAATCTAGTGTGCTCCAAATCTGAGGCGTGGAAGTTTGAAAAAAAACAACAGTTGCTGCCATGCCGCTGTGTCTCTCGATTATTTTACCGGAATCCAGTCTGGGTAAGTCTGCTGCTTTCTTTCTTTTTTTTTTTGATTCAGGTCGTGATACTGAAGCAATGGAAGGACACCGGGTGGAGGGAATGGTAGTTCTCAGTAATAGGCAGGGGAATGATGCACGATCTGAACCTCATGACCATGTGTCTGATCATCATTGAAATTTTTTTTTCTTTCCTGACTGATTTCTCCTGGCCGATACTACAGAGGCGAGGTGTGTTTGTGTTTTGTTTGTTTTTGTTTGTAGTTACTTAATAGACTCATTTCTAGTTTAGTGAAGTTGGTATTTCCTACTGAATTCAAGCATAGCTCAACCGGTTTAAGTGTTTAGGAATGTACGAGAGGTACGGGGTTCGAACCTCAGTGGGAGCGTCTTTACTCCTTTTTCTTCTCTTTTTTTTGTATAAGTTATACATACTTATTTATATATGTAACACCATATATTATATAGCTAGATACGCGACCACTTAATTTTCGTTATGTTATATATACGACCCTTTTTTTTGTAACGTTTTAGTTATACATAACGATGCGACGTTATTAATTATTACAACTTACATGTATTCTAGTATTTGTACATGTATAAGTACGGGACTATATTAATATGTAACGTCGTCACGCTATTCGGACACTATATTACTAAATAATTGTTCATACATTATCATATGTCCGAATTATGTAACGCGTTATTTTCGGATAATCTCCTCGCGTTTATGACTTTATGCGTTTAATTTTAGGGGTATTTCATAGGTAATACCACCAATGGTATACCAACTGACTAAGGACATAGTCAGGAGTGATTAACTCCAAACTACAACGCCAAAAGGTTACAATACCTGGCCGACATAGCTTACACGGCTACAAGGATATCCACGGGATATGAACCGATAGGACTACAAGGGTAGTGCCTAAACCAGCTAAGGCTCAATCACCACGGTAAACCAGCGGGAACGAGCAACAAGGAAAAGCACAAGCTAAATAAATGGGGATCTCCTAGGGTTGGAGAAGTACCCCGACCAAGACAACCATGTCAAGATCAATGAGAAGCTACTTAAAAGGATCAAGTGTCCCAAACATAGATCAATATGATCAAGGGAAGAGTCAACAAGACTATTAAATACAAGTGGAAACCATACCAAGGCCGGTATAGGTTTAACCAAAAACCAACAGTACCACGCACTTGCCACGGCAAGTGTAGTAAGGGCAGGAACATGTAGAGGAACACTAACACACCACAAGTACATAGTAATGTACCAAGACCGCAAAGAAGCGACTACCGGATCACGTATCCTAAAAACAGGAAGAATGGAACCTTGGAAAGGCCTAACGGCCTGACCATTGTATTAAGGACATACCAGTCAGCAAGAAGCTGGATTTGGTTAAGACCTCAACATGGATATGCCATGAAGAACTTCTTTTAACACCGAACCGTTATTTTCAAACCAAGTTTTCTTTCAAAACCACAAACCTTCTTTTAAAACCTTGGATTTTAATAACCGAACCAACATAATTACGGTGAGTATCATAGAATGATACAAGAGGAGTTGACAATAGAATACTTCACCTAGGCGTGTGACGAACACTACGAGTGTACCCAATTACGGGATGTGGGACGACCGCACTCCGAAGGAGCTTGCGGGCCTGATAGATAGTCGGGTAAGTGGTAACGTATCAACATGGTACCCCACGTATGTATACATGTAGTGTGCGAAACACGGGAAGTAGTCAACTCCGCTCTACAGACCATCAGTAAGTTCAAACAAGAAAAGCTGGACACCTCAGACGATAAGCATAAAAGAACTCAGAGACTCCATCTAAGATAAGGAATGAGGACTAGGAAGTGCAAAGAGCACAGACTAGTAAGTGTAGACATTGGATATGTCTCAAAGACATCAAGCAAATACATGACAGCTGGAAAGTATACCCAGCCTGAACATAGTAAGGAAAATGCCTAATGTGGACACAACGATGCTCAACAAACGGGACAGAGTCTCCCAAGAGCAACCTCAAGATTACCATGAAGTATAATCTATCATTGAAGAGGATATTAAACCTAGTCTAAACACTAAGAGAAAGTATAAAAGTCTACCCAAGGACGGGAGATGTTATAACCCTAAAGGGTATAACTCAAAATACAATACCACAAGGCGGTATAGTAGACACGACATGTCATAAACATGAGCCGCATGTAACGACATAACTAACGGCACCCAGGAGCAATCCTTGAAGTGTGTCTGAGATAACAACAGTTGAACAAGCGTCATGATAAGAGCACATGAGCTAGAACGAACACTCGGCTAGGACATTGAAGGGATTTCACTTAACAGGAAATACCCTCAACCACCAAAAGGCACTGATTAACACCAGATTGCCTAAAGGGCCTTCCATGAATGGAAGCGTGATGAAACAACTTGTCATGGAGCCCAGTAATACCTCCAACTCATGGGGTATACAAGAAGTAGAAACATGCATAGACAACCTGTAAGGAGCATAGCTCACAGTGATAAGGCTTAAAAGCCAACAACCAACTATGTTATGTAAACTTTAACGGTTGCATAACCCACACCATTTGATAACAAGACTTGCAAGAGATATTGTCTCATACGACAAAGAAATCAACAACTGGACCATCAATTCAAACCCAACATCCTGAGTGGCTTGTAGTAATGGCCAACTCAGTGTCACTGTCACTAGAGCATCAGTCTAGTATACAGTTGGCAAGCCTTTAATTACCTTCATGCCTCCTGTAGCAATGGTAGCACAGAGGCATAAGAACCGTGATAATGCCAACATTGGCCTAGTCCACACTTGGACACTACGAGAAACCCAAGGGAAGGTACCCCTCGTTAGCCAAAGACCACCAATGTGGTGAAGATGTGAACGCTTAGAAAGGCTTCCATCTATTATAACAGTAAAGCCTACGCTTATAGATATTGCCAAGGTGCGATGGAATAAGGAAATGAGATTTCCAAACCATTATGACTTAAGGAACAAGCATACTCCATATGCACCCAAGCATGTGGTGAACCATTGTATAAACACCAACATGGTAAACCTTGTCATGAGACCTATGAGTGGTAACTAACCTCTCAACAAGAACCTTCATTTACCAGGGATAGAATACTCACCAATTGGAGAACGGGACCAGAAAACCCTTGAAGTTTCTTGGGATGTTCCGGTGATGTACATACAAATGTAAACTACATAGCTAGAGCCTATAACCAATGCTCAGCACTGGGAGACAGTAATTGTTAAAAACAATCAATGTGAATGCACATTGAACACCACGAATGACTAACGCTCAAGAGAGCTTGTAACCCGATAATTTACTTCATCTTTGGTCAACCAAGACACTTGGTAAATTATATCATAAATGATGAAGCAATGTGAGGTAAGCTAACCTACACATGGAACCTAGATTGAAATAAAACATCTCCACATTGGGAAATAATCACATTGCGGTATGCTACGACAACTGTCATACACATGAACAGGGGAAACCCTTAGTGTTCATGCCATAAGGAAATGGTGCCAATGACAATGGCAATAAGTAAAGAGGAGCTACCACAGTAACAGAAACAGTAAAACCAATGTTGTACAATGAGTAAGAATACGGTGCGCAACAAGCGACCGCTATGAGGAAGTAGCAGATAATAACACGGAGTATAAGCATGAGATGACAGACAGAAATATTCCTTCCTATCACATAAGTGACTTACTGTCAAGCGTTTACGCCTCTGCACTCTGTATGACTGAGTGTTTTGGTATTGCACTTGTGCAGCTAATGATCTAATGGGATGGCTTGGGATATGGAGAATGTAAACCGTAGTAAACCCTTCTTTTCACCAACAAACATGGCATAAGCCAGTTAAGCAAGCTTAGCAACAAACCGTGCGGCCTAAGGCCAAAGAAGCACGAAGAGTGTACAACACACTAACAATCACAAAATGTGAATTCCAATGGAATAAAGAGTGAAAAGAGACTTAAGAAAGTCACTAGGACCAACGCATAGAAAATGTAAGGTCATACAAGTAAAGAACACTTGTACAGAACCAGAAGAACTGGTATAATTCAAAAGCTATTGACAACAGAGGAAGTACTACAACTAAGTAGTGACTTAACCTCGCCCGACAATAAGTCAGAGGAGCTTAGCGAATGATCGTGGAAGTACAAATAGTATGTATACTAAATTGCCAGAGAGCTGGTTATAAACCTACAACTCATTGAGTTCAAACACGGTAAAAGAATACCGCATTTGTTTAGTAAACCTCATCCCCATAATAGACGGATAAAAGGTGATGTGTAGCACATTAAGGATAACACGAAGGGTAAGTAACCCAAGTTATCAGGGTCACGCAGCAGAAGCTAGTGGGCCCTAGCTAGGAGATAATATACCTAGTAAGTATAGTAGAATGGCTATTAATGCCTTGAATCCTAATAGGCTGGAACCTAATTAATTATGAGTTAAATAAACTCATATAGGAATCCTTGGTGCAAAGACTAAACCATGGTTATGATTAGGACCCTTTGACAAGGGTATATTATGTAATAAACCGTAAAGAAGCTAAAACGCTTCAGACTGCCCAAATTGAGTAAACCAATGTTTAATAATAATAACATATGGTAGATTACGTGGGCGTAATCCCTTTTAAGGGGGGTAGAGCGAAAACCGCTTAGTATAAGTTTCATGAAGAAAACACATAAACGATAATGTGCATAGCACAAATGAGAAACGAATCGATGATTGATGCCTATGTTAAATAAACATAAGTATTCATTCATATTGAAATTGTGGTAATTAGGCATGAGAGATGCAAATACCATAGGATGGATATACCTACCTTGTAACACCATGTAAGAGTATTAGTAAAAGAAAAGTAATGAGTAGTGGACGGAGCTCCACAAGTATTGTAACCTTTGAAGAAGTAGTATGAAATGAATGAGAGTAGTAGATAGAATGAAGTCTAGGGGTAGTGTATACCTAGGTAAATTATTGGAAGTAAATTGAGGACAACTAAATTTTACAAGTATGGTAATCCCTAGTTAGAATATTGGAGAGTGATGGATGAAAGTAGTGAAGGTTGCGGAAATGAGCATTTAGGTATTGAAGCACGGAGTAAAGCATTTGGGAAGTAGAGTGAGGATGATTGATGGACTGATTCCATCCCTTGGATGTATGAATTCGTATCACGACTAGAAAGGGTAAAAAGATAGAAAATGAAAACAATTAAATTATTTGTTTGTTTGAAACTGATGTGGGAAGTCGAACTTGATCCTGATCAGATCAAGGGAAACCGAACACAAATTGGGGTGGAAAGAAAGTTCAACACTGGTGCTGATCACATCAGGGTCGAACGATTCTTGAAGCTCCCCTCAAGTGGTCACAAGAATCACACATAGGATAGAAGTAATGAATATAAATTGGAATTTGGAGTTGTGTGTTTTAGAAAATTTCTAATTAGTAGTTGTGAAAGGATTTTCTTAGACATGAGAATAAGGAATTGTTAGAAGCTTATACCGGAGGAGATAGTAGTGTAGCACGTTGTATTATTCCAAGGGCAGCAGGACATAGAGGAGTCCTGTGTCGAGATGACCTAGTGCCTGCGGGATTGTAATGCATTGCATTGCTTTGGGGATAGCTTTGCACTGTATGTATGTATAAACCTTGTAGAGTAAAACCGGATGGTTGGATGTGATGCGGATTGGAGTAATTATGGTATATTGGTATGGTATGGAATGTAGAAACCTTGAGTAATGGAATTGGGGATTGTAAGGAGGAGGAATGTATGGCTTTGGTATTAGACATGTAAGAGTGAGTAAGTATAGTAATCCATAACCTCGAACAACTTTGAGGACAAAGTTCTTAAGGGGGGTAGATTGAAATACCCCGAACTTAAATATAGTGATTAAGATTATTCTAATCCGTATTTAAGAGCCTAATAATGCTTAAGTAATATTGGTGAGGAAAAATAAATCCAAAAGAAATAAAGAAATGCTTAAAAAGCGAAAAACGCTAAATAAGCGTTAAATAACCATAGGAGGAATGAGACCTCGGTTAGCGTATTATGGATTCTAAGGGCTTAATAAGACCTAAATAATATATGGGAACAACTCTCGAAGAAAACGGATCCAAATAATGTATTAAAACACTAATAGAGCTTTGGTGCACGTTTTTCAAGAAAACCCAAAAACGTGACTTTAAGTGGTCAAACGAACCCGTAAAAATTATAATTCATCAAATAACAATAATTAAGCATTAACGGAAGCTTAATAACCAATAAAATTAAATAAACGAGGAAAATCCGGAAAACGGGCCCGATTAGTGAATAGTACCCAAACCGGGTAAAATAACGAGCGTTTTCTGTAAAAGATGAAAAACACTCCAACTAGTAGTAATGTGTGGGGCCGATTTTTAATGGGTCAAATAACCCTCACACACACATGTAACTAGCTAATAAGTAAAGGGAACCAAAAAGCAAAATAGAAAAAAGTAGAAAAGTGCCTTAACCTTCTCTCTCACCTCACTCTCTCCTTCTCTACTCTCTCTCTTCCGTTTTTCTCACCCAGCCGACCTCCTCTCTTTCTCCCCTCTGCATCTGGCGATTTTTGAAGCTCTCCACATGCTTCCATGGCAGCCCTCTTCATCCTCTTGCTCTAGCCACATGCAAGCTCCTAATCAAAAACAAATTACATATTTGAACTCCCCTCATCATTCTCTACACTTCTCTCTTTTCAAAATCCAAAAATGTGGAAGTTCATTTTTGTGGGTATACCCCATTGGTGAAGAAAATGGCATCAATGTGTAGCTTGGAGTCTCCTCTCTCCATTAAGGTAAAAATCTACATGAAAAACTCATGTTCTCACCATTTCCTTTCATAACCATTTTACCCCTTGTAATACTCTATTTTCTCTCTCCCTTTTGAGCATAATCTCAACCTTACAATGGTGGTGGAATCACCTTCTCAAACCAAGGGCTAAAACCCCTCCTAAAACACTCCAAAGGTAAACCCTAGAATTTGTGTTTTGAACATTTCAAAGGATTAGTATAAATCTAAGGGTTAGTATATTAATTGCACTTATTTTGTGTGTATTGGGTGATGGGAATGGAGTTTGGCAACTCCATTCCCCATGTAGCCGATTGTGCAAGAAAGTGAGAAGGAGAGGGAATGGGAAAGAAAAGAAGAAATAAGAGCTTAAGGTAAGAGCCTCTTCTTGATGTTAAATTTCAAATGCATTAGTGTAATGGGAATGGGTAAACTAATTAAAGAAACCCAAATATTGTATTGGTATTGTAGTTGTGGAAGTTTGAGTAATTATGCGTTTGTATTTGGATTGTAGGCCTTAGAGCCAAATAAATTGTGTAGGTGTATTAGTATGGTGGATTGAGGAAGTAATGATATATTGGTATTGTAATTGAGGAAGTATTGGTGTATTGAGATTTGTATGTGTGCTGGTAGAACCCTTGTGGTTTGGCTAGAATAGGAATGATTTTGGTGAAAAAGTGTGTATGAGGATAAGTAGAAATTGTAGGTGAACTATGGAAAAATTTTGGTAGAAAATGTACATTTATGGATGACTTGGTGAATGGGAAAACCAAGGTGTGTATGTGGGATAGTAAGGATGTTTAGTAATCATGGAATGGTAGTTGTGGTATAAGAATGAAAAGGAGTAAAATCTGTAGCAGGAAGTATTGAAATGTGTTGGAGAAACAAGGAAGGATTAATGTGTAAGATTTAGCAAAATGAGTATTGTACTGAGTAAGGCTTTGGGTTGAGTGTGATGCAAATGAGGCAATGAAAGAGCTATAGGAATAATGGGAAGAAGGATGGAGAAAATCTGTAGCATTTGCTGAAGAGCAAAAAAAAAACTGTAACAGGAGGATAATTGGACAGTGGAGAGTGTTTTGTAACAGATAGGTATAAGGATAGATTAGTTAGTTTTGATTGCCTAATTAGGGTCAAAACACCCTGGATTATATGTAGGAATATTGGGGAAGAGATTGGTAGAAGTTTGGAGTTGAAACATAATCAAAAACATATATATTTTACAATACTGCAACTTGTCCGGGTTTGTAAACAAGTACACAAATCCGGACCAGTAAAAAAACACGACAGAATGTATTTCAGAATGGATGGTCCGGGTTTGCAAACCAAGATCTAAACTCGGACCACCCCTAAAATACACCCGAGAGGTTTGCAAAGGAATGGTCCGGGTTTGCAAACCAACCCCTAAACCCGGACCACCCAAAATTTACACCCGAGAGTACTACAAATGCATGGTCCAGGTTTGTAAACCATGCCCTAAACCCGGACCACACACAAAACGTACCAGAAGCTGACCAACTGCATTGGTCCGGGTTGTATCCCCGGACACAAACCCGGACCACCCCAAAAGTTGTCCAGAAAGTGTTTTCTTGCATTCTAATGATGGGGAATTGAATGGTAATGATAGTATAAGGTAATTAAGACATGATTAATGATGTTTAAAGGTCCTTAAGGCTATAACCAAGCTTAGGAAATAATTCTAAGTAAGTAACATAAGTAAAGGCATTTGAACAATGAAGAATTAGTAAGTATAAACTAGGAAACTCTAGTAAAGTAATGAGTAAGGTTAATTATGGATAATTAACCACCCAACTGTATGTATGTGATAGGATTTGATTAGTTGAACACCGAAGGGAGTCGGTGAGTCCAAAGTCAATGGTGAAAGGTATGATTTCTTCATGCCCTGTATCCTAATCAGGTTACCCCGATTTGTGTGCTTATTTGATCACCTAATAAGATAAATGCATGAATTGACTATATTGCACTTACTTGTGCTTGTTTACATTGTTCTTGATATTTGTCTTGAACAACAGTTTGTATAATTCATGAAATATATGAATGATGATGAAGTGTATTTGTATCTCGTAGCGTACTTGTATATTGTATTGTATTTTGTACGGATGTGTATGTGAGCAATGTATTCGTGTATGTGGCTTGATTGAATGACTTCTACTAATTCCTAACCACCTAACTCCTAACGTAAAGTATTGGATAAATTGGAATGAGTAGAAGTCCGATATAGTTTCGGCCACGCGTGAGGATGAGGAGACACAAGATTGGATCCGATTCCTGTTCTTAAACTGGTCCACGGCCCAAACCCCTTAAATGGGTAGCATCCTGGATTGGTGAACCAAGTAAATCCCGATGGTGGGATAGATTAGTCCCTGGGCCGGAGGTCCCGACGACTTAACATGAGTAAGAGTAAGTAAGTAAAGTATGAGTATGTATGCGTAAGTATGATGTAACGAGTAAAAGAGTAATCTCCACCCGATTAACCCGGGTGGACAAAAAGGAGCTAACAAGTATGGTGTATTGTGTATGTATTGCGTATGTATTGTATATGTGTTGTGTATTGTGGATTTCGGAAAAGGTAAGTATGTATCTGTTGGCTCGTATGGTTTACCTTGTATGTATTGAAGTGTATGTATGTATTCCTTGTGTAAAGTATTGTAGTATTATGTATGACGGCATGTATGCATGTATGTATGAATAAAATGAACTGCATGTATTCGACCAAGTGGTCGGCGTACCCTCACTAGTACGCGGGGCATGCGGTTATCATATTCAGCGAAAGCTGACCCCCTAGGGGGAACGTTTTTAGTGTGCAGGTACCCAAAGCGGATGTGGTCAAGGTAAGAGACCAGTGGCACTCCTCTTGTACTTAGGAAGTAAGTAGTTTGTGAGGAATGGGTAGTGATTAGACTCTTAATGAGTATGGATGGAATTGAAAGAGGTATTGTACTTGTATAAGGAACTTAGTAAAACACGGTGTATTATATTGTATTGAACTTATGGAGTATTGTAATGAATGGGAAGTTCTAGTACTTGATTTGGTAATTGGAGTATGTATTGTAAGTGTGTAGTACTCGGATATTCCGGTCCATCAGACCGATGTTGTATGTAGTAGTAGGAGCCTTGTTAGTCACGTGGGTGGCTAACGGCATTGTATCACCCACTGTATGTATGTAAGTATCCGCTGCGTGAGTCTAGATTGTATAAGGAGATTGGACGGTAATGACAGTATTAGCGGTAGGGGTGTTACATAAATACAAAAAGAGCCTCAAAGCCAAACATCTAAATACAAAACCAAATACAAAACTAAAAGCGAAGGCCGAATCTTCAAACACGAACTAAGACCTGCAAATCAGACGGATATAGGGGTGAGCACAACTATTGCTCAGCAGGTGATAAACTTCATCAGCTGAGCACGCTCAAAACATAATCTGAACATACATTTATACTTATACGAAAGCATAGCAAAATCAGAAACAAAGGCCTTAGAGGAAGAAGGCAGAAACATAAACTTGATAATCCAGAAGCTCAACAAAACCAGAAGTTTAACCACATCAAAAGCTGAACGAAATCAGAAGCTTAGCAAATTCAAAAGCAGAGATCGGAGCGGAAGACCTTCCAACAGACAAAGGAGCTAAGTGTTGTCAAATCAGAAGGAGCAGCAGAAGACAAACCAGAAAGTCGAAGCTTACAAACCAGAGACTTCTCAGAAGACGGAAAGCACACAGCAGACCGTCTCAAATCAAATACAGACAGAGCAGACGGAAACAGATCACTTAATAAACCGAGGCTCTCAGAAAACAGAAAGCACAAAGCAGTCTGTCAAAAATTAAAAATAGTCAGAGCAAATGGAAAATAGAACACTTAACAATCAGAAGTGGGACTCTAGCACCAAGCACAAACACTCAGAAAGGGTCGGAGACCCATGGATCTAATAGATCCCTCGACAACGCAGAAATGACCCGAAGGCCAAAGGGTTCATCAACCCCACAGAACAGGGCATGACCCACACTCAGAATGACGTCTACATGGTATACCACGAAATAGCTCGACACAACCATTCACGGCTCAGAAGCAGAGTAACTAGGTCCCAAAACAGAAGCTTAACAAACTGAAGCTTAACAAATCAGTTCAGAAGGTGTTGCAGAGGTCACACACCAAAGCATAAGGCCTTATCACAACAAAAACTGAATCATAGCTGAAACAAAAGTCTTAAACCGGGACTAGCCAAAGTCAAACTGAAATCAGAAGCCGAAGCACACTTACAAAGTAAAACAGATTTCAAAAGATTATTGGTGACTTTCAAATCAAAGTATACTTAAACACATGCTAAAACATGCCAAACAGATAGTACTCGAAAAGAGGAATCCAACGCCGCAAACGGCACTCAAAACGGAGCTCAAACGAAGAAGTTAAAGCGAAAACAGAGGCCTGTCCGTACATGCCTCCGACCTTGCATGTTCGGACGTAAGCCGGGAGTCTGAAAATCTGCCTGCGCATGATGTCCGAACTTCAATGTTCGGACACAGTGAAAACTGCAAAATCAATTGCGGAAATCAGCCAGAACCAAGCCACAAATCTCCCACAAAACATACCTAACTTATAGTAGCAAAATAGCCAATCGAAAACACATTTCCACGAGGTTTTAACACATCGAAAAGCAAGCAAAATCAATCCAGAAACATCACAATCAGAGGAGCACATAAATATTTACGGAAAACAAAACGAAACCAGAAATCCCCGTGGTTGGACGTACTCGACCGAATTCATCTACCATCTACCTCACATCCGACGCAATGCAATTCTCTGCAGACTCCACACATCAGACCTCTTGAATCTCCACTTGAACATCGAACACTCGATCAAAACAAAAGACAACCGGAACTGGAAGGAAGCGAAGAATGGAATGAGGAATAGCAATCGACTTCGGATCCCCACACTCGAGATCGGGCGGACTTGAACAGCAAAGCACCCAATCAATTGAATTGTAGGGGTAAGAGATTGAAGAAGAGAATGAGCAAAGGGAGGAGAAGATTTGCAGAGCAGGATTTGGGAAGAAGAAGATGGAAACTGTCGTGAAGGAGAATGTCTGGAAAGTGGAAGGAGGAAAAAAATAACGTGAATTAGAAATAAGAAAGATGGAAGGAAAATATTAAGGAACTAATAATATCCTCCTTCACAAATAAATAATAAATAAGGAAGACTTTTCTAACTCTCTGTGGGCGTTGTTTTTGAACCCTTAAGTATTGAGCTTAAGGCTCCAAGGTTTGATTTGCAATTAAAATCATTAAACCAAAATTATAAAATTAAAGCTTAATAATTATAACTAGCCCACACACAAACCTAAATAGAGTCGCCACCTAAGTTTTGACCTTTTAAACTTGGAAAGGAAAATATTGTAAACTTTTAGAGTTATGGGTTCGGGGGCTTGATATGAAATTTCTAAGAGTTCAAATTCTTTCATTACCCTTAGAAATTACTTTTATATAAGGTTTACTTGTTATGACATTATCCTTTCATGTCTAATGTGTTAAAAGAAACTAGGATTGCCGTATGTTTTTTTTAACCGAACATGTCATGTCATAACACTGCTTTATCCAAAGAAGCTATACTCCCAAATTTTATTCTAATCGCATCTCATGTTGCCTAGCTAGCATCTAAATGTAAAATAGTAACACTAATTAATAACAAAAAAAAACTAGCGATGGTGGAAGACCACCAAAATATGCTGATGTTAACCAAATTACAACGTTATTTAATAATGATAAACTATAATTCAGCAGCAAGTTAGAATAAACTCATCGAACATCCACGTACAAAGAAAAATGAAATGAAGAAAGAAAAAAAAAACAGAAAAGAAGAAAAAGAAATGTGAACCATACCTGTTGCTTCTTCTTATGATCAGCTCGTCCCCAACTCCCGAACGTAACAACTAGAACATATATGAGCAAATCGGCGATTAGAAATAGAGATATTATGGTGCCTGGTCCTTCCTGATTCAGTGATGGTGGCGATAGAAACCAGAGACCGATGAAGATCAGCAACAGGGTTAGAAACTTTCTATTGCGTTTACCTTCTCTTCACTAATTACCTGACGGAGTTTAATGGTTATCGCTCGCTCACAAACCAGACACGGTATCCTCTATAGTAATAAGAAGTGAGAGGCACACGCTGGACTGGACAAAAGCACTGGTGGGCAACGGTGGTGACGGAGTTAATTACATCCGCTATCCATGGTGTGTTGAGCAGTATGATGGCGATGAATGAACAAAGACAACGGAGCTGATATGAATGGTAACAATTATGAAGTAACTATGTTGGTCGATATGAATGGACAAAACAAATGTCGGAGTTGACGACAGAGTTGATTAGCGTAAGACCATCAATCGCTGAGCATGACTATGGTGACAGTGGTTGATATGCTGTGGAGAAGAAGAATAAAAACAACTAGGACAACTGGAGGCAGCCAAAATGAAACAAATTATGCTTTAATAATGGACTAATGGCTTGCGGGCAAGAACGCCGATGAAGTTTTGTGGTATACTGCGAAATATGGCGGTGGAGCATATAGATCAAGGAGGATTGGGGGTTACCAATATGGAGGTAAAAATGCAGCTCTTCTTTTAAATGGTGGTGGAAATTCCAATCGGAAGACGGAAAACTATGGAAAAATATCATCTGTGCAATTTACGACATTGACATCCATCTGCCAATTACTGATGAAAAGTGGAGCAATATCCGCCGAAAAGGGACATGGAAAACTATCATGACTATCGCTTCCTGGCAATCCACTAGTAAAAATCAGATTTTTAGTTACAAAGGTTTTTGCAACGATTTAAAATCGTTACCGTAGTTGTTATTAGTGACAAGAATTTCGTTACCAAAAATAGTACTAGAGAATTAAAAAAAATTGAGACTATAGTAACGATATACTTGTTATAAAATTATATCTTTAGTAACAATATAACTTTTAGTAACGAATAAAAGTCGTTACAATAAATAAATTGATCTTTGGTTACGCCATCACGTGTAATGACATGTAACGACTTTTATCGTTACAATTAATTAAATTAGTAACGATTTTAATTTTTGGTAACGATTTTTTATTGTTACCAAAAATCCATATTCTAGTAGTGATCCTCGCATGCAGCGGTGATGGCATCGAATATTAGTTGGGTGGTTTCGAATGGCAGAAGGGTCCATTTCTGGATCGACATCTGGTTGGGCTCGCAAGCTCTACGCGACCAGTTCCCACGGCTTTATCTACTAAGTGAACAGAAGTTTTCTACCATCTTTGACATGGGGTAGTGGGTGGGAGGTGCATCGGAATGGTCTCTCATCTGGAGGAGACAATTATTCCTGTATGGGAGAGTACGAGTTGAAGAACTACACGAGCTGATTAACTCTTCTCCGCCCATCTCATCCCAGGATGAAGACCACTTGCGTTGGATGGTTTCCACAGAAGGAACATATACCTCCAAATCATTCTACGATGCAGTTATCGCCCAGCAATCTCAGGAGCCGGTTCTCTGGTGCCGTGCCTTTTGGCACAAATTTGCTCTGCCGCGCGTTGAGCTCCTGATATGGCTGATTCTACAAGGTCGTATCCAAACAAAAGACATGCTCTTTGCTAGAAATCTATTGCTGATTGGACAGTTACGATGTGTTTTTTGTAATCGAGCAATAGAAACAGTGGAACACGTTATTATCCACTGCAAAGTTTCAAGAACTCTCTGGACTCGATTGCTGGATTGGTGGGGTATGCTGTTTATATTCCCCCAATCCCCTCTCGCGTTGTTTCATGCGTGGAATGGAACTGCAGGCACTAAGCGCAACAAGCTCTGGACTTCTTCCCTCTTCTTTACCATCTGGGCTATATGGAATCAAAGGAACAAAATCTGTTTCGAAGGCAGTCCTCCGACTTGGGATGAAGCTGCGGAATCTGTGAAAAGACTTAGTCTCGAACGGTGTCGCCACGAATGCCATCTCCCTCCTCACGCCATCCTATCATCAAGAAGATTATTCACACTAATTTTTTCGTAGTTTCTTCTCTACTGTCTTATCTTTTATGCGATTGTAATTGTATCTCATGGTGAGAACGACATTAGCCACAGTATTACCATTCTCCAACTGGTCTAACCAGTCAGTTATAAAAAAAATGGCGGTGGAGCATATGAGCAAAAGTAATACTGGGAGTGGGTATTGTGTACCGTCCCCCCCCCAGAATGCATTGGAACTCTCTCTATATAAATACTTCTCAGGTTCAAAACTATCAGCAAACAATATGGAAGATAAGGGCTAGAATCAAAACAAACAAATAGGTTAGAGATTAACAATGAAGCGAAAACTATAAAAATTATTTGTCATTAGACTCGAACCATTAACCTCTTGTATCTCCTTTATACTCTTCACCACTACACCAATACGACTTCCTATTTCTTGTACCATCTTTCTCATTTTTCACGATATTGCAATTCATATCTTACCACCTTAAGCCCCTATTTTCTCCAAAATAGAAGATTGGATGAAAATGGTAATTTTACCCTTAGCCATGCACCGACCCTAGAAAAACCTTGTTCACATTTAAACAACGGTAAAGATTTTGGGGATTACACTCTCCTTCCTCAAGATGTCCCAATAACATTTAAAGGAATGTTAGGAACATACTAATATAAGAGCGAAATTAATACGAACTCCCTTTGCGAATCAGAAAGAAAATAAAAAAAATCTGGGGCATAACAACATACCCCCCCCCCCCTTAAAAAGAATTTCGTCCTCGAAATTCGACGAAACCCAGAATGTGAACAAATGCGCTGTAAGTGAAATACCCCTAAATTAATTTAAATTAATTTAGGGAATTTCTTTTATTAAAAATTTAATTATTATATGTAATTATGAATATTAAATTATTATATGGAATTGTGAAATTTATTTAGGGGTTTTCTCCTATTTAACCCCAAATTATTATACATTATTATATAGTATTATGAATTTAATAATAAGATTTATAAGTCAATAAATCTTGGGAAAATTATTAAACACTCCAAATATATTATAAAGATTTTAGGAAGTGTTGGAACATTGTTTTGAAACATAAAAGTCAATATAAAATTCTAGAAACCTTAAATCTTATTAAGCCTTGCTAGAGTTGACTTTTTGAGAATGGTCAAACCAGGCCATGAAACCTATACCAATAAATAGGTTATGAAAAACAATGAAGATCGATAAAAAGAACGTCAAAAACGGATCATCCTAGCCAAAGTTATGCTAGATTTAAGTTTTGAATCAAAATTTTAAGAGATGCCACGTGTCACTCTGTAATGGGTCGCCCACACTTAGCCGATTTCTTCCCTGAATTTCGGTAACCCATTTCATGACTTTGCCCTAACTTTAGACGGCTATAACTTTTACATCTCTCAATATTTTCCATGCCGTCTTCACCATTCTCTCCCTACAATTCCTCTTTCCAACCATTACTCATAAAACCCTAAATCCTTCTGAGTCAACCGAAAATCGAGCCAAAGTAGCCACCTTGCGAAACTGTTTCCAGAATTCCAGATTTCTCTTCGATTTTAGGTAACTTGCGTCAATCATAACTTCTTCGTTAATCAACCAAAATTCGATTTCTTTAGCTCGTTGTAAAGATCTCTAATCCCTCTACAATTTTCGTGTTTATGCCCAACTCTAATTCGTAACCAGTTGGGAGATATAGAGGTCTAAAGTTTCGGTTTCAACAGCACATAAAATAACACCGAAACAGAGAGGTAAACTCGTGTTTGTAACTTCAATATCTTTCTGTATGGTGCGAGTTAGGTTTAGTTCTTGCTACCAATACGTAGATCTACATTTCTTCTTTCCAATGAGCCCTTACTCATTATCTAACTCGTTTTGTACTGCTAGTTATAGATCCTCAAAGTTGGCACCCCGAACTGTCTAAAGTTCGAGTTTTTCCAGTTTTTCCGAATCGGAATTCACCCAATTCGCACAATCCGGTGAGTCTCCGATCAAATTGCTCCGATATTGTTGTTCTTAGTCATGATTTCGACCTAAACCATGTGCCAATTTAGTCAATTTCGTGTTAGGTTAGGAGAATTTGGATGAATTGCATCCGATTTTTATTCTGTACCGAGATAAACCCTAGCTTCCAAATCGAATTCGAATCTTGATGAACTCTGCATTATAATTGGGGAAATTGATACCAATAGAACCGGAATTTGATTACGAATCCATAGAAACAAAAATCACTCGATTTTCGTTCTGTAGATTGTGAGAAAAACGGGATTTAGTACTCGGTTTGGTAATTGAACTCGCTGATGAACTCGATGTACAGGGGCCGTCCGATCTCGTTTTAAGAGATTGGACGGCCGAGATTAAAACATTCCAGAATTAGTTTATAAGGGTTTTAATAAATTCCAGTAAATAGTCTTAACTTGTTGGGTTAATTTAAATATCTTCCCGAATGTATTTTGACTTGAAATTTTAACCATAGGTTCCTTATTTAATCTAGTTTATTTTGATGTAAATTATTATGGTTTTGGAGTTTTAAAACATAAGTTATGATTTTTACAAGTTACGGGTTTTCTGGAATTATTTGGCTAAATTAAAAAGATATTTTTATGAAATAAAATTTTTATAATATGTCTAAAATGTTATAGTTACTGTATATTAAATTTGGGAATTTTTGGGCAATGGTAAAAGGTTTTAAAAATTGTGTTTATGAGTTTTTCATAAGAATAACCTATAATATAAGGTTTTTAATGTAATCAAAAATTAAAGTATGGTTTGTTAATTAACTTTTAAGCTGGGGAAAATAAAGGGAACTAAATTAACATTTTATAACAGTAAGTTTATAAATGTCTTTGTAGTAGCTTTTAAGAGAAATGAAATTATTTACATATATGTATATTTACTTACTTAAGTAGGAACTTATATAAATTAAGGAATTTAATTATCCTACATTTTATTTACTATATTATATGGGAGTTAATATTCTAAATAAACTAAGGAACAAATATATGTATATTATTTTTACGCATTTATAAAAGGGAATTAAGAAGTAACCTATAGTAAATCAAGGAACTAATTAAATTACCACTTATAATAACTAAACATTTTAAGAGCTAGAACCCTAAGATATGGTAAAAGAAATACTTTATGAAATATACTTAGAATACATTTTAAGGTTGTATTAATAAGATAGTTTAAATATGGTAAATTACATAGGGAATGTCTTAGTTAATTTCTAATACGGGTATACTTATATATATTAAATAAATAAAGGAAACACATTATGTTATAAACCTTAAGTCGGTTGTGTTAAGCTTAGAAGTTATTGAACATTAATAAATACAGTAAGATTTCCTAAAAATGCTGTGGATAAATTTTAATACATAAGGATATATATATATAATATACATGTATATAAATACGTTATTATAGTTGAGGGAAATAATAATCCTTGTGATAGTTGTAATAAGTAGGTTATATATATATATATTAAACCTTAGATTTAGTCAGTGAGTGATTAAATAATCACTATTAATTTAAGAGTTTTAATTACACAACATAACTTAACACGGTCTTGGGCTAACCCACTGAGCCCAAGTCTAAGAACTCCAAAAGCCCACTTTGACAATCCAAAGAGAGTTTGGGCCACTCTCAGGAATAAATTCTAAATCCTTCCAAACTAAACGAGATGGGCCTAACAAAGGATTTAGTTAACAAGTCAAGCCCAAACCTTTGTAAGAGAGTAATGGTAAACCTGAAACTATTAGTCAGTAAGTGAAGAAAACTGTTAAGTTTATAAGTCTCTTAACTAATCGACATTTGGAACAACTTAATTATAGGTTACTGTTGGGGAATCACTTTTACGAGTTAGTTATTGTTCTTCACATACCAGGTACGATTTCTCGTACTACGATATTTTTGCTGATTGACTTGTGGAATGTTTTGGAAAATGCTAACTGACTTTAAGAGGAACTTCTAAAAAGGAAATGGTTGTGTGACTGACTCAGCTTGTGTGACTAACTGAGCCTTGGATGTGGAATTCACTTGGGTATTGGTTTCTTCTACTGGGTGTTCCGTTAGACATTGACTGCTTAGGGTTTACGCTTCTGCACTCTATAGGACTGAGTGTTTTGGTATTGCTCTGGGTGTTTGGTGGTCTAGTGGGAATATGGGAAAAAGTTATTCTTGGTTTTGAGTATGGATTGTTTCTAATAAGTGGTGCACACACTTTTCACCGATGACTGAGAACGGGTCGGTGGCAGAGGAGGTCTGCATACCTCGTCCAGGGACAACTGACAGCGGAGGTTGTTTACCTCGTTTGTGACAACTGATGGCGGTGGGGGCATCTCTCCCAACGGGTTTTATTCCATTGAGTAATGGGTTCTTGGAGCTATTTATCATTCCTAGTCCTTTGTGACTATCAGGTTTCTACTCCTAACGGGTATTGGGAAACAAGGAAATGGATGATCACTAACACGTGATGTGATTTCGTTCACTAACCTTATCTTTCAGTTATTAACCTTTGTTCTTATCTTGTTATTTTGATTTGGTGAATTGTGAAATGTTTGTTCTCTGAGTGTTTTAAGTGGCTGTTTCGAAGTTATTATTATTTAAGAATTGTGGTTATAAGTGTTTTTGGAGGATCGTACAGTTCCATTCCAGGGAACTGACCCGCCCCTTTCGGGGTGGGCTGCTTGGTTTCATCTTGCAGGTACGACTTGATTTACAGGTGCCACGAAGAGAATGAGCGTTGGGATGGGACTAGGTTTTGTGGAGAGAGAATATGTTTAATTCTTATGTTTGTGTTAAGTTTTCTCGAGTTCAGACCGTAGCTTTTGTGGATTGTAAGTTGTAATTGGTGAGGTTGGTGTCGGGTGTTTGGAACCCGATGATCTGTACGCCTTTAGTATTTATTTCCGCTGTAATATGTTAAGTAGGGGCTACGTAAGCGCCAGAATACTACAAGCACTAAGACATACAGAAGGACACCACAACTCAAAGGTCAGCCCTCGTAGGAAGTTCATACTTAGAAAAGAACTCACGGCTGACTGATTGACAGTAGGACAAGCAGAAGAGTACTAACACATAGCTTCTAAGGCACAGAAGGGAACGCTCACAAGCTAACGCTCAAATACACTGGCTAACTCGCTGAGAGGAAACAAAGTAGATAATCATTATTGCTTAGCACAAGGCACAGAAAGAACACTCACTCATTTCAGAAGCTCCAACCTCGAAGAGCTAACACTCAGAACACACTAACTGACTTGCTGATAGAAGAAACAAAACAGATGATGATTATTGAAGGCTATGTATGAAGGCATAGGAAGAATGCTCACACATTCCAAAAGCTCTAACCTCACATGAGCAAACACACAAATCTCCCTGGCTGACTCACTAACATAACGAACAAAGCAGGAAACTGCAGACGGTTAATCTTGAAGAATTAGGAACAACACTCACACTCACTGGTCATTGACTAACATTAGCACATAGCAGAATATTTTTGAAGATTCAACCTAAAAGCATAGAAGGAAACGCTTACACATCTCAGAAGTCCACACCTCACAGAGCTAACACTCATAACTTTTTAATGACTCACTGATTGAAGAGACAAAGCAATAATTACTGAAAATCAACTTGAAGGCACAGGCATAACAATCAGATTCACTGCTGACTGGCTAATAGAGGAACACACCAGAAGATTATCCCTAAGGTTCAAAAAGATCACTCACCCTATATCAAAAGCTCTAACTTACACGATTGAACATATCAAGCCTACTGGCTCATTCACTAACAAAAGAAACGAAGCAGGAGATCACTAAAGGCTAGGCTTGAGGAAACATGAACAACGCTCAGGCTGACATTAGAACACAGCAGAAGATTTCCAAAGCTCAGCCTAAAGGCACAGAAGAATTGCTAAACTCCCAGAAGACGTCCTTGTCCAAGGACCAAACACACCTCTCAAACTCAGATCACACAACACAAGTTCACAGGTTAAAATCTCACCCGAACTTACATCCTAGAGCACAACACAAGCACATAACGCAAGTTCACAACTGAAGCACACAACGCAGAAAAACCAGAACTTACCTTCGGTTATCCTTTCTCAAAGGGCCCGACTCCCTCAGACTCACTTTCAGAACACACAAGCACATGCAAACAGACACTACGCTTCCACTGCGCTACTCTGATAGTGGACAACCACAAGTAGGCACACATTACAGACACCAGATAGCAATCATAATCACGCAGCAGTTAGCACATAGCAGATAGCAGGCAAAGACATGGAAGCGTAAACATGCAGACACCCACAAACCCAACAAAAACCAAACCTGGCTCTGATACCACTAAATGTAACGACCCCAAAACCACCCTGGTTGAGAGACCGTTACACGCCACGTGCTTATTACCTAAGACACGCAAGGCTACACTAGCGAACCCCATAACTGAACAAAATACCCTTTATTTAACAAGTAGCAATTACAATCGTTTACATAGTTTACAATAGCGGAAGCTAGTAAATATAAAAAAGGCCTCAAAGCCAAACATCTAAATACAAAACCAAATACAAAAATAAAAGCGAAGGCCGAATCTTCAAACACGAACTAAGACCTGCAAACCAGACGCATATAGGGGCGATCACAACTATTGCTCTGCAGGTGATAAACTTCATCAGCTGAGCACGCTCAAAACATAATCTGAACATACATTTATACTTATACGAAAGCATAGCAAAATAAGAAACAGAGGCCTTAGAGGAAGAAGGCAGAAACAGAAACTTGATAATCCAGAAGCTCAACCAAAACAGAAGCTCAAAAAAACCAGAAGTTTAACCACATCAAAAGTTGAACGAAATCAGAAGCTTAGCAAATTCAAAAGCAGAGATCGGAGCGGAAGACCTTCCAACAGACAGAGGTCTAAAACAGAGAGAGCTAAGTGTTGTCAAATCAGAAGAAGCACCAGAAGACAAACAAGAAAGTCGAACCATTGCAAACCAGAGACTTCTCAGAAGACGGAAAGCACACAGTAGACCTTCTCAAATCAAATACAGACAGAGTAGACGGAAATAGATCACTTAATAAACCGAGGCTCTAAGAAAACAGAAAGCACAAAGAAGTCTGTCAGAAATCATAAATAGTCAGAGCAAATGGAAAATAGAACATAACAATCAGAAGTGGGACTCTAGCACCAAGCACAATCATTCAGAAAGGGTCGGAGACCCATGGATCTAACAGATCCCTCGACAACGCAGAAATGACTCGAAGGCCAAAGGGTTCGTCAACCCCACAGAACAGATTGGGCTTGACCCACACTCAGAATGACATCTACATGGTATACCACGGAATAGCTCGACCCAGCCATTCACGGTTCAGAAGCAGAGTAACTAGGTCCCAAAACAGAAACAAACAGAAGCTTAAAAAATCAGTTCAGAAGGTGTTGCAGAGGTCACCACCAAAGCACAAGGCCTTATCAAACAAAAACTGAATCATAGCTGAAACAAAAGTCTTAAACTGGGACTAGTTAAAGTCAAACTGAAATCAGAAGCCGAAAGCACACTTACAAGTAATACAGAGTTCAAAAAGATTATTGGGACTTTAAAATCAAAGTATACTTAAACACATGCTAAAAACATGTCAACCAGATAGTACTCGAAAAGAGGAATCCAACGCCGCAAACGGCACTCAAAACGGAGCTCAAACGAAGAAGTTAAAGCGAAAACAGAGGCCTGTTCGTACATGCGTCCGACCTTGCATGTTCGGACGTAAGCCGGGAGTTGAAAATCTGCCCGCGCATGATGTCCGAACGTCAATGTTCGGACACATGTTTGGACACAGCGAAAAACTGCAAAATTAATTGTGGAAATCAGCCAGAACCAAGCCACAAATCCCACAAAACATACATAACTTATAGTAGCAAAATAGCCAATTGAAAACACATTTCCACGGGGTTTTAACACATCGAAAAGCAAGAAAAATCAATCCAGAAACATCACAATCAGAGGAGCACATAAACATTTACGGAAAACAAAACGAAACCAGAAAATCCCCGTGGTTGGACATACACGACCAAATTCATCTACCACCTACCTCACATCCGACGCAATGTAATTCTCTGCAGACTCCACACATCAGACCTCTTGAATCTTCACTTGAACAACGAACACTCGATCAAAACAAAAGACAGCCGGAACTGGAAGGAAGGGAAGAACGGAATGAGGAATAGCAATCGACTTCGGATCCCCACACTCGAGATCTGGCGGACTTGAACAGCAAAGCACCCAATCAATTGAATTGTAGGGGTAAGAGATTGAGAAGAGAATGAGCAAAGGGAGGAGAAGATTTGCATAGCAGGATTTGGGAAGAAGAAGAAGGAAACTGTCGTGAAGGAGAATGTCAGGAAAGTGAAAGGAGGAAAAAAAATAACGTGAATTAGAAATAAGAAAGATGGAAGGAAAATATTAAGGAAGTAATAATATCCTCCTTCACAAATAAATAATAAATAAGAAAGACTTTTCAAGACTCTCCTCTCTCTCAAGAGTCAATAACATTTAAAGGAATGTCAGGAACATACTAATATAAGAGTGAAATTAATACGAACTCCCTTTGCGATCAGAAAATAAAAAAAAAAAAATTCTAGGGCATAAAACAACATACCCCCCTTAAAAAGAATTTCGTCATCGGAATTCGACGAAACCCAGAATGTGAACAAATGCGTGTAAGCGCCAGAATACTACAAACACTAAGACATACAGAAGGACACCACAATTCAAAGGTCAGCCCTCGTAGGAAGTTCATACTTAGAAAAGAACTCACGGCTGACTGATGACAGAAGGACAAAGCAGAAGAGTACTAACACATAGCTTCTAAGGCACAGAAGGGAACGCTCACAAAGCAAACGCTCAAAATACACTGGCTAACTCGCTGATAGAGGAAACAAAGTAGATAATCATTATGGCTTAGCGAAGACACAGAAAGAACACTCACTCATTTCAGAAGCTCCAGCCTCGAAGTGCTATCACTCAGAACACACTAACTGACTTGCTGATAGAAGAAACAAAGCAGACGATGATTATTGAAGGCTATGCATGAAGGCACATGAAGAATGCTCACACATCCCAAAAGCTCTAACCTCACACGAGCTAACACACAAATCTCCTGGCTGACTCACTAACAGAAACGAACAAAGTAGGAGACTGCAGAAGGTTAATCTTGAAGAATTAGGAACAACACTCACACTCACTGGTCATTGACTAACATTAGCACATAGCAGAATATTTTAGAGATTCAGCCTAAAAGCACATAAGGAAACGCTTACACATCTCAGAAGTCCACACCTTATAGAGCTAACACTCATAACTTTTTAATTGCACTGATTGAAGAGACAAAGCAACAATTACTGAAATCAACTTGAAGGCACAGGCATAACAATCAGATTCACTGCTGACTGGCTAATAGAGGAACACACCAGAAGATTATCCTAGGTTCAAAAAGATCACTCACCCTCATATCAAAAGCTCTAACTTACACGTGTTAACATATCGAGCCTATTGGCTCATTCACTAACAGAAGAAGAAACGAAGCAGGAGATCACTAAAGGCAAGGTGAGGAAACATGAACAACACTCAGGCTGACATTAGAACACAGCAGAAGATTTCCAAAGCTCAGCCTAAAGGCATAGAAGAATTGCTAAACTCTCAGAAGACGTCCTTATCCAAGGACCAAACACACCTCTCAAACTCAGATCACACAACACAAGTTCACAGGTTAAAATCTCACCCGAACTCACATCCTAGAGCACAAACACAAGCAACATAACGCAAGTTCACAACTGAAGCAACAACGCAGAAAAAAACCAGAACTTACCTTCGGTTATCCTTTCCCAAAGGGCCCGACTCCCTCAGACTCCACTTTCAGAACACACAAGCACATGCAAACAGACACTACGCTTCCGCTGCGCTACTCTGATAGTGGACAACCATAGAGTAGGTACACATTACAGACACCAGATAGCAATCATAATCACGCAGCAGTTAGCACATAGCAGATAGCAGGCAAAGACATGGAAGCGTAAACATGCAGACACCCACAAACCCAACAAAAACCAAACCTGGCTCTGATACCACTAAATGTAACGACCCCAAAACACCCTGGTTGAGAGACTTACACGCCACGTGCTTATACCTAAGACACGCGAGGCTACACTAGCGAACCCCATAACTGAACAAAATACCCTTTATTTAACAAGTAGCAATTACAATCGTTTACATAGTTTACAATAGCGGAAGCTAGTAAATATAAAAAAGGCCTCAAAGCCAAACATCTAAATACAAAACCAAATACAAAAATAAAAGCGAAGGCGAATCTTCAAACACGAACTAAGACCTGCAAATCAGACGCATATAGGGGCGATCACAACTATTGCTCAGCAGGTGATAAACTTCATCAGTGAGCACGCTCAAAACATAATACTGAACATACATTTATACTTATACGAAAGCATAGCAAAATCAGAAACAGAGGCCTTAGAGGAAGAAGGCAGAACAGAAACTTGATAATCCAGAAGCTCAACCAAAACAAGCTCAAAAAAACCAGAAGTTTAACCACATCAAAAGTTGAACAAAATCAGAAGCTTAGCAAATTCAAAAGCAGAGATCGGAGCGGAAGACCTTCCAACAGACAGAGGTCTAACAGAGAGAGCTAAGTGTTGTCAAATCAGAAGGAGCACCAGAAGACAAACAAGAAAGTCGAAGCTTTGCAACATAGTGACTTCTCAGAAGACGGAAAGCACACATAGACCATCTCAAATCAAATACAGATAGAGTAGACGGAAATAGATCACTTAATAAACCGAGGCTCTCAGAAAACAGAAAGCAAAAGAAGTCTGTCAGAAATCATAAATACTCAGAGCAAATGGAAAATAGAACACTTAACAATCAGAAGTGGGACTCTAGCACCAAGCACAAACACTCAGAAAGGGTCGGAGACCCATGGATCTAACAGATCCCTCGACAACGCAGAAATGACTCGAAGGCCAAAGGGTTCGTCAACCCCACAGAACAGATTGGGCTTGACCCACACTCAGAATGACGTCTACATGGTATACCACGGAATAGCTCGACCCAGCCATTCACGGTTCAGAAGCAGAGTAACTAGGTCCCAAAACAGAAACTTAACAAACAGAAGCTTAAAAAATCAGTTCAGAAGGTGTTGCAGAGGTCACACACCAAAGCAAGGCCTTATCACAAAAAAAACTGAATCATAGCTGAAACAAAAGTCTTAAACTGGGACTAGTTAAAGTCAAACTGAAATCAGAAGCCGAAGCACACTTACAAAGTAATATAGAGTTCAAAAGATTATTGGTGACTTTAAAATCAAAGTATACTTAAACACATGCTAAAAAACATGTCAACCAGATAGTACTCGAAAAGAGGAATCCAACGCCGCAAACGGCACTCAAAACGGAGCTCAAACGAAGAAGTTAAAGCGAAAACAGAGGCCTGTTCGTACATGCGTCCGACCTTGCATGTTCGGACGTAAGCCGGGAGTCTGAAAATCTGCCCGCGCATGATGTCCGAACGTCAATGTTCGGACACATGTTTGGACACAGCGAAAACTGCAAAATTAATTGTGGAAATCAGCCAGAACCAAGCCACAAATCTCCCACAAAATACATAACTTATAGTAGCAAAATAGCCAATTGAAAACACATTTCCACGGGGTTTTAACACATCGAAAAGCAAGAAAAATCAATCCAGAAACATCACAATCAGAGGAGCACATAAACATTTACGGAAAACAAAACGAAACCAGAAATCCCGTGGTTGGACATACACGACCAAATTCATCTACCACCTACCTCACATCCGACGCAATGTAATTCTCTGCAGACTCCACACATCAGACCTCTTGAATCTTCACTTGAACAACGAACACTCGATCAAAAAAAAGACAGCCGGAACTGGAAGGAAGGGAAGAACGGAATGAGGAATAGCAATCGACTTCGGATCCCCACACTCGAGATCTGGCGGACTTGAACAGCAAAGCACCCAATCAATTGAATTGTAGGGGTAAGAGATTGAAGAAGAGAATGAGCAAAGGGAGGAGAGAGGAGAAGATTTGCATAGCAGGATTTGGGAAGAAGAAGAAGGAAACTGTCGTGAAGGAGAATGTCAGGAAAGTGAAAGGAGGGAAAAAAAATAACGTGAATTAGAAATAAGAAAGATGGAAGGAAAATATTAAGGAAGTAATAATATCCTCCTTCACAAATAAATAATAAATAAGAAAGACTTTTCTAACTCTCCTTCCTCAAGATGTCCCAATAACATTTAAAGGAATGTCAGGAACATACTATAAGAGTGAAATTAATACGAACTCCCTTTGCGAATCAGAAAGAAAATAAAAAAAAAATTCTAGGGCATAACAACATACCCCCCTTAAAAAGAATTTCGTCATCGGAATTCGACGAAACCCAGAATGTGAACAAATGCGATGTAAGCGCCAGAATACTACAAACACTAAGACATACAGAAGGACACCACAATTCAAAGGTCAGCCCTCGTAGGAAGTTCATACTTAGAAAAGAACTCACGGCTGACTGATTGACAGAAGGACAAGCAGAAGAGTACTAACACATAGCTTCTAAGGCACAGAAGGGAACGCTCACAAAGCAAACGCTCAAAATACACTGGCTAACTCGCTGATAGAGGAAACAAAGTAGATAATCATTATGGCTTAGCGCAAGACACAGAAAGAACACTCACTCATTTCAGAAGCTCCAGCCTCGAAGTGCTATCACTCAGAACACACTAACTGACTTGCTGATAGAAGAAACAAAGCAGACGATGATTATTGAAGGCTATGCATGAAGGCACATGAAGAATGCTCACACATCCCAAAAGCTCTAACCTCACACGAGCTAACACACAAATCTCCCTGGCTGACTCACTAACAGAACGAACAAAGTAGGAGACTGCAGAAGGTTAATCTTGAAGAATTAGGAACAACACTCACACTCACTGGTCATTGACTAACATTAGCACATAGCAGAATATTTTTAGAGATTCAGCCTAAAAGCACATAAGGAAACGCTTACACATCTCAGAAGTCCACACCTTATAGAGCTAACACTCATAACTTTTTAATGACTCACTGATTGAAGAGACAAAGCAACAATTACTGAAAATCAACTTGAAGGCACAGGCATAACAATCAGATTCACTGCTGACTGGCTAATAGAGGAACACACCAGAAGATTATCCCTAAGGTTCAAAAAGATCACTCACCCTCATATCAAAAGCTCTAACTTACACGAGTTAACATATCGAGCCTATTGGCTCATTCACTAACAGAAGAAACGAAGCAGGAGATCACTGAAGGCTAAGCTTGAGGAAACATGAACAACACTCAGGCTGACATTAGAACACAGCAGAAGATTTCCAAAGCTCAGCCTAAAGGCATAGAAGAATTGCTAAACTCTCAGAAGACGTCCTTATCCAAGGACCAAACACACCTCTCAAACTCAGATCACACAACACAAGTTCACAGGTTAAAATCTCACCCGAACTCACATCCTAGAGCACAACACAAGCACATAACGCAAGTTCACAACTGAAGCACACAACGCAGAGAAAAACCAGAACTTACCTTCGGTTATCCTTTCCCAAAGGGCCCGACTCCCACAGACTCACTTTCAGAACACACAAGCACATGCAAACAGACACTACGCTTCCGCTGCGCTACTCTGATAGTGGACAACCATAGAGTAGGTACACATTACAGACACCAGATAGCAATCACAATCACGCATCAGTTAGCACATAGCAGATAGTAGGCAAAGACACAGAAGCGTAGACATGCAGACACCCACAAACCCAACAAAAACCAAACCTGGCTCTGATACCACTAAATGTAACGACCCCAAAACCACCCTGGTTGAGAGACCGTTATACTCCACGTGCTTATTTCCTAAGACACGCGAGGCTACACTAGCGAACCCCAAAACTGAACAAAATACCCTTTATTAAACAAGTAGCAATTTCAATCGTTTACATAGTTTACAATAGCGGAAGCTAGTAAATATAAAAAAGGCCTCAAAGCCAAACATCTAAATACAAAACCAAATACAAAAATAAAAGCGAAGGCTGAATCTTCAAACACGAACTAAGACCTGCAAATCAGACGCATATAGGGGCGATCACAACTATTGCTCTGCAGGTGATAAACTTCATCAGCTGAGCACGCTCAAAACATAATCTGAACATACATTTATACTTATACGAAAGCATAGCAAAATCAGAAACAGAGGCCTTAGAGGAAAAGGCAGAAACAGAAAGTTGATAATCCAGAAGCTCAACCAAAACATAAGCTCAAAAAACCAGAAGTTTAACCACATCAAAAGTTGAACAAAATCAGAAGCTTAGCAAATTCAAAAGCAGAGATCGGAGCGGAAGACCTTCCAACAGACAGAGGTCTAAAACAGAGAGAGCTAAGTGTTGTCAAATCAGAAGGAGCAAGAAGACAAACAAGAAAGTCGAAGCTTTGCAAATCAGTGACTTCTTAGAAGACGGAAAGCACACAATAGACCTCTCAAATCAAATACAGATAGAGTAGACGGAAATAGATCACTTAAAAACCGAGGCTCTCAGAAAACAGAAAGCACAAAGCAGTCTGTCAGAAATCATAAATACTCAGAGCAAATGGAAAATAGAACACTTAACAATCAGAAGTGGGACTCTAGCACCAAGCACAAACACTCAGAAAGGGTCGGAGACCCATGGATCTAACAGATCCCTCGACAACGCAGAAATGACTCGAAGGCCAAAGGGTTCGTCAACCCCACAGAACAGATTGGGCTTGACCCACACTCAGAATGACGTCTACATGGTATACCACGGAATAGCTCGACCCAGCCATTCACGGTTCAGAAGCAGAGTAACTAGGTCCCAACACAGAAACTTAACAACAGAAGCTTAAAAATCAAAATCAGTTCAGAAGTGTTGCAGAGGTCACACACCAAAGCAAGGCCTTATCACAACAAAAACTGAATCATAGCGAAACAAAAGTCTTAAACTGGGACTAGTTAAGTCAAACTGAATCAGAAGCGAAGCACACTTACAAGTAATACAAGTTCAAAAGATATTGGTGACTTTAAATCAAAGTATACTTAAACCATGCTACAAAACATGTCACCAGATAGTACTCGAAAAGAGGAATCAACGCCGCAAACGGCACTCAAAACGGAGCTCAAACGAAGAAGTTTAAAGCGAAAACAGAGGCCTGTTCGTCATGCGTCCGACCTTGCATGTTCGGACGTAAGCCGGGAGTCTGAAAATCTGCCCGCGCATGATGTCCGAACGTCAATGTTACACATGTTTGGACACAGCGAAAAACTGCAAAATTAATTGTGAAATCCAGAACCAAGCCACCAAATCTCCCACAAACGTACATAACTTATAGTAGCAAAATAGCCAATTGAAAAACATTTCACGGGGTTTTAACACATCGAAAAGCAAGAAAAATCAATCCAGAAACATCACAATCAGGAGCACATAAACATTTACGGAAACCAACGAAACCAGAAATCCCGTGGTTGGCATACACGACCAAATTCATCTACCCCCTACCTCACATCCGACGCAATGTAATTCTCTGCAACTCCCACATCAGACCTCTTGAATCTTCACTGAACAACGAACACTCGATCAAACAAAAAGACAGCCGAACTGGAAGGAAGGGAAGAACGGAATGAGGAATAGCAATCGACTTCGGATCCCCACACTCGAGATCTGGCGGACTTGAACAACAAGCACCCAATCAATTGAATTGTAGGGGTAAGAGATTGAAGAAGAGAATGAGCAAAGGGAGAAATTTGCATAGCAGGATTTGAAGAAGAAGAAGGAACTGTCGTGAAGGAGAATGTCAGGAAAGTGAAAGGAAAAAAAATAAAGTTAATTAGAAATAAGAAAGATGGAAGGAAAATATTAAGGAAGTAATAATATCCTCCTTCACAAATAATATAAATAAGAAAGACTTTTCTAACTCTCCTTCCTCAAATGTCCCAATAACATTTAAAGGAATGTCAGGACATACTAATAATAAGAGTGAAATTAATACGAACTCCCTTTGCGAATCAGAAAGAAAATAAAAAAAAATTCTAGGGCATAACAACATACCCCCCTTAAAAAGAATTTCGTCATCGGAATTCGACGAAACCCAGAATGTGAACAAATGCGCGTAAGCGCCAGAATACTACAAACACTAAGACATACAGAAGGACACCACAATTCAAAGGTCAGCCCTCGTAGGAAGTTCATACTTAGAAAAGAACTCACGGCTGACTGATTGACAGAAGGACAAGCAGAAGAGTACTAACATAGCTTCTAAGGCACAGAAGGGAACGCTCACAAAGCAAACGCTCAAAATACACTGGCTAGCTCGCTGATAGAGGAACAAAGTAGATAATCATTATGGCTTAGCGCAAGACACAGAAGAACACTCACTCATTTCAGAAGCTCCAGCCTCGAAGTGCTATCACTCAGAACACACTACTGACTTGCTGATAGAAAAACAAAGCAGACGATGATTATGAAGGCTATGCATGAAGGCACATGAAGAATGCTCACACATCCCAAAAGCTCTAACCTCACCACGAGCTAACACACAAATCTCCCTGGCTGACTCACTAACAGAACAACAAAGTAGGAGACTGAAGTTAATCTTGAAGAATTAGGAACAACACTCACACTCACTGGTCCTTGCTTCACATAGCAAGCAGAATATTTTTAGAGATTCAGCCTAAAAGCACAGGAAACGCTTACACATCTCAGAAGTCCACACCTTATAGAGCTAACACTCATAACTTTTTAATGACTCACTGATTGAAGAGACAAAGCAACAATTACTGAAAATCAACTTGAAGGCACAGCATAACAATCAGATTCACTGCTGACTGGCTAATAGAGGAACACACCAGAAGATTATCCCTAAGGTTCAAAAAGATCACTCCCCTCATATCAAAAGCTCTAACTTACACGAGTTAACATATCGAGCCTATTGGCTCATTCTACACAAGAAACGAAAGAGATCACTGAAGTAAGCTACTGAGGAAACATGAACAACACTCAGGCTGACATTAGAACACAGCAGAAGATTTCCAAAGCTCAGCCTAAAGGCATAGAAGAATTGCTAAACTCAGGACGTCCTTATCCAAGGACCAAACACACCTCTCAAACTCAGATCACACAACACAAGTTCCAGGTTAAAATCTCACCCGAACTCACATCCTAGAGCACAACACAAGCACATAACGCAAGTTCACAACTGAAGCACAAACGCAGAAAAACCAGAACTTACCTTCGGTTATCCTTTCCCAAAGGGCCCGACTCCCCAGACTCACTTTCAGAACACACACATGCAAACAGACACTACGCTTCCGCTGCGCTACTCTGATAGTGGACAACCATAGAGTAGGTACACATTACAGACACCAGATAGCAATCACAATCACGCATCAGTTAGCATAGCAGATAGCAGGCAAAGACACAGAAGCGTCATAGACACCCACTAACCCAACAAAACCAAACCTGGCTCTGATACCACTAAATGTAACGACCCCAAAACCACCCTGGTTGAGAGACCGTTACACGCCACGTGCTTATTACCTAAGACACGCAAGGCTACACTAGCGAACCCCATAACTGAACAAAATACCCTTTATTTAACAAGTAGCAATTACAATCGTTTACATAGTTTACAATAGCGGAATCTAGTAAATATAAAAAAGGCCTCAAAGCCAAACATCTAAATACAAAACCAAATACAAAAATAAAAGCGAAGGCCGAATCTTCAAACACGAACTAAGACCTGCAAACCAGACGCATATAGGGGCGATCACAACTATTGCTCAGCAGGTGATAAACTTCATCAGCTGAGCACGCTCAAAACATAATCTGAACATACATTTATACTTATACGAAAGCATAGCAAAATCAGAAACAGAGGCCTTAGAGGAAGAAGGCAGAAACAGAAACTTGATAATCCAGAAGCTCAACCAAAACAGAAGCTCAAAAAAACCAGAAGTTTAACCACATCAAAAGTTGAACGAAATCAGAAGCTTAGCAAATTCAAAAGCAGAGATCGGAGCGGAAGACCTTCCAACAGACAGAGGTCTAAAACAGAGAGAGCTAAGTGTTGTCAAATCAGAAGGAGCACCAGAAGACAAACAAGAAAGTCGAACCTTTGCAAACCAGAGACTTCTCAGAAGACGGAAAGCACACAGTAGACCATCTCAAATCAAATACAGACAAAGTAGACGGAAATAGATCACTTAATAAACCGAGGCTCTCAGAAAACAGAAAGCACAAAGAAGTCTGTCAGAAATCATAAATAGTCAGAGCAAATGGAAAATAGAACACATAACAATCAGAAGTGGGACTCTAGCACCAAGCACAAACATTCAGAAAGGGTCGGAGACCCATGGATCTAACAGATCCCTCGACAACGCAGAAATGACTCGAAGGCCAAAGGGTTCGTCAACCCCACAGAACAGATTGGGCTTGACCCACACTCAGAATGACGTCTACATGGTATACCACGGAATAGCTCGACCCAGCCATTCACGGTTCAGAAGCAGAGTAACTAGGTCCCAAAACAGAAACTTAACAAACAGAAGCTTAAAAAATCAGTTCAGAAGGTGTTGCAGAGGTCACACACCAAAGCACAAGGCCTTATCACAAAAAAACTGAATCATAGCTGAAACAAAAGTCTTAAACTGGGACTAGTTAAAGTCAAACTGAAATCAGAAGCCGAAGCACACTTACAAAGTAATACAGAGTTCAAAAGATTATTGGTGACTTTAAAATCAAAGTATACTTAAACACATGCTAAAAACATGTCAACCAGATAGTACTCGAAAAGAGGAATCCAACGCCGCAAACGGCACTCAAAACGGAGCTCAAACGAAGAAGTTAAAGCGAAAACAGAGGCCTGTTCGTACATGCGTCCGACCTTGCATGTTCGGACGTAAGCCGGGAGTCTGAAAATCTGCCCGCGCATGATGTCCGAACGTCAATGTTCGGACACATGTTTGGACACAGCGAAAACTGCAAAATTAATTGTGGAAATCAGCCAGAACCAAGCCACAAATCTCCCACAAAACATACATAACTTATAGTAGCAAAATAGCCAATTGAAAACACATTTCCACGGGGTTTTAACACATCGAAAAGCAAGAAAAATCAATCCAGAAACATCACAATCAGAGGAGCACATAAACATTTACGGAAAACAAAAAAACCAGAAATCCCGTGGTTGGACATACACGACCAAATTCATCTACCACCTACCTCACATCCGACGCAATGTAATTCTCTGCAGACTCCACACATCAGACCTCTTGAATCTTCACTTGAACAACGAACACTCGATCAAAACAAAAGACAGCCGGAACTGGAAGGAAGGGAAGAACGGAATGAGGAATAGCAATCGACTTCGGATCCCCACACTCGAGATCTGGCGGACTTGAACAGCAAAGCACCCAATCAATTGAATTGTAGGGGTAAGAGATTGAAGAAGAGAATGAGCAAAGGGAGGAGAAGATTTGCATAGCAGGATTTGGGAAGAAGAAGAAGGAAACTGTCGTGAAGGAGAATGTCAGGAAAGTGAAAGGAGGAAAAAAAATAACGTGAATTAGAAATAAGAAAGATGGAAGGAAAATATTAAGGAAGTAATAATATCCTCCTTCACAAATAAATAATAAATAAGAAAGACTTTTCTAACTCTCCTTCCTCAAGATGTCCCAATAACATTTAAAGGAATGTCAGGAACATACTAATATAAGAGTGAAATTAATACGAACTCCCTTTGCGAATCAGAAAGAAAAAAAAAAAATTCTAGGGCATAACAACATACCCCCCTTAAAAAGAATTTCGTCATCGGAATTCGACGAAACCCAGAATGTGAACAAATGCGATGTAAGCGCCAGAATACTACAAACACTAAGACATACAGAAGGACACCACAATTCAAAGGTCAGCCCTCGTAGGAAGTTCATACTTAGAAAAGAACTCACGGCTGACTGATTGACAGAAGGACAAGCAGAAGAGTACTAACACATAGCTTCTAAGGCACAGAAGGGAACGCTCACAAAGCAAACGCTCAAAATACACTGGCTAACTCGCTGATAGAGGAAACAAAGTAGATAATCATTATGGCTTAGCGCAAGACACAGAAAGAACACTCACTCATTTCAGAAGCTCCAGCCTCGAAGTGCTATCACTCAGAACACACTAACTGACTTGCTGATAGAAGAAACAAAGCAGACGATGATTATTGAAGGCTATGCATGAAGGCACATGAAGAATGCTCACACATCCCAAAAGCTCTAACCTCACACGAGCTAACACACAAATCTCCCTGGCTGACTCACTAACAGAACGAACAAAGTAGGAGACTGCAGAAGGTTAATCTTGAAGAATTAGGAACAACACTCACACTCACTGGTCATTGACTAACATTAGCACATAGCAGAATATTTTTAGAGATTCAGCCTAAAAGCACATAAGGAAACGCTTACACATCTCAGAAGTCCACACCTTATAGAGCTAACACTCATAACTTTTTAATGACTCACTGATTGAAGAGACAAAGCAACAATTACTGAAAATCAACTTGAAGGCACAGGCATAACAATCAGATTCACTGCTGACTGGCTAATAGAGGAACACACCAGAAGATTATCCCTAAGGTTCAAAAAGATCACTCACCCTCATATCAAAAGCTCTAACTTACACGAGTTAACATATCGAGCCTATTGGCTCATTCACTAACAGAAGAAACGAAGCAGGAGATCACTGAAGGCTAAGCTTGAGGAAACATGAACAACACTCAGGCTGACATTAGAACACAGCAGAAGATTTCCAAAGCTCAGCCTAAAGGCATAGAAGAATTGCTAAACTCTCAGAAGACGTCCTTATCCAAGGACCAAACACACCTCTCAAACTCAGATCACACAACACAAGTTCACAGGTTAAAATCTCACCCGAACTCACATCCTAGAGCACAACACAAGCATATAACGCAAGTTCACAACTGAAGCACACAACGCAGAAAAACCAGAACTTACCTTCGGTTATCCTTTCCCAAAGGGCCCGACTCCCACAGACTCACTTTCAGAACACACAAGCACATGCAAACAGACACTACGCTTCCGCTGCGCTACTCTGATAGTGGACAACCATAGAGTAGGTACACATTACAGACACCAGATAGCAATCACAATCACGCATCAGTTAGCACATAGCAGATAGCAGGCAAAGACACAGAAGCGTAGACATGCAGACACCCACAAACCCAACAAAACCAAACCTGGCTCTGATACCACTAAATGTAACGACCCCAAAACCACCCTGGTTGAGAGACCGTTACACTCCACGTGCTTATTACCTAAGACACGCGAGGCTACACTAGCGAACCCCAAAACTGAACAAAATACCCTTTATTAAACAAGTAGCAATTTCAATCGTTTACATAGTTTACAATAGCGGAAGCTAGTAAATATAAAAAAAGGCCTCAAAGCCAAACATCTAAATACAAAACCAAATACAAAAATAAAAGCGAAGGCTGAATCTTCAAACACGAACTAAGACCTGCAAATCAGACGCATATAGGGGCGATCACAACTATTGCTCTGCAGGTGATAAACTTCATCAGCTGAGCACGCTCAAAACATAATCTGAACATACATTTATACTTATACGAAAGCATAGCAAAATCAGAAACAGAGGCCTTAGAGGAAAAGGCAGAAACAAATTGATAATCCAGAAGCTCAACCAAAACATAAGCTCAACAAAACCAGAAGTTTAACCACATCAAAAGTTGAACAAAATCAGAAGCTTAGCAAATTCAAAAGCAGAGATCGGAGCGGAAGACCTTCCAACAGACAGAGGTCTAAAACAGAGAGAGCTAAGTGTTGTCAAATCAGAAGGAGCACTAGAAGACAAACAAGAAAGTCGAAGCTTTGCAAATCAGTGACTTCTTAGAAGACGGAAAGCACACAATAGACCGTCTCAAATCAAATACAGATAGAGTAGACGGAAATAGATCACTTAATAAACCGAGGCTCTCAGAAAACAGAAAGCACAAAGCAGTCTGTCAGAAATCATAAATACTCAGAGCAAATGGAAAATAGAACACTTAACAATCAGAAGTGGGACTCTAGCACCAAGCACAACACTCAGAAAGGGTCGGAGACCCATGGATCTAACAGATCCCTCGACAACGCAGAAATGACTCGAAGGCCAAAGGGTTCGTCAACCCCACAGAACAGATTGGGCTTGACCCACACTCAGAATGACGTCTACATGGTATACCACGGAATAGCTCGACCCAGCCATTCACGGTTCAGAAGCAGAGTAACTAGGTCCCAAAACAGAAACTTAACAAACAGAAGCTTAAAAAATCAGTTCAGAAGGTGTTGCAGAGGTCACACACCAAAGCACAAGGCCTTATCACAACAAAAACTGAATCATAGCTGAAACAAAAGTCTTAAACTGGGACTAGTTAAAGTCAAACTGAAATCAGAAGCCGAAGCACACTTACAAAGTAATACAGAGTTCAAAAGATTATTGGTGACTTTAAAATCAAAGTATACTTAAACACATGCTAAAAACATGTCAACCAGATAGTACTCGAAAAGAGGAATCCAACGCCGCAAACGGCACTCAAAACGGAGCTCAAACGAAGAAGTTAAAGCGAAAACAGAGGCCTGTTCGTACATGCGTCCGACCTTGCATGTTCGGACGTAAGCCGGGAGTCTGAAAATCTGCCCGCGCATGATGTCCGAACGTCAATGTTCGGACACATGTTTGGACACAGCGAAAACTGCAAAATTAATTGTGGAAATCAGCCAGAACCAAGCCACAAATCTCCCACAAAACATACATAACTTATAGTAGCAAAATAGCCAATTGAAAACACATTTCCACGGGGTTTTAACACATCGAAAAGCAAGAAAAATCAATCCAGAAACATCACAATCAGAGGAGCACATAAACATTTACGGAAAACAAAACGAAACCAGAAATCCCCGTGGTTGGACATACACGACCAAATTCATCTACCACCTACCTCACATCCGACGCAATGTAATTCTCTGCAGACTCCACACATCAGACCTCTTGAATCTTCACTTGAACAACGAACACTCGATCAAAACAAAAGACAGCCGGAACTGGAAGGAAGGGAAGAACGGAATGAGGAATAGCAATCGACTTCGGATCCCCACACTCGAGATCTGGCGGACTTGAACAGCAAAGCACCCAATCAATTGAATTGTAGGGGTAAGAGATTGAAGAAGAGAATGAGCAAAGGGAGGAGAAGATTTGCATAGCAGGATTTGGGAAGAAGAAGAAGGAAACTGTCGTGAAGGAGAATGTCAGGAAAGTGAAAGGAGGAAAAAAAATAACGTGAATTAGAAATAAGAAAGATGGAAGGAAAATATTAAGGAAGTAATAATATCCTCCTTCACAAATAAATAATAAATAAGAAAGACTTTTCTAACTCTCCTTCCTCAAGATGTCCCAATAACATTTAAAGGAATGTCAGGAACATACTAATATAAGAGTGAAATTAATACGAACTCCCTTTGCGAATCAGAAGAAAATAAAAAAAAATTCTAGGGCATAACAACATACCCCCCTTAAAAAGAATTTCGTCATCGGAATTCGACGAAACCCAGAATGTGAACAAATGCGATGTAAGCGCCAGAATACTACAAACACTAAGACATACAGAAGGACACCACAATTCAAAGGTCAGCCCTCGTAGGAAGTTCATACTTAGAAAAGAACTCACGGCTGACTGATGACAGAAGGACAAGCAGAAGAGTACTAACACATAGCTTCTAAGGCACAGAAGGGAACGCTCACAAAGCAAACGCTCAAAATACACTGGCTAACTCGCTGATAGAGGAAACAAAGTAGATAATCATTATGGCTTAGCGCAAGACACAGAAAGAACACTCACTCATTTCAGAAGCTCCAGCCTCGAAGTGCTATCACTCAGAACACACTAACTGACTTGCTGATAGAAGAAACAAAGCAGACGATTATTGAAGGCTATGCATGAAGGCACATGAAGAATGCTCACACATCCCAAAAGCTCTAACCTCACACGAGCTAACACACAAATCTCCCTGGCTGACTCACTAACAGAACGAACAAAGTAGGAGACTGCAGAAGGTTAATCTTGAAGAATTAGGAACAACACTCACACTCACTGGTCATTGACTAACATTAGCACATAGCAGAATATTTTTAGAGATTCAGCCTAAAAGCACATAAGGAAACGCTTACACATCTCAGAAGTCCACACCTTATAGAGCTAACACTCATAACTTTTTAATGACTCACTGATTGAAGAGACAAAGCAACAATTACTGAAAATCAACTTGAAGGCACAGGCATAACAATCAGATTCACTGCTGACTGGCTAATAGAGGAACACACCAGAAGATTATCCCTAAGGTTCAAAAAGATCACTCACCCTCATATCAAAAGCTCTAACTTACACGAGTTAACATATCGAGCCTATTGGCTCATTCACTAACAGAAGAAACGAAGCAGGAGATCACTGAAGGCTAAGCTTGAGGAAACATGAACAACACTCGGCTGACATTAGAACACAGCAGAAGATTTCCAAAGCTCAGCCTAAAGGCATAGAAGAATTGCTAAACTCTCAGAAGACGTCCTTATCCAAGGACCAAACACACCTCTCAAACTCAGATCACACAACACAAGTTCACAGGTTAAAATCTCACCCGAACTCACATCCTAGAGCACAACACAAGCACATAACGCAAGTTCACAACTGAAGCACACAACGCAGAAAAACCAGAACTTACCTTCGGTTATCCTTTCCCAAAGGGCCCGACTCCCACAGACTCACTTTCAGAACACACAAGCACATGCAAACAGACACTACGCTTCCGCTGCGCTACTCTGATAGTGGACAACCACAAGTAGGCACACATTACAGACACCAGATAGCAATCATAATCACGCAGCAGTTAGCACATAGCAGATAGCAGGCAAAGACATGGAAGCGTAAACATGCAGACACCCACAAACCCAACAAAAACCAAACCTGGCTCTGATACCACTAAATGTAACGACCCCAAAACCACCCTGGTTGAGAGACCGTTACACTCCACGTGCTTATTACCTAAGACACGCGAGGCTACACTAGCGAACCCCAAACTGAACAAAATACCCTTTATTAAACAAGTAGCAATTACAATCGTTTACATAGTTTACAATAGCGGAAGCTAGTAAATATAAAAAAGGCCTCAAAGCCAGACATCTAAATACAAAACCAAATACAAAAATAAAAGCGAAGGCCGAATCTTCAAACACGAACTAAGACCTGCAAACCAGACGCATATAGGGGCGATCACAACTATTGCTCAGCAGGTGATAAACTTCATCAGCTGAGCACGCTCAAAACATAATCTGAACATACATTTATACTTATACGAAAGCATAGCAAAATCAGAAACAGAGGCCTTAGAGGAAGAAGGCAGAAACAGAAACTTGATAATCCAGAAGCTCAACCAAAACAAAGCTCAAAAAACCAGAAGTTTAACCACATCAAAAGTTGAACAAAATCAGAAGCTTAGCAAATTCAAAAGCAGAGATCGGAGCGGAAGACCTTCCAACAGACAGAGGTCTAAAACAGAGAGAGCTAAGTGTTGTCAAATCAGAAGGAGCACCAGAATACAAACAAAATCGAAGCTTTGCAAACAGAGATTCTCAGAAGACGGAACACACGGAAAAACCATCTCAATCAATACAGACAAGTAGACGGAAATAGATCACTTAATAAACCGAGCTCTCAAAGAAAGCACAAAGAAGTCTGTCAGAAATCATAAATAGTCAGAGCAAATGGAAAATAGAACACATAACAATCAGAAGTGGGACTCTAGCACCAAGCACAAACATTCAGAAAGGGTCGGAGACCCATGGATCTAACAGATCCCTCGACAACGCAGAAATGACCGAAGGCCAAAGGGTTCGTCAACCCCACATAACAGATTGGGGTTGACCCACACTCAGAATGACGTCTACATGGTTACCACGGAATAGCTCGACCCAGCCATTCACGGTCAGAAGCAGAGTAACTAGGTCCCAAAACAGAAACTTAACAAACAGAAGCTTAACAAAATCAGTTCAGAAGGTGTTGCAGAGGTCACACACCAAAGCAAGGCCTTATCACAACAAAAACGAATCTAGCTGAAACAAAAGTCTTAAACTGGGACTAGTTAAAGTCAACTGAAATCAGAAGCCGAAGCACCTTACAAAGTAATACTAGAGTTCAAAGATTATTGGTGACTTTAAAATCAAAGTATACTTAAACACATGCTAAAAACATGTCAACCAGATAGTACTCGAAAGAGGAATCCAACGCCGCAAACGGCACTCAAAACGGAGCTCAAACGAAGAAGTTAAAGGCGAAAACAGGGGCCTGTTCGTACATGCGTCCGACCTTGCATGTTCGGACGTAAGCCGGGAGTCTGAAAATCTGCCGCATCATGATGTCCGAACGTCAATGTTCGGACACATGTTTGGACACAGCGAAAACTGCAAATTAATTGTGGAAATCAGCCAGAACCAAGCCACAAATCTCCCACAAAAATACATAACTTATAGTAGCAAAATAGCCAATTGAAAACACATTTCCACGGGGTTTTAACACATCGAAAAGCAAGAAAAATCAATCCAGAAACATCACAATCAGGAGCACATAAACATTTACGGAAAACAAAACGAAACAGAAATCCCGTGGTTGGACATACACGACCAAATTCATCTACCACCTACTCACATCGACGCAATGTAATTCTCTGCAGACTCCACACATCAGACCTCTTGAATCTTCACTTGAACAACGAACACTCGATCAAAACAAAAGACAGCCGAACTGGAAGGAAGGGAAGAACGAATGAGGAATAGCAATCGACTTCGGATCCCCACTCGAGATCTGGCGGACTTGAACAGCAAAGCACCCAATCAATTGAATCGTAGGGGTAAGAGATTGAAGAAGGAATGAGCAAAGGGAGAGAGATTTGCATAGCAGGATTTGGAAGAAGAGAAGGAACTGTCGTGAAGGAGAATGTCAGGAAAGTGAAGGAGGAAAAAAAAATAACGTGATTAGAAATAAGAAAAGGAAGGAATATTAAGGAAGTAATAATATCCTCCTTCACAATAAATAATAAATAAGAAGACTTTTCTAACTCTCCTTCCCAAGATGTCCCAATAACATTTAAAGGAATGTCAGGAACATACTAATATAAGAGTGAAATTAATACGAACTCCCTTTGCGAATCAGAAAGAAAATAAAAAAAAATTCTAGGGCATAACAACATACCCCCCTTAAAAAGAATTTCGTCATCGGAATTCGACGAAACCCAGAATGTGAACAAATGCGCTGTAAGCGCCAGAATACTACAAACACTAAGACATACAGAAGGACACCACAATTCAAAGGTCAGCCCTCGTAGGAAGTTCATACTTAGAAAAGAACTCACGGCTGACTGATTGACAGAAGGACAAGCAGAAGAGTACTAACACATAGCTTCTAAGGCACAGAAGGGAACGCTCACAAAGCAAACGCTCAAAATACACTGGCTAACTCGCTGATAGAGGAAACAAAGTAGATAATCATTATGGCTTAGCGCAAGACACAGAAAGAACACTCACTCATTTCAGAAGCTCCAACCTCGAAGTGCTATCACTCAGAACACACTAACTGACTTGCTGATAGAAGAAACAAAGCAGACGATGATTATTGAAGGCTATGCATGAAGGCACATGAAGAATGCTCACACATCCCAAAAGCTCTAACCTCACACGAGCTAACACACAAATCTCCCTGGCTGACTCACTAACAGAACGAACAAAGTAGGAGACTGCAGAAGGTTAATCTTGAAGAATTAGGAACAACACTCACACTCACTGGTCATTGACTAACATTAGCACATAGCAGAATATTTTTAGAGATTCAGCCTAAAAGCACATAAGGAAACGCTTACACATCTCAGAAGTCCACACCTTATAGAGCTAACACTCATAACTTTTTAATGACTCACTGATTGAAGAGACAAAGCAACAATTACTGAAAATCAACTTGAAGGCACAGGCATAACAATCAGATTCACTGCTGACTGGCTAATAGAGGAACACACCAGAAGATTATCCCTAAGGTTCAAAAAGATCACTCACCCTCATATCAAAAGCTCTAACTTACACGAGTTAACATATCGAGCCTATTGGCTCATTCACTAACAGAAGAAACGAAGCAGGAGATCACTGAAGGCTAAGCTTGAGGAAACATGAACAACACTCAGGCTGACATTAGAACACAGCAGAAGATTTCCAAAGCTCAGCCTAAAGGCATAGAAGAATTGCTAAACTCTCAGAAGACGTCCTTATCCAAGGACCAAACACACCTCTCAAACTCAGATCACACAACACAAGTTCACAGGTTAAAATCTCACCCGAACTCACATCCTAGAGCACAACACAAGCACATAACGCAAGTTCACAACTGAAGCACACAACGCAGAAAAACCAGAACTTACCTTCGGTTATCCTTTCCCAAAGGGCCCGACTCCCACAGACTCACTTTCAGAACACACAAGCACATGCAAACAGACACTACGCTTCCGCTGCGCTACTCTGATAGTGGACAACCATAGAGTAGGTACACATTACAGACACCAGATAGCAATCACAATCACGCATCAGTTAGCACATAGCAGATAGCAGGCAAAGACACAGAAGCGTAGACATGCAGACACCCACAAACCCAACAAAAACCAAACCTGGCTCTGATACCACTAAATGTAACGACCCCAAAACCACCCTGGTTGAGAGACCGTTATACTCCACGTGCTTATTTCCTAAGACACGCGAGGCTACACTAGCGAACCCCAAAACTGAACAAAATACCCTTTATTAAACAAGTAGCAATTTCAATCGTTTACATAGTTTACAATAGCGGAAGCTAGTAAATATAAAAAAAGGCCTCAAAGCCAAACATCTAAATACAAAACCAAATACAAAAATAAAAGCGAAGGCTGAATCTTCAAACACGAACTAAGACCTGCAAATCAGACGCATATAGGGGCGATCACAACTATTGCTCTGCAGGTGATAAACTTCATCAGCTGAGCACGCTCAAAACATAATCTGAACATACATTTATACTTATACGAAAGCATAGCAAAATCAGAAACAGAGGCCTTAGAGGAAGAAGGCAGAAACAGAAAGTTGATAATCCAGAAGCTCAACCAAAACATAAGCTCAACAAAACCAGAAGTTTAACCACATCAAAAGTTGAACAAAATCAGAAGCTTAGCAAATTCAAAAGCAGAGATCGGAGCGGAAGACCTTCCAACAGACAGAGGTCTAAAACAGAGAGAGCTAAGTGTTGTCAAATCAGAAGGAGCAGCAGAAGACAAACAAGAAAGTCGAAGCTTTGCAAATCAGTGACTTCTTAGAAGACGGAAAGCACACAATAGACCGTCTCAAATCAAATACAGATAGAGTAGACGGAAATAGATCACTTAATAAACCGAGGCTCTCAGAAAACAGAAAGCACAAAGCAGTCTGTCAGAAATCATAAATACTCAGAGCAAATGGAAAATAGAACACTTAACAATCAGAAGTGGGACTCTAGCACCAAGCACAAACACTCAGAAAGGGTCGGAGACCCATGGATCTAACAGATCCCTCGACAACGCAGAAATGACTCGAAGGCCAAAGGGTTCGTCAACCCCACAGAACAGATTGGGCTTGACCCACACTCAGAATGACGTCTACATGGTATACCACGGAATAGCTCGACCCAGCCATTCACGGTTCAGAAGCAGAGTAACTAGGTCCCAAAACAGAAACTTAACAAACAGAAGCTTAAAAAATCAGTTCAGAAGGTGTTGCAGAGGTCACACACCAAAGCACAAGGCCTTATCACAACAAAAACTGAATCATAGCTGAAACAAAAGTCTTAAACTGGGACTAGTTAAAGTCAAACTGAAATCAGAAGCCGAAGCACACTTACAAAGTAAAACAGAGTTCATAAGATTATTGGTGACTTTCAAATCAAAGTATACTTAAACACATGCTAAAACATGTCAAACAGATAGTACTCGAATAGAGGAATCCAACGCCGCAAACGGCACTCAAAACGGAGCACAAACGAAGAAGTTAAAGCGAAAACAGAGGCCTGTCGATACATGCGTCCGACCTTGCATGTTCGGACGTAAGCCGGGAGTCTGAATATCTGCCCACGCATGATGTCCGAACGTCAATGTTCGGACACATGTTTGGACACAGCGAAAACTGCAAAATTATTTGTGGAAATCAGCCAGAACCAAGCCACAAATCTCCCACAAAACATACATAACTTATAGTAGCAAAATAGCCAATTGAAAACACATTTCCACGGGGTTTTAACACATCGAAAAGCAAGCAAAATCAATCCAGAAACATCACAATCAGAGGAGCACATAAACATTTACGGAAAACAAAACGAAACCAGAAATCCCCGTGGTTGGACATACACGACCGAATTCATCTACCACCTACCTCACATCTGACGCAATGCAATTCTCTGCAGACTCCACACATCAGACCTCTTGAACTCTCCACTTGAACAACGAACACTTGATCAAAACAAAAGACAGCCGAACTGGAAGGAAGGGAAGAACGGAATGAGGAATAGCAATCGACTTCGGATCCCCACACCCGAGATCTGGCGGACTTGAACAGCAAAGCACCCAATCAATTGAATTGTAGGGGTAAGAGATTGAAGAAGAGAATGAGCAAAGGGAGGAGAAGATTTGCGTAGCAGGATTTGGCAAGAAGTAGAAGGAAACTGTCGTGAAGGAGAATGTCAGGAAAGTGGAAGGAGGAAAAAAAATAACGTGAATTAGAAATAAGAAAGATGGAAGGAAAATATTAAGGAACTAATAATATCCTCCTTCACAAATAAATAATAAATAAGGAAGACTTTTCTAACTCTCCTTCTTCAAGATGTCCCAATAACATTTAAAGGAATGTGAGGAACATACTAATATAAGAGTGAAATTAATACGAACTCTCTTTGCGAATCAGAAAGAAAATAAAAACAATTCTGGGGCATTACAACATACCCCCCTTAAAAAGAATTTCGTCCTCGGAATTTGACGAAACCCTGAATGTGACCAAATGCGTTGTAAGTGCCAGAATACTACGAACACTAAGACATACAGAAGGACACCACAATTCAAAGGTCAGCCCTCGTAGGAAGTTCATACTTAGAAAAGAACTCACGGCTGACTGATTGACAGAAGGACAAGCGTACTAACACATAGCTTCTAAGGCACAGAAGGGAACGCTTACAAAGCTAACGCTCAAAATACACTGGCTATCTCGCTGACAGAGGAAACAAAGTAGATAATCATTATTGCTTAGCACAAGGCACAGAAAGAACACTCACTCATTTCAGAAGCTCTAACCTCGAAGAGCTAACACTCAGAACACACAAATTGACTTGCTTATAGAAGAAACAAAGCAGATGATGATTATTGAAGGCGATGCATGAAGGCACAGGAAGAATGCTCACACATCCCAAAGGCTCTAACCTCACACGAGCTAACACACAAATCTCCCTGGCTGACTCACTAACAGAACGAACAAGCAGGAGACTGCAGAAGGTTAATCTTGAAGAATTAGGAACAACACTCACACTCACTGGTCATTGACTAACATTAGCACATAGCAGAATATTTTGGACATTCAGCCTAAAAGCATAGAAGGAAACGCTTACACATCTCAGAAGTCCAAACCTCGCAGAGCTAACACTCATAACTTTTTAATGACTCGCTGATTGAAGAGACAAAGCAACAATTCAACTTGAAGGCATAGGCATAACACTCAGATTCACTGCTGACTAGCTAATAGAGGAACACACCAGAAGATTATCCCTAAGGTTCAAAATGATCACTCACCCTCATCTCAAAAGCTCTAACTTACACGAGTTAACATATCGAGCCTACTGGCTCATTCCTAACAGAAGAAACGAAGCAGGAGATCACTGAAGGCTAAGCCTGAGGAAACATGAACAACACTCAGGATGACATTAGAACACAGAAGAAGATTTCCAAAGCTCAGCCTAAAGGCACAAAATGAATTGCTAAACTCCCAGAAGACGTCCTTATCCAAGGACCAAACACACCTCTCAAACTCAGATCACACAACACAAGCTCACAGGTTAAAATCTCACCCGAAGTCACATCCTAGAGCACAACACAAGCACATAAAGCAACTTCACAACTGAAGCACACAACGCAGAAACTAGAACTTACCTTCAGTTATCCTTTCCTAAAGGGCCCGACTCCCTCATACTCACTTTCAGAACACACCAGAACATGCAAACTGACACTATGCTTCCGCTGCGCTACTCTGATAGTGGACAACCAGCAGAGTAGGCACACATTACAGACACCAGATAGCAACCACAATCACGCATCAGTTAGCACATAGCAGATAGCAGGCAAAGACACGGAAGCGTAGACATGCAGACACCCACAAACCCAACAAAAACCAAACCTGGCTCTGATACCACTAAATGTAACGACCCCAAAACCACCCTGGTCAAGAGACCGTTACACGCCATGTGCTTATTACCTAAGACATGCAAGGCTACACTAGCGAACCCCAAAACTAAACAAAATACCCTTTATTTAACAAGTAGCAATTACAATCGTTTACATAGTTTCTAATAGCGGAAGCTAGTAAATACAAAAAGGGCCTCAAAGCCAAACATCTAAATACAAAACCAAATACAAAAATAAAAGCAAAGGCCGAATCTTCAAACATGAACTAAGACCTGCAAATCAGACGGATATAGGGGTGAGCACAACTATTGCTCAGCAGGTGATAAACTTCATCAGCTGAGCACGCTCAAAACATAATCTGAACATACATTTATACTTATACGAAAGCATAGCAAAATCAGAAACAGAGGCCTTAGAGGAAGAAGGCAGAAACAGAAAGTTGATAATCCAGAAGCTCAACCAAAACATAAGCTCAACAAAACCAGAAGTTTAACCACATCAAAAGCTGAACGAAATCATAAGCTTAGCAAATTCAAAAGCAGAGATCGGAGCGGAAGACCTTCTAACAGACAGAGGTCTAAAACAGAGAGAGCTAAGTGTTATCAAATCAGAAGGAGCAGCAGAAGACAAACAAGAAAGTCGAAGCTTTGCAAACCAGAGACTTCTCAGAAGACGGAAAGCACACAGTAGACCATCTCAAATCAAATACAGAAAGAGTAGACGAGCAACAGATCACTTAATAAACCGAGACTCTCAGAAAACAGAAAGCACAAAGCAGTCTGTCAAAAATCATAAATAGTCAGAGCAAATGGAAAATACAACACTTAACAATCAGAAGTGGGACTCTAGTACCAAGCACAAACACTCAGAAAGGGTCGAAGAACCATGGATCTAACAGATCCCTCGACAACACATAAATGACCCGAAGGCCAAAGGGTTTGTCAACCCCACATAACAGAATGGGCATGACCCACACTTAGAATGACGTCTACATGGTATACCACAGAATAGCTCGACCCAGCCATTCACGGCTTAGAAGCAGAGTAACTAGGTCCCAAAACAGAAGCTTAACATACAGAAGCTTAACAAATCAGTTCAGAAGGTGTTGCAGAGGTCACACACCAAAGCACAAGGCTTTATCACAACAAAAACTGAATCATAGCTGAAACAAAAGTCTTAAACCGGGACTAGTTAAAGTCAAACTGAAATCAGAAGCCGAAGCACACTTACAAAGTAAAACAGAGTTCAAAAGATTATTGGTGACTTTCAAATCAAAGTATACTTAAACACATGCTAAAACATGCCAAATAGATAGTACTCGAAAAGGGGAATCCAATGCCGTAAACGGCACTCAAAACGGAGCTCAAACGAAGAAGTTAAAGCCAAAACAGAGGCTTGTCCGTACATGCATCCGACCTTGCATGTTCGGACGTAAGCCGGGAGTCTAAAAATCTGCCCGCGCATGATGTCCGAACTTCAATGTTCGGACACATGTTCGGACACAGCGAAAACTGCAAAATCAATTGCGAAAATCATCCAGAACCAAGCCACAAATCTCCCACAAAAGATACATAACTTATAGTAGCAAAATAGCCAATCGAAAACACATTTCCACGGGGTTTTAACACATCGAAAAGCAAGCAAAATCAATCCAGAAACATCACAATCAGAGGAGCACATAAACATTTACGGAAAACAAAACGAAACCAGAAATCCCCGTGGTTGGACGTACACGACCGTATTCATCTACCACCTACCTCACATCCGACGCAATGCAATTCTCTATAGACTCCACACATCAGACCTCTTGAATCTCCACTTGAACAACGAACACTCGATCAAAACAAAAGACAGTCGGGACTGGAAGGAAGCGAAGAACAGAATGAGGAATAGCAATCGACTTCGGATCCCCACACTCGAGATCTGGCGGACTTGAACTGCAAAGCACCCTATCAATTGAATTGTAGGGGTAAGAGATTGAAGAAGAGAATGAGCAAAGGGAGGAGAAGATTTGTAGAGCGGGATTTGGGAAGAAGAAGAAGGAAACTGTCGTGAAGGAGAATGTCAGGAAAGTGGAAGGAGGAAAAAAATAACGTGAATTAGAAATAAGAAAGATGGAAGGAAAATATTAAGGAACTAATAATATCCTCCTTCACAAATAAATAAAATTAAGGAAGACTTTTCTAACTCTCCTTCCTCAAGATGTCCCAATAACATTTAAAGGAATGTCAAGAACATACTAATATAAGAGCGAAATTAATACAAACTCCCTTTGCAAATCAGAAAGTAAATAAAAAAAAATTCTGGGGCATAACATATTTGGTGAATTTTTTTCATTATATTTAATGGCAGATTCATAATCAATGGAAAGAGAAAATATAACTGATTTGATTATGGACACAAGGAAAATAATGTATACTATAATTAATTACAAACTGATCCACATTTAGATTCCATCGAATCATCAATTCACTAGTGGAGAAAAGATTTTATAACACACTTAAAGTGGTCTTACAACACGGATTAAGTCTGTGTTATATGCGGTCTTCAATATAATTATGGGTTTTATAACATAGTTTTAGCCGTGTTAAAAAAAGACTTTTTGGATCAATACGGGAAAATGAGTTTTATAACACAGGCTACGCCGAGCCGTGATATGAAGTCCAATTTTTTTAACACGAATGTCTCATAGCCGTGTTATTAAAACCTATTTTTCCTTGGGTGGCAATTTTTACCCAACCCGAAAACCTGACCCAATCCCAACCCGTACATAGCGGGTATCGGTTAAGATTATTGACCCATGTAATTTTTGGGTCGATTATGGGTTACCTACTAAATATATGGGTTGGGTATGGGTTAAGGGTCCTAACCCGAATTCAACCTGACCCGTTTACTTAATTTAATTAAAATAAATAAATAAATAAATAAATAAATCTGTGTATATTTTACTTGGATATGTATTAATTCTATAACTATTAGTATAATAACAAACAAAAATACTATTATTTCTTTAGGTCCATACAAATAATTATTTTATAACAGAAAATACAATTGTAACAGAAAATACAATGTAACATAATTGGCTCGACCGGTACTGCAAGATTTAACTTCTTTAAAATATCCTCCCTACATCCTAAATTGACCATCATTTTTACTATTTGACATGTTGTTTGACTTCAATATTTAACATATAAGATAAAATAATTTTAAAATTTTAAGTTTTATATATGATTCGAACTATATTACAAAATTTAGTTTTATAAAATTATTTTATCTTGTATGCTTAATATTAAAGTGGAAAAACATATTATAAATCAAACATGACGATCAATTTAGGACGGAGGGAGTAGTATTTGCACAAGTATATACCATGCCAACATTTAATTAAGTTTCAAAACAGCCGTTGTTTGCTTTGTTCCGTGTATTAACAGTGTCCTGAAGATTGTATAAGTTATGAAGGCAATACAAAGAAAGAAAACGAGTGACTTACCTGGACGGGATCTATGGTTGATCAATAAGAATCATGACCTATACAAACCCTAGAAGAGAATGCAAAGAGAGAAGAGAACGCGTGTAACGCCCCTATCTATCATAAATGCAGCGGAAATAAAATACTAAGGCGATTACAGATCATCGGGTTCCAAACACCCGGCACCAAACCTCACCAATTACAACTTATGATATTACAAACGCTACGGTCTGAACTCGAGAAACAACATAAACGTAATAATAACAAAATACAATAGCTCTCCAAAATTCCTAATTCCCATCCCATACACTCACTCTTCGTGGCCACCTGTATAACAATTCGTACCTGCAAGATGAAACCAAGCAGCCCACCCCGGGAGGGGTGGGTCAGTTCCCTGGAATGGAACTGGTACAACTCTCCAAACAAAGTTTAAACACATAACTCTTTAAAATAAACAATAAGATGAAGCCAAACACTTAGAACAAAGCAGAAGAACAAGGCACATCCAAACCACCAAGTCAAAAGTATCGAGTCAAGGATAAGGATAAATGACAAGTAAGTAAAGTGAGCCAACATAAAAGAAACCACGCCAGAAGTTAGTGAACATCCATTGCTTAAGTTAAATTCAGTTCCAGTTAGGATTAGAAAGACCCAGGTAGTCACAAGGACTGGGAATGAAAGAAGATATCCAAGAACCCATAACTCAAGAGTGGAATAAAACCAATTGGGAGAGATGGCCCCCACCGCCAGTCAGTTGTCCAAGGACGAGGTAAACAGACCTCCGCTGTCAGTTGTCCACTTGGACGAGGTATAGCAGACCTCCGCTGCCACCGACCCGTTCTCAGTCATCGGTGAAAAGTGTGTGCACCACTTAATAGAAAGAATCCATACCCAATATATACCAAGATTGACATTTTCCCATATTCCCACTAGACTATTAACTGCACGAGTGCAATACCAAAACACTCAGTCCTACAGAGTGCAGAAGCGTAAACCCTCAGCAGTTAATATCTAATGAGACAACCAGAAAGGAGGAACCAATAATCATGAAAGTTGTACATTCAAGGCTCAGTCAGTCACAACAGGCTGAGTTAGTCACACAAACAATTTCCTTTCAAGATTCATTCAAACTCATTTAGCATTTCTCAAGACATTCCATAAAATTCGTCACCAAAAGCATCTGAGTACGAGAAATCGTACCTGGTATATGTAGTAGCAGTAACCAAACTTGAAAATGCGAACTACTTCCACTAATCACCTATAATTAAAGTATTCCAAGCATTGATTAGTTAAGGTACTATAATGCTACACATCCTCCATTCCTATTAGTCTATAGTTCTGTTTTACAGTTACTCCCTCCTAGGGGTCTGGCTAGATCTCGTAATTAAAACTTTAATGCATACGTAACTTATTCCATTTGCCCCCTCCTGATTATAGGTTTAGTTTAATTAAACCCTTTGGTTACGCTTGGCTAACTTACTTTATCACCTATTCAAGGTTTAAGGTATGTATTTCCCCCTAATAGTCCACCTAGATGTCACATTAACATTTGATATATATTTTTTTTTAAGTGTCACGTATGAATAAGGTTTATCCCAATTTTTCCCTCTTAATACATTTCCCACAAGGTATGTTACTACTTTTATTTACTTCTAATGTATTTATATATACACTTATATTTTCCTTAGGATTTATCCAAAACATTCTTTAAGAAATTCTTATTGTATTTAATTATATTTAATACCTTTTAGACATATCCACAACTGATATATGGTTTATAAAATAAAGTGTTTGCCCTCGTTTAGTTAAGCATATTAACCTCAATAATAATAATATGTAGTTTAGTTTAATATCTCGATTTAACATAAGTTCCTATTTTATTTTTCTCACATAAGTATATTTATGTGTAAACAAATTTTACTTCACCTAAAAGATAATACCCAAAATATTATAACATACTGATGTAAAATGTTAATTTAGGTTTAATTATTTTCCCCAACCTAAAAAGCTTATTAACAAACCATACTTTAATTTTTGTTACATTCAAAACCATATATTATAAGTTATTCTTATGAAAATTCCATAAACATAATTTTTAAACCTATTTACCCTTGTCCAAAAATTCCCAAATTTAATATAAATAACTATAACATTTTATACATATTATAAAATTTTTATTTCATAAAAATATCTTTTTAAATTACCTAAATAATTCCATAATACTCGTAACTTGCAAAAATCATAACTTATGTTTAAAAACTCAAAACCCATATTAATTTACATCAAAATAAACTAGATTTATAAGGAATCTATGGTTAAAATTTCAAGTCAAAATACATTCGGGAAGGCCATTAAATAAATCTAGCAAGTTAGGACTTTATTCTGGAAAACATATTCTCTTATTATATCTTAAATCCCCACGATCTAATCTTGGCCGTCCATGTTTATTAACTGAGATCGGACGGCCCAGAACTCGCTAGTTCATCAGGCGTCCCTCCCTTCGCACCCGAGTACTAATCACGCGATATCTCACAATCTACAGAACAAAATTCGATGATTCTTGTTCCTATCGATTCGTAATCAAATTCCGGTTCTAATGGTACCGATTTCCCCAATTTTCATGCAAAATTGAACCGATTCGAAACTGGGTTCGAAGTTAGGGTTCACAGTTGAGTTCGAATTCAATTTCGACAAATTCTCCCATTGTAATGCATAATAGACTAAATTGGCATGTGGGTTTGATCGGTGATGAAATTTCGAATGGCATCAACGGAGCAATTTGATCAGAAACTCACCGGAAATGCATTAACGGGGCGAACCAAATCGAATTCTGGAAATCGATATTTTATGTGCGGTTCAGGTATGCCTCTTCTCGAATCAACTCGCACCAACTGAGAGAGATTTGATTCATGGAACCTATCACAATCCAAACTAGGCATGTAACTCTAGATGTTAGTGGAAGAATCATTGATTTTGATGAACTAGGGAGAAAGTTACAGATCTCACAAGATCCGTGTTTACCTAGTTGGTTTCGGGATGAACTGGGCAGAATTACCACCGTGATCGAGTAGGCATCTTTAGACTGATTTATCTCCCAAACCAGTGCGAATCAGCCTTGGCCATCAACATGAAAGTTATAGAGGGATTAAAGATCTTCAAAAACAAGCTAAAGAACACGAAATTTGGATGAGAAATGAAGAAGTTATGGCGTGACGAAGTTTACCCGATCTCAGGAAAAATCGGAATTCTGGGTTACGAACTCGCGAGGAGGCAACTTTGGATCAACTTTCCGATCATTGTAGAAGGAGTTAGATGGTGTGTGAGTAATGGTTGGAAAGAGGAAAGATAGGAGAATCGAATGAAACAAACGGCATACCAAATGGTGGAGTAGGGAAAAAGATATAGGTGTCTAAAGATCGCCCCATGACATGCCAAAACCGCTGGAAACTCAACCGATTGAGTGACCCGGTGCTGACTGGGCGCGACACGTGTCCCTAGCCCTGGACACGTCAGCATCCTTCAAAATTTTGGCTCTAAACTTCAATTTATCATAACTTTGGCTAGGATGATCCGTTTTTAACGTTCTTTTTATCGATCTTCTTGGTTTTCCATCCTTTTTATTGGTATAGTTTTCATGGCCTGATTTGACCATTCTCAAAAAGTCAATCCTAGCAAGGCTTTTGAAGCTTCAAGGTTTCTATGATTTTATTTTGACTTTTAAGCCTTAAATCAATGTTCAAAGTATTTCTAAAATCTTTATAATATAATTGGAGTGTCTTGAAATTTTCCCAAGATTTATTGACTTATAAATCTCACTATTAAATTCGTAATACCATATAATAAATTAATATTTAATAGTTTCATTTAGGGTTTACCAAAAGAAATCCCCTAAATTAATTTAAATTAATTTATGGGGTATTTCAACGCGTAATACACGTGCCTTCCCAAATTATCTCTGGTCTGATGAAGATTACTCTCGTCAAGAAAGTCAACCCGTTGTATCCCCGAGAGAGGGAGTTAGGAAGGAAAACCAAAGTCAAATATACAGTTATTGAGAGTGGGATAGCTTTCCTCAAAGTCGATGCCAACCACCTCTACGACACGTCCAATAATTGGATGCAGAGAGAACAGAAGGAACAAATCTCACGGAAGAGTATTTTCGAAAAGAAGGAATATCAGGAGTTAGACAGTAATGCAGTGTTCCACTTAGAGTCGACATGCAGACTCCCTCGATGTTGGTGCCATCTCCATCAGAGGAGTTACTACCACCGGTTTACGACCTCTCAAGCTACAATGGAAGCAGGTGAGGAGCGAAGACTTTTGGCACGCCCTCCCCTCATGCTCTCTCTTGAAACAATGGGGCGTGTCAGTCTCATTAATTCCGACAACTGGGTTTCTTTCCAGCGCCCCGCCTTCTGCATGCCGGTTACGTCCCCGGTGATTTATAAAGTGCCCCCAGACAACCTTCTAGACCCACTATCCAAATCTAATCTCCCCCTCTCCTCTAACCCTTCTCAATCGTATCACTCCAGCCACAACCAGGCAGTAACAATCATTAGAAGTCTAATCCAAAAATTCAGCCCCCTTTTTAGTACCGCTCTTTCCATGGATTCTATTTTCTCTAATTGCTCCCGTCTTTATCTTCATCCAGCATTACATTGACTTTAATAGACAACTTAGTGAGGTAGAAATGAGAGCATATTTGGGTGATTTAGGAGATTTCCACTATCATAAGGTATACACCTATCTTAGATTAGTTAGTTTAACTTTATTGTTTTCCTTTTATTTCTCCAATCACAACTAATAAACCAGAAACCCCTCATTTAAGTTTATGCACTTTTATTTATATTCTTGCACATTTACTAAGCTTATAATTGACTAGATAGTTACGAAGTCCCTATGGATACGACCTTGTTGGACTACAATGACTGGGTTCACTGCCCATTAGTTTGCAAGATAGTTCAATCACTATTTTGGAAAACAAATACCTAAATTAAAAACGAGAGCACAACATCGAAGATGTAAGAAATCTCCATTATGCAAGAGTTTGAGTGCAGGATGAGATTTAAAAAATGTGTGCACCTAGTGTTGTTTGAAACATTATCTAAAGAAATGAAGAACAACTTTTCTAATAAATTCATTCAGATAATATTTCAATTAATTTTCAGAAATGTTATTACGAGTATGAGCATCATCAAAGATATCAAAAACAATAATACGCTTTTGGATCTTGAAGAACAATCAATCCAATGAAGTGTAACACAAAAAAAAAGTCTTATTTGTTGTAGACATCCACATATCACTAGCCGGCTAACACGGCCTTCAAAGTTATTTATCGCTTCCACTAAGTTTTTCTAGTTAAAGCATGTTGTCCAAAAGCTCTACACTTAAGTGTGTTCCTAAGCACTCTCCTAAATTGTTGTTGTAATGTGGTGTAAACAAAATTTACAAAGTACGAGCTTTCATCAAAATTAAAGTGCATTTGTTCAACAATCATAAACCTAGTCATGCCATCTATCATTCTTTCTCTATCATATCGAAAAAATAACCTGGACCAGGTTGTCGTTCAGTAAACCCGGTAAGCTGAGTTTGACCGCTAGTACCTCCCATCTTGGCATCCTTGTAGATGTGGTGTGTCTTTTAAGTGCTTCGCAAAGGAGCAAGTGCTGGTGCCCACCACCCGTGCAAGTTCCTTATTGCAAATATTGCAATATTGCTTATATGTTCCAGTCTTCGTAGGATCTTCTTTCTTAGAGAAGTATGGCCACACCCAAGAAGTCGGTTTCCTTCACTTTCTTGCATGTCAGTGATATGTTGTTATTTTATGCAAATTTTACTACTGAAACCCCTTGTCTTTATTACCATCTTCCCATGATTTTGTATTTAATTGAAGTTCATTCCTATATATAACAGAAACTATTAGGAAATAAGTTATTTTGAAATTTAAATGACTTAGGATGGATTTATGAGGAATTTGGTATTTTACGGAGGTAGATAAATAAATTAAACTGCTGATAATGAATTCCTATTTAATATGCAGGTAATTCCAAAGGTTTCCAAGAGTTTGAGATGTGAAAGGCCTTCATTTACTTCGAGAAACTGAAGGAAATTTAAAAATATCATCAATGAGTTAAGTGAAGAGCCTTTATATTTAACTTATAAATATGGAAGACTTTTGCAGAGAAAATCATCCACTCGTCTTCAATTCACATTCACATCCCTTCATATCATATTTTTCACGCCACAAAGAAGACTCACACGAGGAAGCTTGGGCAAGAGAACTCGATCACCACCTTTCATCTTCATCTTTTAACCTCCAGCCTTGCAAATTTCAGATCTATACAGTAGAGTAGATTCGGGTTTTCTCTATTTCCTTTAGATCAATTCTCAACTCTTTCTTTCTGTTATCTCTACAATTATGTCTGGCTAGGTAGGAATTACTCTGGGGGATGGTTGTTTGTAACTAGAGATGATTTACTGACGTACTTTTGCAGTTACTATTTAAGATTTTTGGGATTGTTTTTTATTAAAATATTCTTTGCACTTCTTAATTAATCTTATGAATTATTTGGGTTGTTTTACGAATCTTTTTACAAACTGATCGGTGAGTAATAGAGGGTCAAATTAATCTAAAAAAATTGTGGAAAACTAAATTGGATAGATTATGGTTTCCTTCAGCTGCTAATAATTCTTTACGCCTAATCCACCTATATGTGTTTTTCTTGTTTCTGTATTAGAACTCGTATGTTCTGATAAGTGAGCTTTTCTAATCTAGGATTTAGTGCAGAAAAGAAATTTAAAGAATTAGCCAATCCAAATCTTGAGATAAACTGTAGAAATTGCTATATCTATCTAGAAAAAACAACCTGAACCCAGTGTCCGCTCGTCTATATAAATTTCATCACCTTTTATTTAATTAGTATTTTATTCCTTTGCTTTATTTTATTTTAATTTTCTAAAACAACCAACAAAAACCCTCTTGATTTCCTTATGCTTTTAGGATTAGACTTTCTTCTTTCGAGTCCCACGGTTCGATTCCCGGTTGCTTTGCTATTTCCCATATTACTACGACCGGGATTTTTTTTTTTTGCAACATAAAGGTGTTTGATTTATTAATTTCTAGATTAATTTATTTAGCTTTTAGTATATCAAATTTCTTGTTTGCAAAATAGCGTCGTTGCCGGGGACTTGACATTTGTCTAGTCCTTAACTTTGGTGGTCACTTGCTTTTGTTTTGTTTTGTTTATTTCTATTCTATTTGTTTTTGTTTTTAGTTTTATTTTATTTTATCTCTTAGTTTAATTTTTTTTAGTTATTTCGCTATTTTGCATATACTACTTTTCTCTTAATTATTTCATTTTTTGTTTTTACTTTATCTTATTTTATTCTAATTTATTTTATTTATTTTTTAGTTTATTTTGTTATTAGCAATTTTACTATTTTTATTAATTTTTTTGTTTTAGTTTAGTTATAACTTTAATTTTGTGGTTCTTAGTTTAGTTTTTATTTAATTTATTTTATCTTTTTTTGTTTTAGTTGTTTTCTTAAGTTTGCTTTATTCTATTGTATTCTATTTAGTTTATTTTAATTTCCGTAATTATGTTATTTTTGGCTATTAATTTTCTTCTTGTTTTTTTCTAACTTCTAATTTTAATTTCGTGGTTTCTTCTTTTTTTTTCTATTACAAGTATTAGGTGAATGCAAAATACTCGGTCTCGTGGTCCACTAGAAGATAATTTTGATCCAGAGATAGACCGCACTTTGCACCAGGCCTTGCGAGCAAGAAGAACTCTTGATTTCACCATGGCTGTGAATCAACCTTTGGTTGGGGCTAAACATTTTACCATGGGAAGCATCAACCGACCTCCAGCCACTCCTTTTCAAGGCCTTGTGGTTCTTCCACAGCTGACAGTAGAATTATTGGCAGAGTGGCAGAAGCTCAAACCTACCCACCAGTCTTCAGCTGTGCGAAACCACCCTGCAGGGTGCTTTTCTGCGGCAGATCCTACTGACGCGCTTGATCATGTGCACCATTTCTTAGTCCATCTAGATCAGCTTGGTCTACAACCAGGATTAGAGGAGTATGCCCGTCTATGCTTGTTTCCTAGTAGTTTGTCGGGGGAAGCTTCAAAATGGTTTCACCGTCTGCCACCTGGTATCATCACTACCTCGGAACAGATGGCTGAACGCTTCTATGAAAAGTACATCCCCAGTTCTCGGACATGACAACTGATATCGGGCCTCATGTCTTTCAAGCAGTTGGGTTCAGAGACGATTTGTGAAGCTTGGGACCGGTTTAAAGAGATTCTCCGCTAGTGTCCTCACCATAGGCAAAATAAAACATCTTTGGCCCAAGGATTTTTCAATGGTCTAAGAGATGAGAATAAGGGAGAAGTTAGAGCTGCTCTGGGAGAAAATCTGTTGGTTAAGAGTGAAGAGGAATTTATGGCTGCCATGGAGTCTTATTGTGAGGAGCTTAGACAGTGGAGCGCTAGTGGTGGCCGTGTCTTTTCAGTTGGTGCTAGTTCTTCAAGGGCTTCGGATCCTATGATAAAGCAAATAGCTATTGAGCAGGCACAGTTGAAAGCTACCATGGGTAACATAGTAAACATGCTCGAGCAGCTCACCTTGGGACAAACACCTGTACAATCAATGAAGCAAGTGTCTTCTGGTTCCAGCGACCTCTTTTGTTCTTAGTGTGGGGGGGCCATGACTTTAATAATTGTCCTCAGGTTGTAGAGATGATGCAGATGGAGAGAGCCAGTGTTGTGGGTCAAATGTATGCTAGGCAGCCTTGGGTGCAGAATCAACACTCGAATTTGAGGTATGGAAATGTTAATAATGCTTTGAATTCTCACCAGATGTAGACTCAGCAGTCGACTCAAGGAGGACCTCCTGGTTTCTCTTGGTATCAGTACAATCAGCCCCGCCCTCAGTACCAGCAGTCCATTCAAACTTTCAATACTACGAGCTTGCAGGAGATGATCAACCAGTTAGTGGCCACACAACAAAGTCAGAATCAGCAACAAACGGTTATTAACCAGAATTTGACTGCTGGCCAACAGAGATTAGAGAATGCTATGACTCAGTTGACTCAAGTTCTATTACCGTAGAGAACTCCTGGTTCACTACCCTCTCAGACTGATCCAAATATTAAAGAGCAATTAAAGGTAGTAACTGTTCATGATACAATGATTATTAAGGACAATTTTGAGTCAGAGGAGGTGCAAGGTGTTACCCTCGGAAGTGGAAGACAACTTAACTAGAATTTGGTAGAGGGTCAAACTAATGAAGAGACCAATATTCCTTCTTTTAGTATTGGTGCACCATCAGGGCCTCCAGCCCCTCCTGAGGTAAATCATGAGGAAACCCAGGCTCATGCTTCTTCCCATTATAATATCACTTTGGTTAAAAATTCAAAAGGTAAAATGGTTCCAAAAGAACTTCCTTTTCCTAATCGCTTGAAAGAGAAAGAGCTTGATGAGCAGTTTGGGAAGTTTTTAGGAGTGTTTTCTAAGCTTACGATTAACATTCCCTTGATTGATGATATTAAGTAGATGCCCAACTATGCTCGGTTTGTGAAGGACTTGATCTCCAACAAGCGTAAGTTCAAGGAAAAGGGCATCGTGCAATTGACGGAAACTTGCTCAGCAGCAATAAAGTAGAAATTGCCTCCAAAGTGTGGTGATCCTGATCAGTCTATCATTCTTTGCTCCATTGGAGATATGGATTGTGGATATGACCTCTATGACTCGGGAGCGAGCATAAATCTAATGTCGTACTCCATGTTCAAAAAGCTTCATGCTGGTGAGCTTGTGCCTATCCATTTTAACCTCCAGTTAGCTGACAGGTCTTCTATAACACCTTGGGGAATGGTTGAAAATGATGTTGTTGGTGTTGGTAAGTTTTTCTCCCCTGCTGATTTTGTTATTCTCGATATGGATGAGGACGTTGAGGTGCCTCTGATTTTGGGTAGACCTTTCCTTCGTACTGCTAAAACTGTTATTGATGTTGAGAAAGGAAAGATCACCCTTAGATTTCATGATGAAGAACTCAGCTTTGACATAAATAAAATGATGATGAAAACTACTTCATCTTATGATGTTTTCTCTCTTGATTTAGTTGATGACTTTTCTGACTTGGAGGTTGATTCTGTCCCTAAGGGTACTAATGTTTCTAATTCCTTGCATGATTCTTTGATGTTTTAGGGAAAGTTTTGACCCATTCACTTGAGGATGACAAGGACAATTTTGAAGTGGCTTTCTATTGTCAAAGCTCATCAGGGACGTTCCAATTTCGCCCTTTCCACCGGAAGCTTGACGCCTATTCAAGTCTCCTCCCCAGTAGAGAGCCCTTCCCTTGAACTAAATCTCTTTCCTTCTAATTTAAAATATGCTTTCTGGCAGAGGGTAGCACATGCCTGTTATAATTTTCATTTTGTTATTTCACAGGAAAGCAGGCTTTAGAGTGCTCAGAGACACAAGGGTGCTATGGGGTGGTCAGTTGTGGGATTAAGGGATCAGTCCAAGGTTTGCACTCATAGAATCTACATGGAGGACTCTTTTAAGCAGTGAGGCAACCACAGAGGAGATGAATCCAAATCTGAAGGATGTAGTCAAAGATGAAGTGCTAAGCTCTTGTGCTGGTTCATCTATCCAATTTTGATAATCAGTGGGATCTCCAGTCCAGTCGTTCCAAGAAAGGAGGGATCGTTGCAGTTCGATGAGAAAGCGAGCTTGTTCCCCAGAGACAAACGACTAGATGGAGGATGTGCATTGATTATTGTCGCCTCAATAATGCCACAAGAAAGGACTCCTGCTTCCATTCATTGATCAGATGCTAGAGCGGTTAGCTGGTCAGGAATTCTACTACTTCCAGGATGGCTACAACGGTAATTTTCAGGTCCCATTGCTCTAGAGGATCAAGAGAAGACGACCTTCCTGTCCATATGGATGTTCGCATATAGAAGGATGCCCTTCGGTCTCTTAATGCTCCTGCAACGTTCCAGAGGTGTATGATGGCAATCTTCAATGACTTCATTGAACGGAGCATTGAGGTATTCATAGATGACTTTTTCAGTTTATGGCCAGAGGATATTATCTTAAGCAACTTGATCAGATCTTAACCCGGTGTGAAGAGACTAACCTGTTCTGAATTGGGAGAAGTACCACTTCATGGTACAAGAGGGCATTGTTCTGGGACATAAAGTTTCTAAGGAGGGCATTCAGGTAGATAAGGCAAGATTGAGGTTATTGAAAAGCTGCCTCCTCTACTGTAGTGAAGATGCCGGTCATTTTGGACATGCAGGGTTCTACAGAAGGTTCATCTAGGAATTCTCTAAGATTTCTAAGCCCTTGACAGACTTGCTGCAGAAGGATGTCAAGTTTCAATTCACAGATGATTGTTATGACAGCCTTTCAAACTATTAAGGCCAAGCTTTGCTCAGCTCCTATTGTAGTTCCTCCTGACTGGTCTTGCCATTCAAGATCATGACAGATGCTAGTGACTATGTGTGGGAGTTGTTCTTTGTCAGAGGAAAGATAAGATTCTGTGTGATCACTTATGCAAGCAAGACTCTCATTGATGCTCAGAAGAATACACTGCTACGGAGAAGGAGTTGCTTGTTGTAGTGTTTGCTCTGGACAAATACAGGCCCTATTTGCTCGGAAGTAAGGTAATTGTTCACACTGATCTGCTGGTTGAAATACCTCTTCTAGAAAAATGATTCAAGCCTAGGCTTCTGAGATGGATATTGATTCTTCAAGAATTTGATTTAGAAGTTGTTGACAAGAAAGGGAAGCAGATAATGGAGTTTCAGATCATCTGTCTAGGTTGGAGGTCCCTGATGATGGCGTGCTTATCAATGATTTTTTTCCCGATGAGACAATGTTTATGATTGGAAAGGTGAAGGAACCATGGTGCAGATTTGGCCAATTATATTGCTTCTGGGCTGATTCCTCATGACTACACTACAACCAGAGAAGAAGTTCTTGTCAAAGGCTCGCCACTATATTGGGAGGATCCCTATCTCTTTAGGATATGTTTTGATGGTTTGATTGAGGCGATGCCTTCCAAATGAGGAGATTCAGAGCATTATCAAGTTTTTGTCATTCTAAAGAGGCAGATGGTCATCATGGTTCTTCAAGAATAGCTACAAAGATGTTGGAGTGTGGTTTTTATTGGCCCACTCTACACAAGGATGTCCATCATTTCTGCTCTCTCTGTGACTGTTGTCAGAGGATGGGGAATATTTCTAGAAGGCACGAAATGCCTCAGCAAGGTATCCTTGAGGTTGAGCTATTTTGTAACACCCGTCCTAAGCCAATCGTGGTTATCGCATTAACATCATAAATATAACGTCGCAGCGGACTTAAACCAACGTCAGGACCTTGCTACGGTCTGAACAACAAAATATACCGAACTTTAGACATTTACAACCGCTAATCCAAAATATACAACCAACCAAAATATTCACCAACCGAGTTTATAGTATCTCAAGTAACAACATATCTTCCATAAGTCTTAATATCAACAGACGGGCGCACAGGCGCAACCCGTACTCAAAATAAAAACCCAACCTAAGTCTAACCACCCCTACTCTCAAGGTGAGTCTTCATGGGACGCTTACCTGAAAAATATAAACAACAGCCCCGAGGGGGTCAGCAAATTTGCTGGTACGATTCTCTCATAGCCCCCAAGCTAATGGGGCTACGACGACTAATTGTCGATAGCATGGAGATGGATTAAATACACAATCATAATATGAAGTGCAATAAAACAACAATCCATAAATGAACAAGCATAGTTCACACAAAAGAGCGACTAAAAGCGTTCTCTGAACAGGTGAGTTAATCGGTTAACTCCTCAAGTTCCAATTCCACTTAACCTCAGTCCATCTTAACTTACCTCAAGCTTAATCCTTATCTCAGTCTTAGAATACTAACGTTCTTTAAATAGAAATGGTTGTAACTTATCTCAATGTTTATTTTTGTCGGGTCAAAAGCAACCCTAGCCAATGAGCTATTAACTCCATTGGTTGAATAAACAACTTATCTTAAAATTTATGATTTAGGTGATCCTACCACACCATCTTAACTGCCTCCTACCTTGGACTGGAAATCCAATGTAGCTGAGCCGACATTCGACCCTAGGCAACAAGTCCGAAGACAAGTCCTTAAGCGGAAGTCGGACCTGATTCAGATACCGACCCCTTTTCTTAACATGCATGACCGGAGTCAGTCCCGGATTTCTCACTCCCCTTAAGTTCCAGTTAGTGAAAATTATAAACCATGTGTTAGTTAAACCTTCACGGGTATTAACCAAGTTATAGAAGTGTAATTCCTCTCCTCATTCCAATATGTACAAAACTTAGTTAGTAACTAATCTCAAGTCACGTGAGTTAGTGTAAAGAAAACACAGACACAATAACTGCAATAAAAACCAGTTGCATGCTTTATCTTGTTAGTCGGCACACATAAACAAATAGCACACAAGCCGAGGGACACCTCGTTAGCAAGCAGGTCACAAGAAAACCATACGTTCACTCGGTTGTCCGGGTTGTTTAATTCTCTTCTGGTTCCAAACTCCCAATTCCTAAAACATTCATCCATCTTAGATTATTTATTACTTATACATTACTTAGCTTACTCAACCCTTAATGATCCTTACTTAACACCTCCTAAGTTCTTACAACTTAACTTTGCAACCTAACCTTAAACTTTTAACATCATTTATTTAGCATAATCTCTTAAGTCCTTATTTTTTTATCATCATTGCCCTCTTAATGGCTTACTATTAGTACCTCTTAACATTCTTAGAGTTTTTTTATGTCTTAAGGGTCGACCGACCAACCGACCGACCCAACCCATGGGTCGGTCCATTCCAGTAACTTTTCCCGTTCTCTAAAACTTACCCGACCGACCCAAGACCCTCTGGGTTGGTCCATTCCAGAAACATTTTTATTCTTTAAACTTTGCCCGACCGACCCACCGACCGACCCAACCTATGGGTCGGTCCATTACAGAAACATTTCCGTCCAGTTTATTACATTCCGATCGACCCAGACAGGGTCGGTCCCTGGGTCGGTCCAGTGCAGACTCTTCCCAAAAATTGTCTAATTGCTTCCAACCTCTTCCACAAGTTCCCCAATATGTCCTAATACCATTTAGGCACTTAAACTCACTCTCCTTAACAATTTGACCACTCCATAAACATCATTATTCATCCTCATTCCATTTACCAAAACTTCCTCAAGTCATATACTCTAGTTCACACCTAAGTCATTTCAAGGTTCTACACCTTATTTCCTTCAGACTTTGCACAAGTTTCCTAGCTTCTCTTCTCATGGTCTTGGTGCCTAAAATTCACCATTATAACCCCTAGTTCCTCCTAGACATACCTAAGTCATCCTAATTCTCTAGAACACCTTAACATATTCTTTTCCATCAAAACAACTCCTAAAGTTTCCTAGTACTCCCTTAGTCATGAAATCTCCCTAGAACATCTTAAACACCAAGTTTCTTCACTAAATTTTGACATGGCTTCCCTAGTATATTACTACAGCCAAGCACTTAGGTTTTTCACCATTAAACAACCATGAACACTCATATCCTCAATACACAATCTTAGTACACAAATCACACCCAAACCACACTACATCACAATATAGTGCATAAACTTAAATTGCTTGGCACATAGGCCCTTAAATGACTTGGCTCTTAGGACCTTAAATGCATAAATCTTAAACACTAAATTTTCCACATGATAATAGCCTTTGACCTGCAAATACACACAACAATGCTCCCATTTCAATTTAAATGCTCTTGTAATTCACCTTGTAATTGTCTAACTACCTCATTTCCCATTTGCTATTTAATCACAAGTTCTCAAATATAACCATTGATTCTCCTAGGTTTATAGTCCCTTCCTAACATAGACTCTAAGCTTAACTTATCATGTATCTAAATCCCATTCCCTTAAACAATAAAACACCTTAAGGTAAGACATTTACCTTGTTCTTTTATAAGCTCCACAAACTTTTCTCCTTAGGTTTTCCTTGTTTGATTTTCGGCCACCAATTAAATTTTCCTTGCTAATGTTCTAATCAATAAACAATGACTCTCATGAGTTCTAAATAATACACTAACCTTAAGGAATCATTCCTAGGTTAAAAAAAAGTGTTTTAAGGTATTAAAATGAGTGTTTACCTTTGAAGTCTTAACTTAAGCTTGGATATGAATCAAGAAGGACCTCCTCTAGTCCTTGGAGAATAGAATCGAGCTAGAACAAGGGATGAAACAAGTTCCCATGAGAAGATAATTTTTGGTCAAGAAGGAAAAATGGTGGAAAGGTGACTTTTCTTGCATTTTCCTTACCTTAAGGGAATGGAGAAGCTAATGAAGTCTTCAAGCTTGTTTTCCTCCTTTAATGGTGGTTTTCCTTGGCACCAAATGGAGCTTTTGGATATTTGGAAAGATAGAACGCAAGAGCTTGAGCTAACTAAGAAATATGTATTTTGTTTTGATTTTGGAGCTAAAATGAGCAAGTTATGGGCAAGGCAAGATGGAGCTAGCATGGGGGATGTTCTTGCATGAATGAAAAAGAGAGGAGGCAGCTGAAATAGGTGGGAATAAGAAAGAAATGAAGAAAGGAGGAGAGAGGTAAGTTAAAAGAGATATTTTTCCTCAAAAGCAAATAGTAACCATTTACTTTTTCCCTCTTCTTTTACAATTTTGGCTGCCACACTTAGGTGAATCACCACCTCAAAAACCGGCCCCCTTCTTAATTTTGAGATATTTTTGGTCTTGGTTGACCAACTAATATACTTATGTTGACTTAAGGCTAAACTAGCCTTATTTGGGCACTATTCACAAATTAGTGCACATATTTGTGAAATTTTTGATTTCCCATTGATTTATACTTCCTAATGTGATACTAAGTAGTACACAAGTTGATTAAGGAGTAATCATGGGCATTTAGCCACTTAAAACCCCATTCTAAAACAATGTTTCAAAAATGTGCTTTAAGAGTCCTTAAAGCACAATTTGTGTTTTAACATGTTTTTGAGCTTGGTTTTCTTTGGTAATTGATTTAACATGACAATTAGGATGTTAATAAGGTCTAAGAATGATATTTGGCTGCTAACCCAAGTTACTCCAAGCTTAGAGCATGTTTTTGCTTAAATTGCTCTTATGGTGTTTCCTTGTGTTTTCTTTAGTTTAGATTGTTTCCTAATGTTTCTAAGGCATATTTAGCCTTCTTATATCTTAGTTTATCATATAAAAACCATATATAGGTTTGGGGTATTTCAATCTACCCCCCTTAAAAGAACTTTGTCCCCAAAGTTCACATATGCACTTAATAATTCATGATACTCAATTTCTTAATCTTAATATCACATCTTGTATTCACATTCACACATCTGAAGACTCAAAGGTCTTCCACAAGTACAATACATAAGTATTATACATATCTTAAACTTACCACAAAGTGTAATAACTTACACAAAACCACGTCTTACACAAACCAAACAAACGACAAACATGCTCGTTTAGTAACTCAAAAGCGAGGAAGCTCTACCCCCCTTAAAAAGGGGTACGCCCCGTACCCTATACAGACGATCTAGTCAGTAAATAACGAAGGGTACTTCGATCTCATCTTATCCTCTAATTCCCAGGTGGTCTCTTCGACATCCTGGTTTGACCAGAGAACCTTCACCAGTCGCACTGACTTATGGCGAGTGTCCCTAGTCTTACTATCCAAGATTCTGTGAGGAATCTCCACTGATCTCATATTTGGTTCTAACGTCAACCTCCCAGGCTCTAACACATGGGAGGGGTGGTGCATGTATTTCTTTAGCTGTGAAACATGAAAAACATCATGCACTTTACCCAGCTCAGCAGGTAAATTCAACTTGTAAGCAACTGGGCAAACCCGTTCCGTAATCTCATAAGGACCAACAAACTTCGGGCTCCGCTTGCCCTTCTGCCCAAATCTAAATACACCCTTCATCGGTGAAACCCAGAAATACCCGGTCGCCCACTGCGAACTTCAGGTCTCGTCGTCGAACATCAGCATACGACTTCTGCCTATCTTGAGCAGCTTTCATATTCTCCCTGATTTGCTGAACTTTAGCCTGAACTTGCTCTAGGTACTCTGGTCCTATTATGACCGTCTCACTCGACTCATCCCAGCAGAGCGATGTGCGGCATGGTCTACCGTACAACGCTTGGAAAGGCGCCATCTTGATCGAAGCATGATAGCTATTGTTGTAAGAGAACTCGATCAGATGCAACTTGTCAACCCAACTGCCCTGGAAGTCTAAGGCACATGCTCTCAGCATGTCCTCGAGTGTCTGAATCGTACGCTCAGTCTGACCATCTGTCTGAGGATGGAATGCGGTACTCAACTTCAGTTCTGTACCCAACGCTTCTTGTGTAGCTCTCCAGTATCTTGAAAGGAATCTGGTATCTCTATCTGACACTATGGTCTTTGGTATCCCGTGGTGTCTCATGATCTCCTTCTCAAACAACTCAGCTAACTTAGTTACCTTCCAAGTATCCTTCATCGGTATGAATCGGGTACTTTGGTAAGGTGATCCACCACCACCCATATCATGTTCAGACCTCCCCTGGTAGGCGGGAGTCCTACCACGAAGTCCATGGAGATATCATGAAACTTCCACTCTGGAACTGGCATCGACTGTACCATTCCGCCCGGTCGTCGGTGCTCGAATTTCACCTTCTGGCATGTGAGACACCTCAAGACGACCTCAGTAACATCTGCCTTCATCCCCGACCACCAGAAGTATCTCTTCATGTCTTTATACATCTTAGAGGCTCCCGGATGGATGGAAACTGAAGAAAAGTGTGATTCTCTAAGTATGCGGTCTTTCAGATCCGCGTTGCCTCGTGGTATGCATAACCGGCTCTTAAGTCTGATCAGATCATCATCATCATGAAGTCTGAAGTCATATTTCTGACTCTCAAAGGTACCCTCTGTCAGCTTCTGTCTGACTTCCCTCATGTACTCATCGGTCCTCTGAGCCTCTCGCACCTCATCAACCAAGCTCGAGAAAGAAACTAGCGAATGGAGTGAGTGTGCTCGACGGCTCAGGGCATCCGCTATAACATTGGCCTTCCCTTCTTTGTATTGGAGGTCAATATCATAGTCCTTCAGAAATTCTAACCATCTCCTCTGTCGAAGATTCAACTCCTTCTGAGTGAATATATATTTCAGGCTCTTATGATCGTGTAGATCGTCACACTAACCCCGTACAAGTAGTGGCGCCATATCTTCAAAGTGAAGACTACAGCTCCCAACTCCAAGTCATGAGTGGGGTAGTTCTCCTCATGTTTCTTCAGCTGGCGTGAGGCATATGCCACCACCTTGCCATGATGCATGAGCACGCAACCCAGCCCTCTGCCGGATGCATCACAATATACCTCAAAGCCCTCCGTACCGTCTGGAATCGTCAGAACCGGTGCAGTGGTCAGTGAGTCCTTCAAACTCTGAAACGAACTCTCACAATCATCCATCCAAACGAACGGTGCATCTTTCTTCATCATACTGGTCATCGGCTACGCGACCTTGCTGAAATCCTTAACAAACCTCCGATAGTAACCCGCCAAACCAAGAAAGCTCCAAATGTCGGTAACTGTTTTCGGTCTCGGCCAGGTACGCACGACATCAATCTTTGATGGATCCACCGAGATCCCAGCATCTAAGATGATATGACCCAGGAAAGAGACCTAGTCAAGCCAAAACTCACACTTGGAGAACTTAGCGTAAAGCTGGTTCTCCCTCAGTATCTCTAACACCCTCCTCAAATGTTCCTCATGCTCAGCCCTCGATTTTGAATATATCAATAGTCATCGATGAACACCACAACCGACTTGTCCAACTGTTCCCGGAACAAGCGGTTCATCAAATCCATAAATTTCACCGGTGCGTTCGACAAACCGAACGGCATCACTGTAAATTCATAGTGGCCATATCATGTCTGGAATGTCGTCTTCTCAATATGTCCCTCCTTAATGGCTATTTGATGATACCCCGATCTGAGATCAATCTTGGAAAACACGGATGCCCCTTTCAACTGATCGAACAGATCATCAATGCAGGGTAGTGGGTACTTATTCTTCACTATCACTGCATTCAACTCCTTGTAGTCGATACAGAGGCGGAGACTGCCTTCCTTTTTCTTCACGAAGAGAACTGGCGCTCCCCATGGTGATACACTGGGTCTTATGAATCCTTTGTCTAATAAGTCTTTCAATTGTTCTTTTAACTCATTCATTCTGCCGGAGCCATGCGGTATGGTGCCTTGGCTATCGGTCTGGTTCCAGGTAGCAGCTCGATGGTGAACTCTACCTCCCGAGTGGGTGGCATGCCAGGCAGTTCCCGTGGAAAGAGATCGGGGAACTCCGACACTACCGGTAAGTCGGGGTTGAACTCAGAGTCTCTCTCTATGTCCTGGACATAGCAGAGGTACACTTCTTCCTTCCTCCTCAATTCCTTATACATTGCCATAGCGGAGATGATCTTGGTCGAAGGCTCTCTGGGCCTCTAGCGGTATGATATTGTTACCCCAAATGGACTCCTGAGCAGCAGTCGATGCTCGGCGCAGAGGATACGACCCTTGTGCCGCTCCAACCAGTTCATTCCAAGATAACATCAAATTCTAACTCCTTGAACTCAATAAAATTGACTGGAAAGTCTTCCCCCTTAATTCTGATGATGGCTCCTCGGAAGTAGCGGGTGCAACGAACCTTCTCCTTAGACAGGAGCGTAACCGTAAAGTTGGGTAGCTCATCAGTGTCTAGCCCCAACCTTCTCGCGAACGATGCTGAGATAAAGGTGTGTGAGGCCCCTGAGTTGAAGAGAACTGATGCCTCAATCCCATTAATCGGAAAGGTTCCGGTGAGGATAGTACCGCTTGCGTCGGCCTGTGCCTCTGTGAGTATGCTTAGCGCACCTTCCGTACTGGGTCCATAACCTAATTGTATTTCACAAGGTTTCATCAGTAATGATGGTATAACAGGAGTCGTAACAATTAATATGAACAACACTATTATTTTATTAATAACCATCTTGTTTACAACATGTGCTCTTCCTTACATCTCATCTCTTACATCATACTGAAACATCACATGGCTAATATTGTCTAAAGGTTAGGTTTAACCGTCCTGGTCTCATATGTGTCGCATTAATTACTACTGACGGTGTTGTATTCAACTTAATTCTCTTAATCCCATGATACAACATTCTTGATTCTCCTCCCATAACTAACACATCCCCAGACTTAAGTATTAACTTATTAGCACGGTGCGCACGCTTCTGCTCGCCGTACAAAAATTCAGCGTCGTCCCCAATGGACCAAGACACTACGGGTATCCCTCTTTCGAGAGACTCCGCTGTCTCGTCCTTATCCTGATGTAGTCCGAGTCGCCCGTCTTTCTCGTAGAAATTCGCACTGCAGATGTCTGCTTGTATGTCTGGAATCGGGTCAGCTTCCAACTGCTGAGCGATCTCCACGACTTGTGTAATAACCGGATGAAACTCTTCGGGTATTCCTGGTGGTGAGACTTCATCTTGTGCTCTCGTGGTCTGGTACATCTTGGCATACGGATTCCAATCCTTGCCTAAGCTCATCATCTTTAACTTCATCCTTGCTCCTCCTGGGTACTCCGGTGTATAAAAACCTCCTGGTCCCACTCCTAACTGACTGCATCTCCTGATGATAGCTATTTGCGCTTCGGGTGTCAGGTATCCCCTTAATAAAATCATACCTGGGCGGATAACCTGACATTGTTCGGTTGAAAAGTCTCGGGTTTCGATGTCGGTCTCTTCCGGGTTAAGTGTCGACGGTATTGGATAGCAAATATCGAAGTTTCCTAATGGTGGTAATAGGTCATGTCTTACTTAAGTTCTAATCTCATTTTATTCTCATCTAACTCAATTATTCACCAAAGTATGCATGAAAATGCGGTAAGCAGACAATTTTTATCACTCAATGGTTTATACCGGTACCTGGCCTTGATGAGGGTTCAGCCTCGTCGTCCTGGTCCACCATGTGTAATGTGGGTCCCGACTTCTGGACTACCCGTGGGTTCTTGTTTGCAGCTTGCTGCGCCCCCTTCTGACCGTCAGATCCAGCACCCTGATCGGTCTTGCCCTTGGCCTTCATCTCGGGCCTAAATGCTTTGCTCTCGGGGTTCCGAAAACACTCGTAAGCTCGGTGCCCGTACACCCCACAGAAGTTGCACTCCACCTTGTTTCCTTTGCAGTCGAACCCGGGGTGGTCCTTGTGACACCACTGATAGATGTAGCATCGTTGGTAGCCACCACCGGCTCCCTTCCCCGTCTCAGATCCCTTTGGCGCCTTAGAGCGCAGGGGCTTTGCAGCAATAGCATAGGTCAACTTAAGCGGCTCTTCAGTAGCCTTCTCAGTTTCCACCTTCCCTTTTTGACTTTTCTTGTAACACCCCTCTCCATAAACACGATATAATCTCTCACGTAGCAATAAATAAAACGTCTTACAGCGGAAGAATAAATAATAAAACAATACTCACTCGGGTGTCACCAGCCATTACTCACCCATGCGAGCAACGAAGCCAAACTGCATCCAACTTCCAACATAAACAAACTGCTAACCGCCGTGATAATGAGAAACTCCTATACATCATACTAAGTCCATAAATCATAAACATCGACAAGTGAGCGTCTACCCAATCCTGAATATACATAATCTTACCATAACACAATTCACCATCCTCATTGCTATATAGACAAACTCCATGTGCAGTAAGTAAAGTAAACTCTAATTACCCTGTTCCCGCGCTTCGGCTTCGACAATAATCAACAACCTGCAATGGTGTAGTATCAGCGATAGACGCTGAGTATGCCGGGCCTGGACCCTAATGGTCACTTAGTCATTTTAACCATCTTATTATTAGATTGGTTTCATGCTTTACCATTTTACAGTTATAATCAATACTGTAATATACATGCATAAATATACATAAACCTCCATCCAAATATTCATAAACACTTAACCATCCATCCAATCCAAACATTCATTTAATATCTCAAACAACATTTGTATATCGAACGTATTGAGTAATAGCAGATAATGTACAATCGCCGAAGCGTATGCCATCCTTTATTAATTTAGTTTAATTTGTCCTTCAAGGCCCCATCCATATGTACAATGTACAATCGCCGTAGCGTACAGTTTCCATAGTTAATTTAATTTGGCCTTTAAGGCCCCATCCATCCAAACCATTTTTAATTAATATCAGTTGGGCGTCATGTTAGGGCAACCCGATAACCTCACCATGGACAGTAGTCCTCCCGTACACACAAAGGTGCTCATTTCGCCAGAGGTCCGGAGGCCCCTGACTATTCTCTTATGTCTCTAAGACGTCCATATAAAGGCCGTAGCCACCTAACCCACGATCCAGTTTGGGCTCGTTGGGTATAACCTGGAGCGGAATCCAATCGGAAACCCCTCAGTGATCACAAATGCGCAACCAAGTAGTTCGTAAACTATCGGGATTCCTCACCTCAACTCATACCATCTCTCTCTCATAATGTATAAGATCTGCTCTTAGTCTTATGGAGAATAATTATTAAAAAAATTGTGGAAAACTAAATTGGATAGATTATGGTTTCCTTAAGCTGCTAATAATTTTTTACGCCTAATCCACCTATATGTGTTTTTCTTGTTTCTGTATTAGAACTCGTATGTTCTGATAAGTGAGCTTTTCTAAATCTAGGATTTAGTGCAGAAAAGAAATTTAAAGAATTAGCCAATCCAAATCTTGAGATAAACTGTAGAAATTGCTATATCTATCTAGAAAAAACAACCTGAACCCAGTGTCTGCTCGTCTATATAAATTTCATCACCTTTTATTTAATTAGTATTTTATTCCTTTGCTTTATTTTATTTTAATTTTCTAAAACAACCAACAAAAACCCTCTTGATTTCCTTATGCTTTTAGGATTAGACTTTCTTCTTTCGAGTCCCACGGTTCGATTCCGGTTGCTTTGCTATTTCCCATATTACTACGACCGGGATTTTTTTTTTGCAACCTGAAGGCGTTTGATTTATTAATTTCTAGATTAATTTATTTAGCTTTTAGTATATCAAATTTCTTGTTTGCAAAATAGCGTCGTTGCCGGGGACTTGACATTTGTCTAGTCCTTAACTTTGGTGGTCACTTGCTTTGTTTTGTTTTGTTTTATTTCTATTCTATTGTTTTTGTTTTTAGTTTTATTTTATTTTATCTCTTAGTTTAATTTTTTTTTAGTTATTTCGCTATTTTGCATATACTACTTTTCTCTTAATTATTTCATTTTTGTTTTTACTTTATCTTATTTTATTCTAATTTATTTTATTTATTTTTTAGTTTATTTTGTTATTAGCAATTTTACTATTTTTATTAATTTTTTGTTTTAGTTTAGTTATAACTTTAATTTTGTGGTTCTTAGTTTAGTTTTTATTTAATTTATTTTATCTTTTTTTGTTTAGTTGTTTTCTTAAGTTTGCTTTATTCTATTGTATTCTATTTAGTTTATTTTAATTTCCGTAATTATGTTATTTTGGCTATTAATTTTCTTCTTGTTTTTTTTCTAACTTCTAATTTTAATTTCGTGGTTTTTTTTTTTTTCTATTACAAGTATTAGGTGAATGCAAAATACTCGGTCTCGTGGTCCACTAGAAGATAATTTTGATCCAGAGATAGACCGCACTTTGCACCAGGCCTTGCGAGCAAGAAGAACTCTTGATTTCACCATGGCTGTGAATCAACCTTTGGTTGGGGCTAAACATTTTACCATGGGAAGCATCAACCGACCTCCAGCCACTCCTTTCAAGGCCTTGTGGTTCTTCCACAGCTGACAGTAGAATTATTGGCAGAGTGGCAGAAGCTCAAACCTACCCACCAGTCTTCAGCTGTGCGAAACCACCCTGCAGGGTGCTTTTCTGCGGCAGATCCTACTGACGCGCTTGATCATGTGCACCATTTCTTAGTCCATCTAGATCAGCTTGGTCTACAACCAGGATTAGAGGAGTATGCCCGTCTATGCTTGTTTCCTAGTAGTTTGTCGGGGGGGAAGCTTCAAAATGGTTTCACCGTCTGCCACCTGGTATCATCACTACCTCGGAACAGATGGCTGAACGCTTCTATGAAAAGTACATCCCCAGTTCTCGGACATGACAACTGATATCGGGCCTCATGTCTTTCAAGCAGTTGGGTTCAGAGACGATTTGTGAAGCTTGGGACCGGTTTAAAGAGATTCTCCGCTAGTGTCCTCACCATAGGCAAAATAAAACATCTTTGGCCCAAGGATTTTTCAATGGTCTAAGAGATGAGAATAAAGGGAGAAGTTAGAGCTGCTCTGGGAGAAAATCTGTTGGTTAAGAGTGAAGAGGAATTTATGGCTGCCATGGAGTCTTATTGTGAGGAGCTTAGACAGTGGAGCGCTAGTGGTGGCCGTGTCTTTTCAGTTGGTGCTAGTTCTTCAAGGGCTTCGGATCCTATGATAGAGCAAATAGCTATTGAGCAGGCACAGTTGAAAGCTACCATGGGTAACATAGTAAACATGCTCGAGCAGCTCACCTTGGGACAAACACCTGTACAATCAATGAAGCAAGTGTCTTCTGGTTCCAGCGACCTCTTTTGTTCTTAGTGTGGGGGGGCCATGACTTTAATAATTGTCCTCAGGTTGTAGAGATGATGCAGATGGAGAGAGCCAGTGTTGTGGGTCAAATGTATGCTAGGCAGCCTTGGGTGCAGAATCAACACTCGAATTTGAGGTATGGAAATGTTAATAATGCTTTGAATTCTCACCAGATGTAGACTCAGCAGTGACTCAAGGAGGACCTCCTGGTTTCTCTGGTATCAGTACAATCAGCCCCGCCCTCAGTACCAGCAGTCCATTCAAACTTTCAATACTACGAGCTTGCAGGAGATGATCAACCAGTTAGTGGCCACACAACAAAGTCAGAATCAGCAACAAACGGTTATTAACCAGAATTTGACTGCTGGCCAACAGAGATTAGAGAATGCTATGACTCAGTTGACTCAAGTTCTATTACCGTAGAGAACTCCTGGTTCACTACCCTCTCAGACTGATCCAAATATTAAAGAGCAATTAAAGGTAGTAACTGTTCATGATACAATGATTATTAAGGACAATTTTGAGTCAGAGGAGGTGCAAGGTGTTACCCCGGAAGTGGAAGACAACTTAACTAGAATTTGGTAGAGGGTCAAACTAATGAAGAGACCAATATTCCTTCTTTTAGTATTGGTGCACCATCAGGGCCTCCAGCCCCTCCTGAGGTAAATCATGAGGAAACCCAGGCTCATGCTTCTTCCCATTATAATATCACTTTGGTTAAAAATTCAAAAGGTAAAATGGTTCCAAAAGAACTTCCTTTTCCTAATCGCTTGAAAGAGAAAGAGCTTGATGAGCAGTTTGGGAAGTTTTTAGGAGTGTTTTCTAAGCTTACGATTAACATTCCCTTGATTGATGATATTAAGTAGATGCCCAACTATGCTCGGTTTGTGAAGGACTTGATCTCCAACAAGCGTAAGTTCAAGGAAAAGGGCATCGTGCAATTGACGGAAACTTGCTCAGCAGCAATAAAGTAGAAATTGCCTCCAAAGTGTGGTGATCCTGATCAGTCTATCATTCTTTGCTCCATTGGAGATATGGATTGTGGATATGACCTCTATGACTCGGGAGCGAGCATAAATCTAATGTCGTACTCCATGTTCAAAAGCTTCATGCTGGTGAGCTTGTGCCTATCCATTTTAACCTCCAGTTAGTTGACAGGTCTTTTATAACACCTTGGGGAATGGTTGAAAATGATGTTGTTGGTGTTGGTAAGTTTTTCTCCCCTGCTGATTTTGTTATTCTCGATATGGATGAGGACGTTGAGGTGCCTCTGATTTTGGGTAGACCTTTCCTTCGTACTGCTAAAACTGTTATTGATGTTGAGAAAGGAAAGATCACCCTTAGATTTCATGATGAAGAACTCAGCTTTGACATAAATAAAATGATGAGGAAAACTACTTCATCTTATGATGTTTTCTCTCTTGATTTAGTTGATGACTTTTCTGACTTGGAGGTTGATTCTGTCCCTAAGGGTACTAATGTTTCTAATTCCTTGCATGATTCTTCTGATGTTTTAGGGAAAGTTTTGACCCATTCAATTGAGGATGACAAGGACAATTTTGAAGTGGCTTCTATTGTTCAACAGCTCAATCAGGGACGTTCCTAATTTCGCCCTTTCACTCGAGAAGCTTGACCGGCCTATTCAGAGTCTCCTCCCTTCAGTAGAGAAGCCCCTTCCCTTGAACTTAAATCTCTTCCTTCTAATTTAAAATATGCTTTCTTGGCAGAGGGTAGCACCCTGCCTGTTATAATCTTTCATCTTTGTCTATTTCACAGGAAAGCAGGCTTCTAGAGGTGCTCAAGAGACACAAGGGTGCTATGGGGTGGTCAGTTGTGGGTATTAAGGGGATCAGTCCAAGGTTTTGCACTCATAGAATCTACATGGAGGACTCTTTTAAAGCAGTGAGGCAACCACAGAGGAGATTGAATCCAAATCTGAAGGATGTAGTCAAAGATGAAGTGCTAAAGCTTCTTGATGCTGGTATCATCTATCCAATTTCTGATAATCAGTGGGTATCTCCAGTCCAAGTCGTTCCAAAGAAAGGAGGGATCGTTGCAGTTCCCGATGAGAAAAGCGAGCTTGTTCCCCAGAGACAAACGACTAGATGGAGGATGTGCATTGATTATTGTCGCCTCAATAATGCCACAAGAAAGGACCACTTCCTGCTTCCATTCATTGATCAGATGCTAGAGCGGTTAGCTGGTCAGGAATTCTACTACTTCCAGGATGGCTACAACGGTAATTTTCAGGTCCCATTGCTCTAGAGGATCAAGAGAAGACGACCTTCACCTGTCCATATGGGATGTTCGCATATAGAAGGATGCCCTTCGGTCTCTATAATGCTCCTGCAACGTTCCAGAGGTGTATGATGGCAATCTTCAATGACTTCATTGAACGGAGCATTGAGGTATTCATAGATGACTTTTCAGTTTATGGCCAGAGCTTTGATATTTGTCTTAAGCAACTTGATCAGATCTTAACCCGGTGTGAAGAGACTAACCTTGTTCTGAATTGGGAGAAGTACCACTTCATGGTACAAGAGGGCATTGTTCTGGGACATAAAGTTTCTAAGGAGGGCATTCAGGTAGATAAGGCTAAGATTGAGGTTATTGAAAAGCTGCCTCCTCCTACTGTAGTGAAGGATGTCCGGTCATTTTTGGGACATGCAGGGTTCTACAGAAGGTTCATCTAGGAATTCTCTAAGATTTCTAAGCCCTTGACAGACTTGCTGCAGAAGGATGTCAAGTTTCAATTCACAGATGATTGTATGACAGCCTTTCAAACTATTAAGGCCAAGCTTTGCTCAGCTCCTATTGTAGTTCCTCCTGACTGGTCCTTGCCATTCAAGATCATGACAGATGCTAGTGACTATGTTGTGGGAGTTGTTCTTTGTCAGAGGAAAGATAAGATTCTGTATGTGATCACTTATGCAAGCAAGACTCTCATTGATGCTCAGAAGAACTACACTGCTACGGAGAAGGAGTTGCTTGTTGTAGTGTTTGCTCTGGACAAATACAGGCCCTATTTGCTCGGAAGTAAGGTAATTGTTCACACTGATCATGCTGGTTTGAAATACCTCTTCTAGAAAAATGATTCTAAGCCTAGGCTTCTGAGATGGATATTGATTCTTCAAGAATTTGATTTAGAAGTTGTTGACAAGAAAGGGAAGCAGAATGGAGTTGCAGATCATCTGTCTAGGTTGGAGGTCCCTGATGATGGCGTGCTTATCAATGATTTTTTTCCCGATGAGACAATGTTTATGATTGGAAAGGTGAAGGAACCATGGTGCAGATTTGGCCAATTATCTTGCTTCTGGGCTGATTCCTCATGACTACAACTACAACCAGAAGAAGAAGTTCTTGTCAAAGGCTCGCCACTATATTTGGGAGGATCCCTATCTCTTTAGGATATGTTTTGATGGTTTGATGAGGCGATGCCTTCCAAATGAGGAGATTCAGAGCATTATCAAGTTTTGTCATTCTAAAGAGGCAGATGGTCATCATGGTTCTTCAAGAATAGCTACAAAGATGTTGGAGTGTGGTTTTTATTGGCCCACTCTACACAAGGATGTCCATCATTTCTGCTCTCTCTGTGACTGTTGTCAGAGGATGGGGAATATTTCTAGAAGGCACGAAATGCCTCAGCAAGGTATCCTTGAGGTTGAGCTATTTTGTAACACCCCGTCCTAAGCCAATCGTGGTTATCGCATCTTAACATCATAAATATAACGTCGCAGCGGACTTAAACCAACGTCAGGACCTTGCTACGGTCTGAACAACAAAATATACCGAACTTTAGACATTTACAACCGCTAATCCAAAATATACATACCAACCAAAATATTCACCAACCGAGTTTATAGTATCTCAAGTAACAACATATCTTCCATAAGTCTTAATATCAACAGACGGGCGCACAGGCGCAACCCGTACTCAAAATAAAAACCCAACCTAAGTCTAACCACCCCTACTCTCAAGGTGAGTCTTCATGGGACGCTTACCTGAAAAATATAAACAACAGCCCCCGAGGGGGTCAGCAAATTTGCTGGTACGATTCTCTCATAGCCCCCAAGCTAATGGGGCTACGACGACTAATTGTCGATAGCATGGAGATGGATTAAATACACAATCATAATATGAAGTGCAATAAAACAACAATCCATAAATGAACAAGCATAGTTCACACAAAAAGAGCGACTTAAAAGCGTTCTCTGAACAGGTGAGTTAATCGGTTAACTCCTCAAGTTCCAATTCCACTTAACCTCAGTCCATCTTAACTTACCTCAAGCTTAATCCTTATCTCAGTCTTAGAATACTAACCGTTCTTTAAATAGAAATGGTTGTAACTTATCTCAATGTTTATTTTTGTCGGGTCAAAAGCAACCCTAGCCAATGAGCTATTAACTCCATTGGTTGAATAAACAACTTATCTTAAAATTTATGATTTAGGTGATCCTACCACACCATCTTAACTGCCTCCTACCTTGGACTGGAAATCCAATGTAGCTGAGCCGACATTCGACCCTAGGCAACAAGTCCGAAGACAAGTCCTTAAGCGGAAGTCGGACCTGATTCAGATACCGACCCCCTTTTCTTAACATGCATGACCGGAGTCAGTCCCGGATTTCTCACTCCCCTTAAGTTCCAGTTAGTGAAAATCTTATAAACCATGTGTTAGTTAAACCTTCACGGGTATTAACCAACTGTTATAGAAGTGTAATTCCTCTCCTCATTCCAATATGTACTAAACTTAGTTAGTAACTAATCTCAAGTCACGTGAGTTAGTGTAAAGAAAACACAGACACAATAACTGCAATAAAAACCAGTTGCATGCTTTATCTTGTTTAGTCGGCACACATAAACAAATAGCACACAAGCCGAGGGACACCTCGTTAGCAAGCAGGTCACAAGAAAACCATACCGTTCACTGTCGGTTGTCCGGGTTGTTTAATTCTCTTCTGGTTCCAAACTCCCAATTCCTAAAACATTCATCCATCTTAGATTATTTATTACTTATACATTACTTAGCTTACTCAACCCTTAATGATCCTTACTTAACACCTCCTAAGTTCTTACAACTTAACTTTGCAACCTAACCTTAAACTTTTAACATCATTTATTTAGCATAATCTCTTAAGTCCTTATTTTTTTATCATCATTGCCCTCTTAATGGCTTACTATTAGTACCTCTTAACATTCTTAGAGTTTTTTTATGTCTTAAGGGTCGACCGACCCAACCCATGGGTCGGTCCATTCCAGTAACTTTTTCCCGTTCTCTAAACTTACCACCACGACCAAACCCTCTGGGTTGGTCCATTCCAGAAACATTTTTTATTCTTTAAACTTTGCCCGACGACCCACCGACCGACCCAACTATGGGTCGTCCATTACAAAACAATTTCCGTCCAGTTTATTACATTCCGATCGACCCAGACAGGGTCGGTCCCTGGGTCGGTCCAGTGCAACTCTTCCCAAAAATTCTAATTGCTTCCAACCTCTTCCACAAGTTCCCCAATATGTCCTAATACCATTTAGGCACTTAAACTCACTCTCCTTAACAATTTGACCACTCCATAACTCATTATTCATCCTCATTCCTTTACCAAAACTTCCTCAAGTCATCTACTCTAGTTCACACCTAAGTCATTTCAAGGTTCTACACCTTATTTCCTTCAGACTTTGCACAAGTTTCCTAGCTTCTCTTCTCATGGTCTTGGTGCCTAAATTCACCATTATAACTCCTAGTTCCTCCTAGACATACCTAGTCATCCTAATTCTCTAGAACCCTTAACATATTCTTTTCCATCAAACAACTCCTAAAGTTTCCTAGTACTACTCCCTTAGTCATGAAATCTTCCCTAGAACATCTTAAACACCAGTTTCTTCTTACTAAATTTTGACATGGCTTCCCTAGTATATTACTACAGCCAAGCACTTAGGTTTTTTCACCATTAAACAACCATGAACACTCATATCCTCAATACACAATCTTAGTACACAAATCACACCCCAAACCACCACACTACATCACAATATAGTGCATAAACTTAAATTGCTTGGCACATAGGCCCTTAAATGACTTGGCTCTTAGGACCTTAAATGCAATAAATCTTAAACACACTAAATTTTCCACATGATAATAGCCTTTGACCTGCAAATACACACAACAATGCTCCCATTTCAATTTAAATGCTCTTGTAATTCACCTTGTAATTGTCTAACTACCTCATTTCCCCCCATTTGCTATTTAATCACAAGTTCTCAAATATAACCATTGATTCTCCTAGGTTTATAGTCCCCCTTCTAACATAGACTCTAAGCTTAACTTATCATGTATCTAAATCCCATTCCCTTAAACAATAAAACACCTTAAGGTAAGACATTTACCTTGTTCTTTTATAAGCTCCACAAATTTTCTCCTTAGGTTTTCCTTGTTTGATTTTTCGGCCACCAATTAAATTTTCCTTGCTATGGTTCTAATCAATAAACAATGACTCTCATGAGTTCTAAATAATACACTAACCTTAAGGAATCATTCCTAGGTTAAAAAAAATGTGTTTTAAGGTATTAAAATGAGTGTTTACCTTTGACGTCTAGTCTTAACTTAAGCTTGGATATGAATCAAGAAGGACCTCCTCTAGTCCTTGGAGAATAGAATCGAGCTAGAACAAGGGATGAAACAAGTTCCCATGAGAAGATAATTTTTGGTCAAGAAGGAAAATGGTGGAAAGTGTTTTTTCTTGCATTTTCCTTACCTTAAGGGAATGGAGAAGCTAATGAAGTCTTCAAGCTTGTTTTCCTTCCTTTAATGGTGGTTTTCCTTGGCACACAAAATGGAGCTTTTGGATATTTGGAAAGATAGAACGCAAGAGCTTGAGCTAACTAAGAAAATATGTATTTTGTTTTGATTTTGGAGCTAAAATGAGCAAGTTATGGGCAAGGCAAGATGGAGCTAGCATGGGGGATGTTCTTGCATGAATGAAAAAGAGAGGAGGCAGCTGAAATAGGTGGGAATAAGAAAGAAATGAAGAAAGGAGGAGAGAGTAAGTTAAAAGAGATATTTTTCCCAAAAGCAAATAGTAACCATTTACTTTTTCCCTCTTCTTTTACAATTTTGGCTGCCACACTTAGGTGAATCACCACCTCAAAAACCGGCCCCCTTCTTAATTTTGAGATATTTTTTGTCTTGGTTGACCAACTAATATACTTATGTTGACTTAAGGCTAAACTAGCCTTATTTGGGCACTATTCACAAATTAGTGCACATATTTGTGAAATTTTTGATTTCCCATTGATTTATACTTCCTAATGTGATACTAAGTAGTACACAAGTTGATTAAGGAGTAATCATGGGCATTTAGCCACTTAAAACCCCATTCTAAAACAATGTTTCAAAAATGTGCTTTAAGAGTCCTTAAAGCACAATTTGTGTTTTAACATGTTTTTGAGCTTGGTTTTCTTTGGTAATTGATTTAACATGACAATTAGGATGTTAATAAGGTCTAAGAATGATATTTGGCTGCTAACCCAAGTTACTCCAAGCTTAGAGCATGTTTTTGCTTAAATTGCTCTTATGGTGTTTCCTTGTGTTTTCTTTAGTTTAGATTGTTTCCTAATGTTTCTAAGGCATTATTTTGCCTTCTTATATCTTAGTTTATCATATAAAAACCATATATAGGTTTGGGGTATTTCAATCTACCCCCCTTAAAAGAACTTTGTCCCCAAAGTTCACATATGCACTTAATAATTCATGATACTCACTCAATTTCTTAATCTTAATCACATCTTGTATTCACATTCACACATCTGAAGACTCAAAGGTCTTCCACAAGTACAATACATAGTATTATACATATCTTTAAACTTACCACAAAGTGTAATAACTTACACAAAACCACGTCTTACACAACCAAACAAACGACAAACATGCTCGTTTAGTAACTCAAAAGCGAGGAAGCTCTACCCCCCTTAAAAAGGGTACGCCCCGTACCCTATACAGACGATCTAGTCAGTAAATAACGAAGGGTACTTCGATCTCATCTTATCCTCTAATTCCCAGGTGGCTCTTCGACATCCTGGTTTGACCAGAGAACCTTCACCAGTCGCACTGACTTATGGCGAGTGTCCCTAGTCTTACTATCCAAATTCTGTGAGGAATCTCCACTGATCTCATATTTGGTTCTAACGTCAACCTCCCAGGCTCTAACACATGGGAGGGGTGGTGCATGTATTTCTTTAGCTGTGAAACATGAAAAACATCATGCACTTACCCAGCTCAGCAGGTAAATTCAACTTGTAAGCAACTGGGCAAACCCGTTCCGTAATCTCATAAGGACCAACAAACTTCGGGCTCCGCTTGCCCTTCTGCCCAAATCTAAATACACCCTTCATCGGTGAAACCCGCAGAAATACCCTCGGTCACCCACTGCGAACTTCAGGTCTCGTCGTCGAACATCACATACGACTTCTGCCTATCTTCAGCTTTCATATTCTCTCCTGATTTGCTGAACTTCAGCCTGAACTTGCTCTAGGTACTCTGGTCCTATTATGACCCGTCTCACTCGACTCATCCCAGCAGAGCGATTGCGGCATGGTCTACCGTACAACGCTTGGAAAGGCGCCATCTTGATCGAAGCATGATAGCTATTGTTGTAAGAGAACTCGATCAGATGCAACTTGTCAACCCACTGCCCTGGAAGTCTAAGGCACATGCTCTCAGCATGTCCTCGAGTGTCTGAATCGTACGCTCAGTCTGACCATCTGTCTGAGGATGGAATGCGGTACTCAACTTCAGTTCTGTACCCAACGCTTCTTGTGTAGCTCTCCAGTATCTTGAAAGGAATCTGGTATCTCTATCTGACACTATGGTCTTTGGTATCCCGTGGTGTCTCATGATCTCCTTCTCAAACAACTCAGCTAACTTAGTTACCTTCCAAGTATCCTTCATCGGTATGAATCGGGGTACTTTGGTAAGGTGATCCACCCCACCCATATCATGTTCAGACCTCCCCTGGTAGGCGGGAGTCCTACCACGAAGTCCATGGAGATATCATGAAACTTCCACTCTGGAACTGGCATCGACTGTACCATTCCGCCCGGTCGTCGGTGCTCGAATTTCACCTTCTGGCATGTGAGACACCTCAAGACGACCTCAGTAACATCTGCCTTCATCCCGACCACCAGAAGTATCTCTTCATGTCTTTATACATCTTAGAGGCTCCCGGATGGATGAAACTGAAGAAAAGTGTGATTCTCTAAGTATGCGGTCTTTCAGATCCGCGTTGCCTCGTGGTATGCATAACCGGCTCTTAAGTCTGATCAGATCATCATCATCATGAAGTCTGAAGTCATATTTCTGACTCTCAAAGGTACCCTCTGTCAGCTTCTGTCTGACTTCCCTCATGTACTCATCGGTCCTCTGAGCCTCTCGCACCTCATCAACCAAGCTCGAGAAAGAAACTAGCGAATGGAGTGAGTGTGCTCGACGGCTCAGGGCATCCGCTATAACATTGGCCTTCCCTTCTTTGTATTGGAGGTCAATATCATAGTCCTTCAGAAATTCTAACCATCTCCTCTGTCGAAGATTCAACTCCTTCTGAGTGAATATATATTTCAGGCTCTTATGATCGGTGTAGATCGTCACACTAACCCGTACAAGTAGTGGCGCCATATCTTCAAAGTGAAGACTACAGCTCCCAACTCCAAGTCATGATGGGGTAGTTCTCCTCATGTTTCTTCTCTTGAGGGCTGAGGCATATGCCACCACCTTGCCATGATGCATGAGCACGCAACCCCCCTCTCTGCCGATGCATCACAATACTTCAAAGCCCTCCGTACCGTCTGGAATCGTCAGAACCGGTGCAGTGGTCAGTGAGTCCTTCAAACTCTGAAAACGAACTCTCACAATCATCCGTCCAAACGAACGGTGCTCTTTCTTCATCATACTGGTCATCGGCTACGCGACCTTGCTGAAATCCTTAACAAACCTCCGATAGTAACCCGCCAAACCAAGAAAGCTCCAAATGTCGGTAACTGTTTTCGGTCTCGGCCAGGTACGCACGACATCAATCTTGATGGATCCATCGAGATCCCAGCATCTAAGATGATATGACCCAGGAAAGAACCTGGTCAAGCCAAAACTCACACTTGGAGAACTTAGCGTAAAGCTGGTTCTCCCTCAGTATCTCTAACACCCTCCTCAAATGTTCCTCATGCTCAGCCCTCGATTTTGAATATATCAATATATCGATGAACACCACAACCGACTTGTCCAACTGTTCCCGGAACAAGCGGTTCATCAAATCCATAAATTTCACCGGTGCGTTCGACAAACCGAACGGCATCACTGTAAATTCATAGTGGCCATATCATGTCTGGAATGTCGTCTTCTCAATATGTCCCTCCTTAATGGCTATTTGATGATACCCCGATCTGAGATCAATCTTGGAAACACGGATGCCCCTTTCAACTGATCGAACAGATCATCAATGCAGGGTAGTGGGTACTTATTCTTCACTATCACTGCATTCAACTCCTTGTAGTCGATACAGAGGCGGAGACTGCCTTCCTTTTTCTTCACGAAGAGAACTGGCGCTCCCCATGGTGATACACTGGGTCTTATGAATCCTTTGTCTAATAAGTCTTTCAATTGTTCTTTTAACTCATTCATTCTGCCGAGCCATGCGGTATGGTGCCTTGGCTATCGGTCTGGTTCCAGTAGCAGCTCGATGGTGAACTCTACCTCCCGAGTGGGTGGCATGCCAGGCAGTTCCCGTGGAAAGAGATCGGGGAACTCCGACACTACCGGTAAGTCGGGGTTGAACTCAGAGTCTCTCTCTATGTCCTGGACATAGCAGAGGTACACTTCTTCCTTCCTCCTCAATTCCTTATACATTGCCATAGCGGAGATGATCTTGGTCGAAGGCTCTCTGGGCCTCTAGCGGTATGATATTGTTACCCCAAATGGACTCCTGAGCAGCAGTCGATGCTCGGCGCAGAGGATACGACCCTTGTGCCGCTCCAACCAGTTCATTCCAAAGATAACATCAAATTCTAACTCCTTGAACTCAATAAAATTGACTGGAAAGTCTTCCCCCTTAATTCTGATGATGGCTCCTCGAAGTAGCGGGTGCAACGAACCTTCTCCTTAGACGAGGAGCGTAACCGTAAAGTTGGGTAGCTCATCAGTCTAGCCCCAACCTTCTCGTGAACGATGCTGAGATAAAGGTGTGTGAGGCCCCTGAGTCGAAGAGAACTGATGCCTCAATCCCATTAATCGGAAAGGTTCCGGTGAGGATAGTACCGCTTGCGTCGGCCTGTGCCTCTGTGAGTATGCTTAGCGCACCTTCCGTACTGGGTCTATAACCTAATTGTATTTCACAAGCTTTCATCAGTAATGATGGTATAACAGGAGTCGTAATTTAATATGAACAACACTATTATTTTATTAATAACCATCTTGTTTACAACATGTGCTCTTCCTTACATCTCATCTCTTACATCATACTGAAACATCACATGGCTAATATTGTCTAAAGGTTAGGTTTAACCGTCCTGGCCTCATATGTGTCGCATTAATTACTACTGACGGCTGTATTCAACTTAATTCTCTTAATCCCATGATACAACATTCTTGATTCTCCTCCCATAACTAACACATCCCCAGACTTAAGTATTAACTTATTAGCACGGTGCGCACGCTTCTGCTCGCCGTACAAAAATTCAGCGTCGTCCCCAATGGACCAAGACACTACGGGTATCCCTCTTTCGAGAGACTCCGCTGTCTCGTCCTTATCCTGATGTAGTCCGAGTCGCCCGTCTTTCTCGTAGAAATTCGCACTGCAGATGTCTGCTTGTATGTCTGGAATCGGGTCAGGTTCCAACTGCTGAGCGATCTCCACGACTTGTGTAATAACCGGATGAAACTCTTCGGGTATTCCTGGTGGTGAGACTTCATCTTGTGCTCTCGTGGTCTGGTACATCTTGGCATACGGATTCCAATCCTTGCCTAAGCTCATCATCTTTAACTTCATCCTTGCTCCTCCTGGGTACTCCGGTGTATAAAAACCTCCTGGTCCCACTCCTAACTGACTGCATCTCCTGATGATAGCTATTTGCGCTTCGGGTGTCAGGTATCCCCTTAATAAAATCATACCTGGGCGGATAACCTGACATTGTTCGGTTGAAAAGTCTCGGGTTTCGATGTCGGTCTCTTCCGGGTTAAGTGTCGACGGTATTGGATAGCAAATATCGAAGTTTCCTAATGGTGGTAATAGGTCATGTCTTACTTAAGTTCTAATCTCATTTTATTCTCATCTAACTCAATTATTCACCAAAGTATGCATGAAAATGCGGTAAGCAGACAATTTTATCACTCAATGGTTTATACCGGTACCTGGCCTTGATGAGGGTTCAGCCTCGTCGTCCTGGTCCACCATGTGTAATGTGGGTCCCGACTTCTGGACTACCCGTGGGTTCTTGTTTGCAGCTTGCTGCGCCCCCTTCTGACCGTCAGATCCAGCACCCTGATCGGTCTTGCCCTTGGCCTTCATCTCGGGCCTAAATGCTTTGCTCTCGGGGTTCCGAAAACACTCGTAAGCTCGGTGCCCGTACACCCCACAGAAGTTGCACTCCACCTTGTTTCCTTTGCAGTCGAACCCGGGGTGGTCCTTGTGACACCACTGATAGATGTAGCATCGTTGGTAGCCACCACCGGCTCCCTTCCCCGTCTCAGATCCCTTTGGCGCCTTAGAGCGCAGGGGCTTTGCAGCAATAGCATAGGTCAACTTAAGCGGCTCTTCAGTAGCCTTCTCAGTTTCCACCTTCCCTTTTTGACTTTTCTTGTAACACCCCTCTCCATAAACACGATATAATCTCTCACGTAGCAATAAATAAAACGTCTTACAGCGGAAGAATAAATAATAAAACAATACTCACTCGGGTGTCACCAGCCATTACTCACCCATGCGAGCAACGAAGCCAAACTACATCCAACTTCCAACATAAATAAACTGCTAACCGCCGTGATAATGAGAAACTCCTATACATCATACTAAGTCCATAAATCATAAACATCGACAAGTGAGCGTCTACCCAATCCTGAATATACATAATCTTACCATAACACAATTCACCATCCTCATTGCTATATAGACAAACTCCATGTGCAGTAAGTAAAGTAAACTCTAATTACCCTGTTCCCGCGCTTCGGCTTCGACAATAATCAACAACCTGCAATGGTGTAGTATCAGCGATAGACGCTGAGTATGCCGGGCCTGGACCCTAATGGTCACTTAGTCATTTTAACCATCTTATTATTAGATTGGTTTCATGCTTTACCATTTTACAGTTATAATCAATACTGTAATATACATGCATAAATATACATAAACCTCCATCCAAATATTCATAAACACTTAACCATCCATCCAATCCAAACATTCATTTAATATCTCAAACAACATTTGTATATCGAACGTATCGAGTAATAGCAGTATAATGTACAATCGCCGAAGCGTATGCCATCCTTTATTAATTTAGTTTAATTTGTCCTTCAAGGCCCCATCCATATGTACAATGTACAATCGCCGTAGCGTACAGTTTCCATAGTTAATTTAATTTGGCCTTTAAGGCCCCATCCATCCAAACCATTTTTAATTAATATCAGTTGGGCGTCATGTTAGGACAACCCGATAACCTCACCATGGACAGTAGTCCTCCCGTACACACAAAGGTGCTCATTTCGCCAGAGGTCCGGAGGCCCCTGACTATTCTCTTATGTCTCGTAAGACGTCCATATAAAGGCCGTAGCCACCTAACCCACGATCCAGTTTGGGCTCGTTGGGTATAACCTGGAGCGGAATCCAATCGGAAACCCCTCAGTGATCACAAATGTGCAACCAAGTAGTTCGTAAACTATCGGGATTCCTCACCTCAACTCATACCATCTCTCTCTCATAATGTTTAAGATCTACTCTTAGTCTTATGGAGAATAATTATTAATTAGCTGCCCAATAGGTCTCACGCATACCTAGAAGTAATCTAGGTTATATTCATGTTCGAGATCCACGCTCTAGAGACCGACAATGTCGTGACTCGTTCCTAAGTGTTTTACTTAGGTTGCCATATACTTAATATTAATACTATGGTATTATATCAAGTAACCGTCATTTTATCACAACAATGTATTGTATGTTTATATAAGCCGATCAATAGTCGACGTAGTGTTAGTCCTGTAGGACGCTCGTGCATAAATAATTAATGCAGTAGCACACAATCACATACATGTATCCACACATATAACACACAAGTTATATCAACCAAATCCGAGCCCAAGGAGTTTCCTTAGGACAACTCGGATCAAACCCCTTTACATACCGTTCACCAAGACCTAGGATGCGCAGTGTAGTCCACTAGCTCGTCAAGCGTCCTTGTCTGAAGTATGATCTAAACGGTATTAAAACTATAAGTCAGTCTCCATGACTAACTACATCCGGTATTTCCAATAATAAGTAACCCCGACAGTTCATCCCTATTTTCTACAGTTATTTGTTACGGGTTTATCTAAACAGGTCGGCTTTGTTACTTTAAAACTCGTATGTCAAAATATTTCAACTGTTAAGTCTAATTCACTATTTTTCTTTAATCTTATCCACCATTTATATAGGTACATAACCTATAGTTGCATGTATGCATGCATTATTATATTATATTGTATTATTTTCCCACCATCCATTATAATACATTGTATTATATTATCCATTATCTTTAGCAAATAATATTTGCATCAAAAAAAAAACTCATAACTTATAGTTTATAAACTATTTCCATGTAATAACCACCACCATTATATTATATGGTTTCCAACCATATTATACATTCATCCTTATATACATTATTCTTGTATATGTATATATTTACCATATAGGTAAATTTCATGAGTTATTAAACTCTTATAGTACATGTTACATTTTATCATCTTCTTTTAGATGATTATTCCCATTAGTTGTATTATTTTATACAACTTAGATTAAGATTATTATCCTAATATTATGTAACATTTTATGTTGTATAATTACAACTCCTAAGGTTTATTCAATAAATACCTTAGTTTATAAATCTTATTTATTTATAGTTTGTCACATTATTTAATGTGAATATCCTTACTTATATTAATTCCCTTTAAAACCTTTAACACCATATAATTGTTATAACATTTATAACATTAGAGACCATAGTCCAAAATTCATCTTCCAACTCTTAATAATTCGGTACAGCCCTTTATTTCATTTAAATTCCATTTTGGCCACATAACATTATGTAATGTTATACCATATACTAATATCATATATTATGATATTTTTATTCCCTTTACTTTATAACATATAGTTTTTATGCAAAACTATTTATTATTGTCGCATGGGCACAATATAAAAACCATATTCTTTTCATATACCATAGTTTCCTTTATTTACAAATTCACCCCATTATTTATACTATGTTATATATACCATTTAATATAACATTTCTAACTTATAAAAAGGGTATAACCTATGATTATATTTTTGTAAATTCCGAATAGACCCATCATATTCTTATAATTGCCATTTGGCCCAATTTATAACACATAGTTTTATAATATCATTAAAACTATATATTATACATATATCTTAATAAATACTCTTATATAATTCTAAAAATCACCAAATTTCACCAAAGGGTTATAATTACCCTTACTAACCCATATACTTTCGGTATTCATATTTCCACCACCTATATTTCTCCAAAGTGTCATAATGACATAATAACTATATATTATACATATATAGTTTATTTTAATTCCAAAATCAACCCAATAAATTCCTAAAAATTCCTAATAACCCATGGGTGTTTATAATACCATTTTACACCCTTTATTTTCGGTAATAACATATTTACCACATATGTTATAAAATTGTTACAATTAAATACTTATCTTATTATAAAACCTTAAATAAGATATTTAATTTATCTAACTTAGTCAAAACCTACCATATGGTCAAGGTTGACCTCCTTAATATTTCCTTGACCATTAATTTCCATAAATTACGGTTTATACCCATATTTTTCAGAAATTATCATTTAACCCCAAAACTTTGTATAATCTTTATATAAACTCATTTAAACCTCCAATTTTTGGCTATATCCTTTTATAGCCCCCAAATTTAATTTAATTACACTATAACCCCAATAATATGCGGTAATGCATATTTAGCACCTAAACTTAATTAAAAGCTTATAAATGCATAAATAAAATGGCCTAAAGTACATGGCCTTATTACAAACATTTGCTCACAAAATAAATTACACATAAATGTCCCAAAAATACTTATAAATATCGGCCTCACCATGTATTCTTTCATTATTTACCAATCTTCCACATAAAGTCTTAATTTTGACATTTATGTTACTTAATTACTTAGATAAATTTACTAAGTCATTTCCTTAATCATTTTAAGGTCAAACATGACCATATTACCATGTTCCCTCACGGCAATTTAATATTCACAAGTTTAAACTTGTATTAATGTATCAAGTTAAGGTTTAAGTGATTTATACCTTGATTTAGCAAGGTTAAGACCTTGTTTGGTCTCGCCACCTTAAGGAGAATTTCTCCACAGCTTGATTTACTTGTCTTCATGTAGAAAACAAGACATGATTAAATTCCAAACATGAGCTAACCATGAGAAGTAATTTAAGTCATGAAAATCATGAATTTTTACCTTAGATCTTCAAGTTTGTTGGAGTTCTACCTCGGCCCTATTTTCCAGTAGAAAAGAGTATCAAGACACTCTTAAAAACAAGGTACAAAACCGTGGGTAACTAGCTTGGAAGATGGCTAAGTTTTACCTTGTTTAAGATGCCAAAAATGGTGTTTTTGGCATGGATCTAGCTACTCCTTTTAGATCTTGGTATACCAACTGAATCCACATGAAAAGGAGAAGAAAATAAGGCTAGGAGACCAAGTTTTACAGCCGAAATTTACAAGGAAAAAGAGATATGTGCTTAAAGCACATTTTTACCTTAAATGGTCAAGACTTGAACTTTACTCCTTATATCTTGTTACAGCCGAAAATAATCCTTCCTTTAACCTCCAAAACACTCTACATAAATGTATAAATGGTTGGAGCCTAGATCAATGGAAAAAGGAAAGAAAGATGAAGAAAATAGACATTTTTATGCCTTAGAAGCTTACCTAGAGCAAGAGCTCACACCAACTGAACTTGCTGCTTACCTATGGTCATGGAGGAGCCAAATGAGGGTTTGGCAAGGAGTCTCATGGCTGGAATGGAGCTAATGAAGAAGGTAAGCTAATTTTGTCCTTAAAGTCATTTTTTTGCTTATTTAATGTTCTTAATGATTTGATGACTCACCAAGGACTGATTGGTGTTGATTATTGGAGGAGAATTGATCAGATAGGCAGCCGACAATGAAGGGGAAATGGGTGGTGATTGGTATTTAATTGATTCAATAATGGAGTATTAAAGTCATTTTAATCAATTAATAATGGTGAATCATCACCCATTGCTTGGAATCGGCCATGAATTAAGGAGAGCAGCCCTTAATCAATCGGTGCAGGTCACATGGAGTGGGTAGACAGGTTTGTTTAATTAAAAGTGGTTGATTAAAATACTAAAAAGGTGTAATAAGCTTTACTTTTAATAATGTAAAGTTGTTTAATCATTCTTTGCAAGTGGGAACGGCTACCAGCTGGTTAGGAGCCTTAATTAACCGATTTTATGAGGTCCAATTCGTGGTCAATGGTCAACATTGACCAATTTAGTCAATGGAGACTCAAACGGGCCCCCTTTAGGGTTTTATTAATATTTTAATATAAATTTGTAAAAATTTGTATATTTCTGGAATTAAATTCCTAATATGATATAATATGATATATTTCATATTAAAGGTAATTATGACCTTTAAGCCCATTAAAAACCAATTTAGAAGGCAATTACACAAAAACGTGCTTTAAGGAGTTTTAGCGCACATTTTGTGTCGCAAGGTGTTTATGAGCTTGGTTTCTTTGGGAATGGTTTTTTTGTGTTCCTTACATGATATTGATCAAGGTACCCAATTTAATCATTTAGAGGTCATTAGACCTTTAAGGTTTTCTTAGAGCACATTTTTGCTCTACTTGACCTTGAAGCATGTAAATGCTTGTTCTTTGTGTTGAAGTGTTGTCCAACAATTGTAATATGTTTAGTATTGTGTTAATAAGCTTAGGACAAAGTTTTAGGTCCTAAGAAGTTCATTTGGGTATTTATTTACCCTAAACAGTCAAAGGGTGCAACATCTTGCTTTGTGTTGACCATTGTTGTTCTCAGTTGACTTTTAAGGCATGTTTAGGCCCTAATCAATGTGATTAGATATTTAATCCATATTTTATTAGTTTGGGGTATTTCATTTCTGGGCCTGAGGCTGGTACTTCTGTTTCTTGTACCCGCCTTGCCCTTGGTTCTCCGTACTCTTACAGACACCCTTCCTCTTAGCATTGTCCTCGTCCCTCAGCTGGACGGTTATCTCAACCTTAGCAACGGCATGATAGCACTCCTGCTTTCCAAAGTATTAGTTTCTCTTATATCTCAAAGTCTAAATCGTATTCACGTATTCATATCTCAATTATTCTCATTACCAGCAAGGTAGTATAACTCGTCGGCCCCATGCCATAGCGGAGTCGATGGCTAAGCCCGCCATAGAAGCGGTCCACCAGTATCTGGTCTGAATCCCCAAGACCCAGCAGAAGACGAAGCAAGGTGGTGAACTCTGAGTAATACTCGTCCACCGTCATCTTGTCCGTCTACTTTAGCGCATCCAACTGTAAACGCTTCTTCATCTGGACATGGGCGGGGTAGTACTTGGCGCGCAGTAGTGTCGTGTACTGCTCCCAGCCGAACTCTGGATTGGCCACATGCTCGGCCCTCACCATCTTCCACCAATCGCCTGCTGCTCCCTTCAGGTAAAATGCAGCCAAACGCACCTGAAAAATATAAACAACAGCTCGGAGATGTACGCCTCAAGCTTGGCGGGATCTGTCTCCCCCTTAAAATGTGCGGGTCGAAGGTCAGCAAGACTCTTAACCCAATTCGGTTCTCGGGGCTATGGCGGTCGAGGAGGCGGTGCACCCACGCCAGGCTGATAGCCCATGTGCCCTAACGCGGCAGCCACGATCTCAGCGATCGTCTGCCCTCCCGGTATCTCAGTACTCTCATCGCCTCGGCCTCCTCGTGGACGTCCTACCATCTGAATAAGCACAACTCACATTAGGTTTGTATCCACAACGGTTTCGGTTCACGGATTTATAACGTCCGTAGACGGTAAAGACGTTCAACACTTAATAGTGGTCATCTGACTCCACTCACTCTAACTTCACACCCTTAACCCATATCTTATGTCTTAACTCATATCCTAACTCGGTGGTTCTTATGTCTGGTATTTCTTCGACCAGAGCGTAACTACGCTCTGATACCACTTTTGTAACACCCGTCCTAAGCCAATCGTGGTTATCGCATTAACATCATAAATATAACGTCGCAGCGGAATTAAACCAACGCCAGGACCTTGCTACGGTCTGAACAACAGAATATACCGAACTTTAGACATTTACAACCGTTAATCCAAAATATACATACCAACCAAAATATTCACCAACCGAGTTTATAGTATCTCAAGTAACAACATATCTTCCATAAGTCTTAATATCAACAGACGGGCGCACAGGCGCAACCCGTACTCAAAATAAAAACCCGACCTAAGTCTAACCACCCCTACTCTCAAGGTGAGTCTTCATGGGATGTTTACCTGAAAAATATAAACAACAGCCCCCTAGAGGGTCAGCAAATTTGCTGGTACGATTCTCTCATGGCCCCCAAGCTAACGGGGCTACGACGACTAATTGTCGATAGCATGGAGATGGATTAAATACACAATCATAATATGAAGTGCAATAAAACAACAATCCATAAATGAACAAGCATAGTTCACACAAAAAGAGCGACTTAAATTCCAATTCCACTTAACCTCAGTCCATCTTAACTTACCTCAAACTTAATCCTTATCTCAGTCTTAGAATACAAACCGTTCTTTAAATAGAAATGGTTGTAACTTATCTCAATGTTTATTTTTGTCGGGTCAAAAGCAACCCTAGCCAATGAGCTATTAACTCCATTGGTTGAATAAACAAGTTATCTTAAAATTTAGGATTTAGGTGATCCTACCGCACCATCTTAACTGCCTCCTACCTTGGACTGGAAATCCAATGTAGCTGAGCTGACATTCGACCCTAGGCAACAAGTCGAAGACAAGTCCTTAAGCGAAAGTCTGACCTGATTCAGATACCGACCCCCTTTCCTTAACATGCATGACCGGAGCTAGTCCCGGATTCCTCACTCCCCTTAAGTTCTGGTTAGTGAAAAACTTATAAACCATGTGTTAGTTAAACCTTCACGGGTATTAACCAACAGTTATAGAAGTGTAATTCCTCTCCTCATTCCAATATGTACTAAAGTTAGTTAGTAACTAATCTCAAGTCACGTGTGTTAGTGTAAAGAAAACATAGACACAATAACTGCAATAAAAACCGGTTGCATGCTTTATCTTGTTTAGTCGGCACACATAAACAATCAGCACACAAGCCAAGGGACACCTCGTTAGCAAGCAGGTCACAAGAAAACCATACCGTTCACCGTCAGTTGTCCCAGTTGTTTAATTCTCTTCTGGTTCAAAACACCCAATTCCTAAAACATTCATCCATCTTAGATTATTAATTACTTATACATTACTTAACTTACTCAACCCTTAATGATCCTTACTTAACACCTCCTAAGTTCTTACAACTTAACTTTGCAACTTAACCTTAAACTTTTAAAATCATTTATTTAACATAATCTCTTAAGTCCTTATTTTCTTATCATCATTGCCCTCTTAATGGCTTACTATTAGTACCTCTTAACATTCTTAGAGTTTTTATTTATGTCTTAAGGGTCGACCGACCTGCCGACCGGCCCAACCTCTGGATCGGTCCATTCTAGTAACTTTTCCCTTTCTCTAAAACTTACCCGACTGACCCAAGGCCAGCCCGACCGACCCAAGACCCTCTGGGTCGGTCCATTCCAGAAACATTTTATTCTTTAAACTTTTCCCGACCGACCCAACCTATGGGTCGGTCCATTACAAACATTTCCGCCCAGTTTATTACATTCCGACCGACCCAGACAGGGTCGGTCCTTGGGTCGGTCCAGTGCAGACTCTTCCCAAAAATTGTCTAATTGCTTCCAACCTCTTCCACAAGTTCCCCAATATGTCCTAATACCATTTAGGCACTTAAAATCACCTTAAAACATCCACCAAACTCATTAATTCACCCACCAAAGATCTTCTTACACATTTACTCAATTCTTACTAAAACTCCTAACACTTAACATGTAATTCCTTACATTCCTAGCATATAACTTTACCTAGAACTTCAACTAACCCAAGTGTTCCCTCCTTAACAATTTGACCACTCCATAAACATCATTATTCATCCTCATTCCATTTACCAAAACTTCCTCAAGTCATATACTCTAGTTCGCACCTAAGTCATTTCAAGGTTCTACACCTTATTTCCTTCAAACTTTGCACAAGTTTCCTAGCTTCTCTTCTCATGGTCTTGGTGCCTAAAATTCACCATTATAACCCTTAGTTCCTCCTAGACATACCTAGGTCATCCTAATTCTCAAGAACACCTTGACATATTCTTTTTCATCAAAACAACTCCTAAAGTTTCCTAGTACTCCCTTAGTCATGAAATCTCCCTAGAACATCTTAAACACCAAGTTTCTTCACTAAATTTTGACATGGCTTCCCTAGATTACTACACCCAAGCACTTAGGTTTTTCACCATTAAACAACCATGAACACTCAAATCCTTAATACACAATCTTAGCACACAAATCACTCCCAAACCACACTACATCACAATATAGTGCATAAACTTAAATTGCTTGGCACATAGGCCCTTAAATGACTTGGCTCTTAGGCCCTTAAATGCATAAATCTTAAACACTGAATTTCCCACAAGATAATAGCTTTGACCTGCAAATACACACAACAATGCTCCCATTGCAATTTAAATGCTCTTGTAATTCACCTTGTAATTGTCTAACTACCTCATTTCCCATTTGCTCTTTAATCACAAGTTCTCAAATATAACCACTGATTCTCCTAGGTTTATAGTCCCTTCCTAACATAGACTCTAAGCTTAACTTATCATGTATCTAAATCCCATTCCCTTAAACAATAAAACACCTTAAGGTAAGACATTTACCTTGTTCTTTTACAAGCTCCACAAACTTTTCTCCTTAGGTTTTCCTTGTTTGATTTTTGGCCACCAATTAAATTTTCCTTGCCAATGTTCTAATCAATAAACAATGACTCTCATGAGCGCTAAATAATACACTAACCTTAAGGAATCATTCCTAGGTTAAAAAAATGTGTTTTAAGGTATTAAAATGAGTGTTTACCTTTGAAGTCTTAACTTAAGCTTGGATATGAATCAAGAAGGACCTCCTCTAGTCCTTGGAGAATATAATCAAGCTAGAACAAGGGATGAAACAAGTTCCCATGAGAAGATAATTTTTGGTCAAGAAGGAAAAATGGTGGAAAGGTGATTTTTCTTGCATTTTCTTACCTTAAGAGAATGGAGAAGCTAATGAAGTCTTCAAGCTTGTTTTTCCTCCTTTAATGGAGGTTTTCCTTGGCACACAAATGGAGCTTTTGGATATTTGGAAAGATAGAAAGCAAGAGCTTGAGCTAACTAAGAATAATATGTATTTTGTTTTGATTTTGGAGCTAAAATGAGCAAGTTATGGGCAAGGCAAGATGGAGCTAGCATGGGGGCTGTTCTTGCATGAATGAAGAAGAGAGGAGGCAGATGAAATTGGTGGGAAGAAGAAATAAATGAAGAAAGGAGGAGAGAGGTAAGTTAAAAGAGATATTTTTCCTTAAAAGCAAATAGTAACCATTTACTTTTTCCCTCTTCTTTTACAATCTTGGATGCCACACCTCACCACCTTAAAAACCGGACCCCTTCTTAATTTTGAGATATTTGTGGTCTTGGTTGACCAACTAATTGACTTATGTTGACTTAAGGCTAAACTAGCCTTATTTGGGCACTATTCACAAATTAGTGCACATATTTGTGAAATTTTTTATTTCCCATTGATTTAGACTTCCTAATGTGATACTAAGTAGTACACAAGTTTATTAAGGAGTAATCATGGGCATTTAGCCACTTAAAACCCCTTTCTAAGACAATTTGTGTTTTAACTTGTTTTTGAGCTTGGTTTTCTTTGGTAATTGATTTAACATGACCATTAGGATGTTACTAAGGTCTAATAATGATATTTGGGTTCTAACCCAAGTTGCTCCAAGCTTAGAGCATGTTTTGCTTAAATTGCTCTTATGGTGTTTCCTTGTGTTTTCTTTAGTTTAGATTGTTTCCTAATGTTTCTAAGGCATTATTTAGCCTTCTTATGTCTTAGTTTATCATCTGAACACCATATCTAGGTTTGGGGTATTTCATATTTGATGTCTGGGGCATTGATTTTATAGGCCCATTTCCTTTTTCCTATGGGAACTAGTACATTCTGGTTGTTGTTGATTATGTTTGAAAGTAGATTGAAGCTATACCTTGCCACACCGCTGATTCTAAGACAGTGGTGAAGTTCCTAAAAAAGCACATCTTCACCAGATTTGGGGTGCCCAGAGCAATCATCAGTGATGGTGGTTCTCACTTCTGCAACTGTGCATTTGATTTACTAGTACAAAACAGACCTATTGCAGCGGTTGTTTTGGGTCTATTGCAGTGGCTCTAGAACCACTATAATGAGGTGCGTCGTGATAGGGTCTCGACCTATCTCAGCGGTTATTGAACCGCTGCAGTAGGTTACCTATGGCAGCGGTTCCTAGCTAACAACCGCTGTCATAGGTGGGCTTCTGGGAAAAAACAAACCTATTGTAGCGGTTGTTAGCTAGGAACCGCTGCCATAGGTATTTTTTTAAAAAAAAATCTGCTTCATCTTCTTCCTTGCGCAGCCATTCACCAGTTCAGAATCGGCGCAAAATATGTTCCTTTTTCACCAGATCAAGTTGCAAAATTACCGTGAGGCACATAACATGTTCCTTGTTCTCCAAACCTGTTGCAAAATTACCGTGAGAAGAGAATACAGAGGCGCAATCCTTGTTCCTCGTCCACCAACCAGATTTGCAAAATTACAGTAAAAGAGGTGTAGATATGAGAAGAGAAAGAGGCACATAGCATATATGTTTATGTTCGCCAGTTAGGGTTGTGATATTACCGCGTCAGATTATAGATGCAGAGGTGGGCGTATAGCATCTTGTCTAGCAGTTAGCGTTACAAAATTACCGAAGTAAAGATAAGTTTGAGCATATTACCATGAGGGAAGAGAAGAATAATCTATGAGTGAAAAGAAGAAGAGAGCGCAGAGCATGCGTACCTTGTTTGCCATTAACCGTGAGTGAAGAGAAGAAGAAAGCGTAGAGCTTGTTCGCCAGAAGAGAGCGTAAAATTAACGTGAGTTATGAGAGGAGAAGCTTTTATATTAAAACAAAATGTCTATTGCAGCGGTTCCTAGTAACAACTGCTGCATTAGGCTTAAAATAAACCGGGAAAGTGAAAATTTTGAAAATAATAACCGGGAAAAAAAGTCTACTGCAGCAGTTGTTTCAGGAACCGCTGCGATAGATTGCTAATTTTTTTTTAAAAAAAATAGACCTACCTATCGCAGCGGTTCCTAGCTAACAACCGCTGCAGTAGGTGATCTGAAATTTTTAAAACGTCCTATTTCAGTGGTTCCTCTTACAACCGCTGCAATAGGGGTGCCGCGGTAGGCCTGTTTTGTACTAGTGATTCTTTGATGTCTAAGTATGGGGTGACACATAAGGTAGCCTTAAGACCGTTGAACAGCTCGAAAAAGCCCGAGCTCGCTTACAGAAAGTCGAGATGGAAGCAAATCAGTTTCGAGCAAAGGAATATTCTGAAATAGAACGAGACAAGGTTAATTTGATTAATTCAACTTATCAAATTTTAGAACAATTAGAAAATTCCAAAAATGAAACCTACTACGGGCACCTGTAGGAATTAGTGCGTGAGACCGCGATCCGCAAACTAAGGCATGGGACTCACCCTTGACTTGGCAATGGACTCACCCTTGACCTCTGTTCCTTGCTTCAATGAAAGTGCTTTCTTTTGAGTGAAGGCAGCATAAGTGCCTTATCATCCCCAAACCAATGGTCAAGCAGAAGTGACAAACTGTGAGTTGAAATGGATTCTGTAGAAAATTGTCAATGCTTCCAGGAAGGATTGGTCAACAAATTGGATGATGCCCTGTGGGCCTATCGGACTGCATTCAAGACTCCCATTGGGATGTCCCCTTTCAAGCTAGTTTATGGAAAAGCTTGCCACCTTCCAGTGGAGCTCGAGCACAAGGCTTATTGGGCGCTTAAGGCCCTAAATTTTGACTTACATGCCGCTAGTGAGAGGAGGAAATTTCAGCTTTCAGAGCTTGAGGAACTGAGGGAACATATGTACGACAGCTCTAAGATCTACAAAGAACGCACAAAGCGACTTCATGATCAGATGATCCAAAAGCGAGACTTCAAAGTGGGCAATTTGGTGTTGCTCTTTAACTCTAGGCTGCGACTCTTTCCTGGAAAGCTGAAATCCCGTTGGGCTGGTCCTTTCAAGGTTGTTGGTGCTACTTCTAATGGGGCCTATTGTAACACCCCTACTCTAATTGGCTCCTAATCATCTTACTTAACATTATAATCGCAGCGATAATCTCAACAATTGAACTACTGGTGTCACCGTTCTTACTCGCCCATACGAGTAATAACGTACTTACTGATATATTCTTAAATACGAAACAATTTCTCGCAGTGACAACAAGAGATAGATCTATCCTTCCCAAACCAATATAAAATACATTCGCAGTGAGCATTCTAAATATCCCAATCCTATACACGTTTCTAAGTTCGTATCAAAATGCAACAGTGCATATTTAAACAACTGTAATTAAACTACCCAGCGCGTCCCTCTCTTTGACACCGGAAGCTGCATACCTGCAAAAATGGTTGTTTGTGGTATGGAATCAGCCCCTGCTGAGTATGTTACTACATGACTGTCATGCCCCCTCGGACCCTCAGTTATTTGGTCGAGAGCATGCAATTCATTTTCATGCAAGTATTTTAATGTTAAAACTGTAAAGCAACAATATATTGCAGTAAACTCAAATAACTAACAAGCCCCCGGCTTCACACATCGCATCGTAATAAACCACTGAAAGCGCAACGCTTATAGGAGTACAGAGACTCCATTCCAACAAACACTTAACAGTTCATAATTGAGTTCGGCGACTCACTCGACCAAACAATCCACCATAAACCACACATGAGTACAACGACTCGACACATCCAGTTCACAACACACAATATGAGCACAATAGCTCGTTCAAACAAATCCACCAACATACCACACATAACCACAAAGCACAACCAATGAACAACAAGGCGAAACAACGAGAATTATAAACGAGTATAAACCCTCATCTTTGGCATGCAAGCCCAAATAATGTTCGCCTAATGTACGAGTTGATATAGTCGTTCATAATTGTTCAGTCATGTCTAATGACAACGTCTCGTTAGAACGACGTGTCTCTAAGTTACCCATCTCTTATGGCGGGTCACCCACGGCAGTAGCCACTCCAGCGGTAGAGTCTCCGACCTACGAACAATCTGTAGTTCGTTGGAAATTACCTGATACTTACGGTTACCACACGGTATCCTAGTATCGTTAATGGATCACAGTTCACAGTAAGAGTCACATCCTCTTGATAAACTTATCTCTATACCATCGCATCGTTTTATTATTTTCCTTAACACAACAGACTAAGGTCGTTAGTCCAATCCTGAGTATGTCGACTCGGGATCCAGTGTTAGATACGAGAGCGGCGTTAAAGGCCAATGCTCCGTATATAAGTCTCAGATAGAATATATATCTTATTATTCTGATGCTACAACGTTTTACTTACGTTACTTATATTACACATATAAGATAGCATCATTGCCGCTAGTTCGTTTTATAATATGTTCATATATACGAACGGTACTGTTATCGTACGAGTAATAATAAAGCAGCATTAATACACAACTCAAGCATATTAATTCACACAAACAGACATTCAATCTTATCACAGATTTTCACACAATGTCTGAACTGAGGAAATCCTCAGAGACAATCAAGCCACATAAATAACATACCGTTCACCCTGATTGTATTACGGTGGAGTATGATTCAGCTAGATCCGATGCTCCTCGTGTCGTCTCTAACAATCTATCAATATGCATCACACTATGCATCAGCATCTCATACTAACAACACACTACGGTACCCCGTACCATTACTAATCCATCCCGGTTTATTCCCCGTTACTAACTGATAACGTTTGTCGGGTTTTCGGTTTAACTCGGGATTTGGAACAACGTCATATTTCATGCGTGGTTACGTCGAGTATATTAATATACTTAACTTTAAACGTTTGTTACCACATGTAATTTAATACACATTTGTACATTGTATAGCTTGTCACTATATTGCATGTATAATCTTAATCATTTATCATACATCTCACCTTAGTATTTATTTTTCCTAAGGTTTGTTTTTCCACCACCCATTTTAATACATGGTTTTCTAACCAAGTATATATTCATTCTTATATACATTTTTCTGGTACGTGTATATATATTTACCACAAGGTAATTCCATGAGTTATAAATTCTTGTATTATATGTTACATTTTTATCATCTTTTACTAGATGCCTTTTCCCTTTAGTTGTACTATATTGTACAACTTATATTAAGATTATTATCCTAATATTATGTAACATTTTATGTTGTATCTTAACAACTCCCAAGGTTTAATTAACAAATTCCTTGGTTTATGAATCCTATTTATTTATAGTTTGTCACATTACTTAATGTGATTATTCTTACTTTTATTAATTCCATCTAAACAAATAATTGTTATAACATTTATAACATTATAGACTTAGTCTAGGATTCATTTTCCAACCTCTAATATTTCGGTACAGCCCTTGAATTTATTTAAATTCATTTTGACCACATAACATTATGTAATGTTATGCCATGTACTAATATCATATATTATGATATTTTTATTCCCTTTAATTTATAACATATAGTTTTTATGCAAAACTATTTATTATTGCCGCATGGGCACCTTATAAAAACCATATTCTTTTCATATACCATACTCTCCTTTATTTACAAATTCACCCCATTATTTATACCATGTTATATATCTCATAAAATATAACATTTTAACTTATAAAATGGTATAACCTATGGTTATATTTTTGTAAATTCCGAACAGACCCAATATTATTCTATAATTGTCATTTGGCCCAATTTATAACATATAGTTTGATAATAACATTAAAACCATATATTATACACATATCTCATTAAATACTCTTATATAATTCTAAAAATCACCAAATTTCACCAAAGGGTTATAATTACCCTTACTAACCCATATATATCGGTTATTACCATTCCACCACATCTTTTATTTCAAAGTGTCATAATGACATAATAACTATATATTATACATATAGTTCATTCTAATTCCAAAATCAACTCAATAAATTCCTAATAGCCCATGGGTGTTTATAATACCATTTTACACCCTTTATTTTCGGTAATAACATATTCACCACATATGTTATAAAATTGTTACAATTAAATTCATAACTTGTTATAAAACCTTAAATAAGTTATCTAACTTATTTAATTTGGTCAAAACCTACCATATGGTCAAGGTTGACCACCTTAATATTTCCTTGACCATTAATTTCTATATATTACGGTTTACACCCATAACTTTCATAAATTACCATTTAACCCCAAAACTTTATATCTTATAATTTTTATATAACTCCTTTAAATCTCCAATTTTCGGCTATATCCTTTTATAGCCCCCAAATTTTAATTTAATTACACTATAACCCCAATAATATGCGGTAATGCATATTTAGCACCTAAACTTAATTAAAAGCTTATAAATGCATAAATAAAATGGCCTAAAGTACATGGCCTTATTACAAACATTGGCTTATAAAATAAATTACACATAAATGTCCATAAAAGCCTTAAACTCTCGGCCCTTACACATATGTTTTCTTTATTTACCAATTTTCCACATAATGTCTTAAATTTGACAATTATGCTAATTAATTTGTTATAAAATTTACTAAACCATTCCTTAATCACCTAAGGTCAAAATAAGACCTTAAATACTTGTTCACTCACGGCACAATTTATATAAATATGTATAAGCACATATTAATATACCAAGTGAAGGTTTAAGTGATTTATACCTTGTTTTTGCCTAGTATATGCCTTGTTGGCCACGGCTGTATGGAGATCTATTTTCCACAGCTTAGTTTACATGTTTTCAAACAGCAATTAAGGCATGATTAGTCTCCAAGCAAGATCTAACCATAAGAAGTGTTTAATGTCAATTTTCAAGGTAAAATTTACCTTAGAACACCAAGGTATACAAGGTTAATCTCGGCCTGTATTTACAGTAGGCAAAGAGTGTTAAAAGAGCTACTAAAACCAAGCTTTAAACTGGTATAACTCAGATTAGAAGGTAGCAATCTTTACCTTGTTTAAAATGCCTAAAATGGTGTTTTTGGCTTGGATCTGGTTATACTTCGAAGCTCTTGAGTACCAACTGGATAAGTATGTTAAAATGAAGATTATAAGCTTAGAAACAAAGTTTCACAGCCGAATTTGAAGGGAATCAAAAGATATGTGCTTAGAGCACATTTTTATACCTTAAGAACAAGATTAGCTTTCTCCACCTTCTTCCCTTGTTAATGCCGAGATACACCCTCCATTTAACCTCCATAACAACCTAAGAACATTGATGGAAGTGGTTGATGCTTTGCTCCATGGAAAGAGGAAGAAATTGTGAAGAAAATGAACATTTAAGAGCTTAATAAGCTTACCAATGGTGATTGCTGTTCTCCTCTGAGTTTGGCTGTGTTACCACGAAAATGGAGAAGCAAAGAGAGGTGGGGGGCTGCTGGAATCGGCTGGGAAGCAAGGTGAGTGAAGAAGAATGATTGGAAAGGCTTAATTGAAATGGAAAAGTAATAAAAGTACTTTTACTATTGCAAATTTGGTATTAGGTAGCTAATTTGTCTAACAATGATTGTGAGCTGTCTCCTCTCCTCCTTCCTGTCGAATTCCTTGGTCAATTGGGTCAATTAATTGACCATTGACCATACTTGGTCAATATTGACTCGAACGGGCCCCACTTTAGGGTTTTATTAATATTTTAATATTAAATTTGTAAAAATTCGTAAATTTCTGGAATTAAATTCCTAATATGATATAATATGATAAAATATCATATTTAAAGGTAATTATAACCTTTAAGCCCATTAAAACCCAATTTAGAAGGCAATCTCACAAAAACGTGCTTTAAGGTATTTTAGTGCACATTTTGTGTTGCAAGGTGCTTCTGAGCTTAGCTTTCTTTGATAATAGTTTTGTTGTGTTCCTTACTTCATTATAATACTTAGGAATCCACTTTGGATCCTATTTGAGGTCATACAATCTTTATGGTGTCTTAAAGCACATTTTTGGCTTTACCGATCTTAAGGCGTGTTTTGCCTTGTTGAGATCTTTTAGATTGTTCCCCAATAATATTTAGATGTTTATTAACCATCTTAGATCATTAGTAGTCATTTAATTAAGTTTTAAAGGTTAGGGGTATTTCAGTCTACCCCCCTTAAAAAGGCTTCGTCCCGAAGTCCTTAATCATCTACAGTTCACCTAAGGAATCAAGTTCCACTAAGTAACCACAGACAGATCATCACTAGGGAGTACATTCCACTACATTCAGACCTAGTCTATATGTATCACATTTGATACAGCATCCATCTCATTCCATATAGTCAATAATCATGATACATTCATTCATAAACAGCACTAAACAAGGTGCAAATCTCATAATACACAGCACTAGACAAGGTGCAAATCTCATATACACAGCACTAGACAAGGTGCAAACTCATACACAGCACTAGACAAGGTGCAAATCTCATAATACACAGCACTAGACAAGGTGCAAATCTCATAAAGTACTCAAAGGTGTTTGCAAGGGATACTCCACGCATCCCTATCTACATGTTAGTATCTCGCGAGGATACTCACACATCATTCCACATGTATGTGTGCACATATAGTTAACGTTGACAAATCACAGGGAAGCAGTCTTAAAGACCAGGACTTGACGATCCCCAACCCAAACGTCTACCACCCGCGGACACACCGGTTTAATAACGAAGGACACTGCGGTCCACGGCTCCTCGGACAGTATCACCTTATTTCCTTAGTCACCCACAGACACACCGGTCTAATGACAAAGGACTCTGCGGTCCACGGCTCTCTGGGTGATGTCACTCGCAGACACACCGGTCTAATGACGAAGGACTCCACGGTCCACGGCTCTTCGAGTGACGCCCTAACTTCCAATTTCTATTCATATCTGTGTCCACTTGTAGGAAGTTTCGAGAGTCATTCAACCCCGACGTGGTCAGCGTCAGTGTTGAGCTATCTCTTACCTCAATTTGTGTTCGGTATCGCTTGATCGGACCAGGATCAAGTTCAACTTCCCACGTCAATTTCAATCAATTAATTGTTTTATCCATTTCTAATCTTGTTTCCTCTTGATATTTGCCACCTTGTGTTCATAGATACACAAGTCAACTAGTGTAATTAATCTAGTCATTGGCATCTAGGATCATGTATCCTAACCATATACCAAGTTCTTTCAACTTATAATTATTCGTACAATTCCTAGAGGTTTTACCTCCACTAGGTTACACATCGGTCTCATGCCGACTCACTCATCGCATTCCAACAATCGGTTTCATACCGAGTCACAAATCATATAGTATGGAGCTTTCTACTCCTTCCATTTGACATCTCCCATAGAAGCTACCAGATAGACCTACTTGAACTCTCAACTGGAGCTAACAAGTTAGGCGTTTATGTGTTTTAATGTTCGCAATGTTTGCATAATAATCGGAAATAGGATAAGAACATTCTATTTGTTCTCCCTTTTCTATTCACCACAACTAATGCGAACTAAAATATATATATATTCATACACATAATACATCATAATATTACCTCAAGTAATATAACACAATCATAACACTTGTACTCTACGTACAATAATAGTTTGCAGCATGTGTACCATGTGCTACGTACCCCTACGTACGGTATATTTTAGGTGTGCGAAATCGCTCTACCCCCCTTAAAAGTGATTACGCCCACGTAATCTACGAATATATCATCGTGAAGTAATAAGTTCAAGATGTTCCATTCCAGTTGAATTATTCGTGCACTAATGTGCTACATATTTCATTACTCCTTTTTCATAGGGTCGGGCTTTAGCCCCTCAGGTTATACCGCCTGTTTCGGTTAGGTGTATGTATATTCATATACGGTTTGGTCGGAGAGGTGTAAACATATCAATTGTTTCCCCAAACCCGCTAGGTACGTCAAACCTAAGCAATATGGGCCCACTCGCTCCGCAAGCAGTCTGCCCAACTACTATATGGTTAGTTTACCCTTTTAGGTGGTAATTTCATGTCGGTTTCAACTCCATGTGACGGTGTTTCTACACGGTCTTCCATAATTATGGAGTATCGTTAGTCGCACACGCTTATTATTTCAACTAGCCATTCTATTCAGCCCTTCTGAATTCTATACATGCTCATGGTTATTCCCATGAGTTCATGCCACCCTACACTAACCTTAGGTATAAGGGTTGTCGAGCTATGCTCTTGCACCTATGCTTGCAATAGTTGTCTCTAAAATATTAAGACGAGTCTGATATGCGTATTTAACTGGCGCCTCATGACTCCAAGTTATTTCTAACCGGGATGAGTTCGTTCCCTAGGTACCATGTAGGTCTTCTTTTATTGGTGTGAGCTCGTATCCCTCGTGTGTTGGTATTTATTGTCCACACATATGGTTCATTCCTACACTCCATTGGGGAAATCCATTGGTTTATTTGATCCTCAACTTTCTACTTTTCTCTAATATAATTCGGTTGACAGTTATTATAATGGTCGCTTTGCTGCACACCATGTACCAGTCGATTGGACGGTTATCCGCCGTTGCGGTTTGCATGGAATACCTAATCTTCAGCTTAGAGTATCTCTTGTAATGCTCGCTTTTGCCCTTCGTCTGTTGTAAACATACAATACGACTGGGGTTTTAGCTTGGTATTTATTTTGGTTCAATCGTAATTGGTACTAACATACTAACGGTTTTTTTTTGGCTTGAGCATGTGGTTATTATTTTAAATGCGACATCATCGCAGCGCCTCAGCGCATGGTATAACTCTCTCTGTGCCCCTTTTTGGGTAGCATCTATTCCCAAAGGTTCTCTAATATAACTTCCTTAGATACCACAATTCCTCTTCTCATCATGGGTTCGACTTGCCATTACCATTAAATTGGCCTTAGTTTCCTCGTTTACTAAAATCCGTAAAACTTATGTTCTGACTCCTCCACTGTGGAGTTGCGACCTTATGTCACTTTTTTATTAAGCTATGCTTGATTTTTCCTAACCTTGCTAGTTTGACTGGGATCTCTCTCGTCGTTACATGGTTTACCTAGTCAGGGTTCCATTCGCTGACTTAGACGCAGAGTTGATTACCTCCTGGGTCTTTACACTACTCGTTTACATGCATGGGGTACCATACTGATACATTACTACTTACCCAACTAACTTAATATAGTTTGTCAGGCCCACAAGCTCTTAGGAGTGCGGTCGTCCTATGTCTCGTTTAGTGCACTCGTAGCGTTCGTACCCGGTGATTATCGTACTCTTAGTCTCGGTAATTTATGTTTGAGTAACTATGCTGCCAATTCTTAACCTTTAATGTCATAATGGCCCTATTATTAGGTTCTATGGTTTCCTTTATTAATGTGTATTTCCTTGACTTTCTCTAAGATAGGTGTTTGCGACTTATCGCCCTAATTCTGGTTTCCACATGCTCGTCATCTGGTATTTGTGAGTGGGGATCAGTAACTACTTATTATCTCTCCCGTTCACTCATAGGCTGTTAATGCCTTCAGATATGAGTTTTCAGTTCTAGAACTCCACCCAATCCATTGGGTTATACCCTATGGTGTAGTTCGGACTCCATGATAAAGGTTGACACCTCGTGTTTCCCTATCTTACGGCAGTCCCGTTAGTCTGATATTAATCAGTACTTGTGATTCATCCCTTTTCCCCTAGTTTTGGGTCATTTTGGTGGTACTAAGGGTATCCTTTCGTAGGCCTATGCCATACGATACTCAGGCTCAATGCTTATTCTGATAGTCGAATGATTATTGGTCTTTCTATTTAATTTAATCCCGAATGGTTCGAATACTTTCTCCCCAGGTCACAATTGGATACTCACAACTTAGTGGGTTCCGCTAATCATCGCTCTATATTGTGTAGTCCTTACTCTTATTCAACTAGTATTCCCTCTATCCTCTTTGAGGTAACGGTATCTTCCATCATCAGGCAATTTTCACTTTTTAGTTTATATCCACTGCCCTCCATACGGGAGTCTAGCAGCATTATGGATCAATAACACCTCCGGTGTGTGTGGTGCGGGCATTACATCGGCCCCTTTATTGCACGTTCACATCTGCCTATTAATTAATTAATTTTTTTTTAAGTCCTGATTCATATAGCTCACTTCTTGCCCTCTGGCAATGTTCAATGGTAGTGGTTTAACCACAAGTGTCGCGCACTCTCTAAATATGGTTATGCTGGTCCTGAAGACCCGTCACTCCCCCCGTAATGATTGACGTTTAATGTCCATACCGGCACTGGGGTTAGGCTTGAAGGCACTAATTAACGTTATTCTCATTTACTCCCCTTTTAATATTCTACTGAATGGTGTATTATTTTCAGGTTTAATGGTCAGACCGGCTAGGTCTTCCCGAGGTTTTATCGACCTCAAACCCAAGGGTTTCGTACCCCTGCCCTTAAGAAGGTTGTGTCCTGCTTTATTGCATTACGGACTTACATAAGATTTAGTGTTTATTGGTAACCGCCTGGACCACTACGTCCTTTAGGGTTAGTTTACCGTCGCTGCACTTGCTGTAGCAAGTGCGCAAGGCAGGTTGAATTTTAATGCTTTGGTTAATGTGGCACTTGCAATGGCAAGTGCACCATGCAGACTGAGCCACCGGTACGGTGTGTCAGTGCAGTGCCATTCCCTAATCGGGTTCCTGTACAAGTCAAAAGTTCCTATTCAAATTAATACAGTCTCACTCCGCACTCGTTCCCACAAGTTTACCATGGTAGTAAGGTCTTATTCCCCTCTCGAGGCGTTGCATGATAGCAACTTAGCGAGTTCTTGTTTCTACAGTTCTCATGATCTCTCCTCATGCACGTCGGGCCATCCTAAACCTTCAGTGTTGCATGGTTTTAGAGTTACTCGCTTCGGGTGAGACTTCTATAAGGTCATCCATTCCGTCCGTTACATATATCATAATTAATCATTACTCGCTGCTTCTACCTCTTTTCCCCCCAAGCGCACCATCGGTGCTTCCTGGATGTGACAGGGTTGCTTTGCTTATAGCATGCTAGCCCCATTAGTCCTACAGGGAGTTTCTCCTCAAACTCGGTCTATTATTTATCTCATCCCCGTATGGTGGACATTACGTCATTACCAGGACCCCCGGTCCTAAACATTACATCAAAACACAAAGTCTTATTTTTACATTTAACATAATCCTCTTAGCATCCACATCGGGTCTTTCCGATCAGGAGAGTTATCTCCGTGGTGTTTCTCATTTCATTGTCTCACTAGATAGTACTCGAGATACGGGCTGCGGCGGGTGGGGTACCATTGCAAATTTCCCGGGATGCTCTCCCATCAAGTGCGAGCGGTTCATACCATCTTCGCGTTACTTGGGGTTGTTGGACCTTCACCACCTTCCGCTGCTCCATGTTCTTCCTTAGTACTGTTACCCAGACCTCTCCCTGACCTAAGTCAAGGGGACGGGTTGGACTTTTACTCGGTCTAATACCGTAGTCTCGGTCATTTAATATTGAAGTGCCCCTACGGATATGGTGTGCAAGCTCTAAGCATTGCATCAACCCCGCAAGGTCACGTATCCTCACAACGTTTCCCGTATTCCCAAAACCTATGCTCACTGTATAAGTCCTATTATCTCTTGTCATCAGAGCGGAGTCCGCTCTGATACCACTTTTTGTAACACCCCTACTCTAATCGGCTCCTAATCACCTTACTTAACATTATAATCGCAGCGGTAATCTTAACAATTGAACTACTGGTGTCACCGTTCTTACTCACCCATACGAGTAATAACGTACTTACTGATATATTCTTAAATACGAAACAATTTCTCGCAGTGACAACAAGAGATAGATCTATCCTTCCCAAACCAATATAAAATACATTCACAGTGAGCATTCTAAGTATCCCAATCCTATACACGTTTCTAAGTTCGTATCAAAATGCAACAGTGCATATTTAAGCAACTGTAATTAAACTACCCAGCGCGTCCCTCTCTTTGCCGACACCGGAAGCTGCATACCTGCAAAAATGGTTGTTTGTGGTATGGAATCAGCCCCTGCTGAGTATGTTACTACATGACTGTCATGCCCCCTCGGACCCTCAGTTATTTGGTCGAGAGCATGCAATTCATTTTCAAGCAAGTATTTTAATGTTAAAACTGTAAAGCAACAATATATATAGCAGTAAACTCAAATAACTAACAAACCCCCAGCCTCACACATCGCATCGTAATAAACCACTGAAAGCGCTACAACGCTTATAGGAGTACAGAGACTCCATTCCAACAAACACTTAACAGTTCATAATTGAGTTCGGCGACTCACTCGACCAAACAATCCACCATAAACCACACATGGGTACAACGACTCAACACATACAGTTCACAACACACAATATGAGCACAATAGCTCATTCAAACAAATCCACCAACATACCACACATAACCACAAAGCACAACCAATGAACAACAAGGTGAAACAACGAGAATTATAAACGAGTATAAACCCTCATCTTTGGCATGCAAGACCAAATAATGTTCGCCTAATGTACGAGTTGATATAGTCGTTCATAATTGTTCAGTCATGTTTAATGACAATGTCTCGTTAGAACGACGTGTCTCTAAGTTACCCATCTCTTATGGCGGGTCACCCACGGCAGTAGCCACTCCAGCGGTAGAGTCTCCGACCTACGAACAATCTGTAGTTCGTTGGAAATTTATCCTGATACTTACGGTTACCATACGGTATCCTAGTATCGTTAATGGATCACAGTTCACAGTAAGAGTCACATCCTCTTGATAAACTTACCTCTATACCATCGCATCGTTTTATTATTTTCCTTAACACAACAGACTAAGGTCGTTAGTCCAATCCTGAGTATGTCGACTCGGGATCCAGTGTTAGATACGAGAGCGGCATTAAAAAAGCCAATGCTCCGTATATAAGTCTCAGATAGAATATATATCTTATTATTCTGATGCTACAACGTTTTACTTACGTTACTTATATTACACATATAAGATAGCATCATTGCCGCTAGTTCATTTTATAATATGTTCATATATACGAACGGTACTGTTATCGTACGACAGTAATAATAAAGCAGCATTAATACACAACTCAAGCATATTAATCCACACAAACAGACATTCAATCTTATCACAGATTTTCACACAATGTCTGAACTGAGGAAATCCTCAGAGACAATCAAGCCACATAAATAACATACCGTTCACCCTGAAAGTATTACGGTGGAGTATGATTCAGCTAGATCCGATGCTCCTCGTGTCGTCTCTAACAATCTATCAATATGCATCACACTATGCATCAGCATCTCATACTAACAATACACTACGACACCCCGTACCGTTACTAATCCATCCCGGTTTATTCCCCGTTGTTAACTATAACGTCTGTCGGGTTTTCGGTTTAACTCGGGATTAGGAAAGACGTCATATTTCATGCGTGGTTACGTCGAGTATATTATACTTAGCTTTAAACGTTTACTATCGCATGTAAGTTAATACATATTTGTATATCATATAGCTTGTCACTATATTGCATGTATAGTCTTAATCGTTTATTATACATCTGTCCTTAGTACTTATTTTCCTAAGGTTTGTTTTTCCAAGTTTAATGTGGTATAATTCGTATATAAAAATACTTTGAACTATATGAATCCTTATTATTCCCTGTACACTCCTAACATTAGAACTTCCATATCTAATGTTTGTAATTCTTTTTCCTTTCACCATATATCATTTTAAATTATGATAATACATGGTTATTGAACCATATTGTATTTTTCCACACGATAACATACATTTATTTATATATATATATATATATTATATGTATTATGGGACCATTTATTATATGGTAATTCTTTATAATATATTCATTCTTCTTTAATGAATAATTCTTATATTATAAATGTTATCATCCTATAACATTATAAATCATATTATAAATTCTCATTCCAAAATATTCATATTACCGAACAACACTTATGTTTTCTTTTATTTACCAAAACCACCACATTATTCATATAATGTTATATTATAGTAATATAACATATATTATGACATTTATATCATTATACCATTTATAACCTATAGTTATAATATGTCATAAAATACCCAACAGCACCATAAGCTGTCGGTTTAAATTAATCTCACCCATACTTTCAAAAACAACACAACAACCCCAAATGGTATATAATTGTTACTCTTATAACATATACCTTATATTATAACATTTAAACCTTTATATAATTATAACCTATAATTATAATTATTATAAATAACCGAGCAGATTACATCTCGCATATAACCCACCATTTCCATAAATCACATACATCTGGCTTCTCATATGTTTAATACTATCCTTATTACTTACAAATAAATATTGAATTTATTAAACAATTCCTTAATTGTATGAAGCCATAAGTTGTCTCCTACTCAAACTGTTGAACCCATTTACAATTACTAATTTAACATTTGTCTAGAGTTGGTCCAACCAACATTCTAAACTTACTCAAACCAACCTTTTGAGTTGGGCCGGTTCTTAGTTGGGCCAGACTTTTAGCCCAATCCATTTGAGTACCCATATCCAAAATTCTCTTTTAACCTCTCAATTGTAATTTGACTTGGTCCAACTCTAAATTCAATTTTGACATCCCCATTATAATTTTGACTATTTCTTAACCCAAATTTCGGGTTGACCAGAACCTCAATTTTGACCAACTTTTAAATTTCAGTTCTGACCCAAACTTTTTCCTAAATTCCAATTTTTACCCAAATTTCACAGATTCAAGTTTTCACCCTTAAGTTCCGCAATTTTACAATTTTGCCCACTATTTTCTAGTAATTACAGTTTCGGCCCCAATATTAATTTTTTTTTAACAGAAAACCTTAATTTCATTTCAGAAACACCAATTATCTCAATTGTAAATCTTAATCGATGTCAAATTTTTCCAATCTAATTCTCGAAATCCCTAATTAAATTGCAATTACAGAAACCTAAAGTTAGATCCGTAATCATACTTTACAAGTTTCAAATTGTGCATTCAAAATCCTAAATCGGTTAGGGCTCTGATTTTTGCAATAGAACAACACTAACACTAATCAAATTCAAAGTCCAATACACATTTAGCACAGTATCCAGACTCTACAAAATTTTCGGTAAGGATTTGTAGACCACACATGCCAAAAAACAAAATCGGAAAACCATACTACCACCAACACAAAAAAAAAATCGCACAAAGTCTAACCAGAGTTGTACACAATTATCGCAAGGGATTCGGGCTACTGGGCACCGAATAACAGAGAAGGAGAAAACAGAATCTATGCTCTAGTTTCATTTCGAATCTAACCAAAGTCGAGAGGAAAACAAAACGCAAAAGACTTAAAAGGAATCTCACAAATGTACACCTTAGTTCCAGAAATGATTGGCTCCAACTCTAGCCATTTTCGGTAGGTCTTCCACCAGATCCAGCCGAGAAGAAGTCCCGGTCGATTCTCATATGCGAATCAAAGGGAAAAGAAAAACGAAGAGGAAGTAAGTTGAGGGCTCAGGAATTGAATTTGAAATCAAACCAGAAGAATACCCACTCTTACCTCATAAAAAAATGAAGAGATGCGCAAATTATGTAGTTCCTTGTTCGCCGAAGGAGACAAACAGAGGGTGGAAGTTCATTGTTTGGTGGCGTCGAACAGGAGAGGAGAAACGCATGTGGCTTTGTTCACCAGTTTGGGTTGCAAATTTCATCGGTTGAAGCAAGAAGAAGAGAGGGAGAAGGATGATATCGAGAAGGAGTGAGGCGCGATACAGAGAAGAGAGGCGCTCCCAGTTCTTCATCGCCAGTTAGGGTTGCTGTTTTACCGAGAGCAACCAGAGAATGGGCTGCCTTTCTTTTTTTTTTGTTTAAGGTTAGGGCTGGGTCATAACCAGAAGTAAGGAAATGACTGGGCCGGCCCAGTTCTGTTGGGCGGGTCGGCCTATGTCTGTTATTATGTTTTTTTTTTGCTTTTAAAACGTTACACGTTTAATGTCGTTGTTGACTTATTTTATATCCGTTTTCTATGCCGTTTGTGACACTTTGTCCTGTTTAACGAGACGGACCTTTTTATGTCTTCAAACTTATAATTTCAAACAATAATTATTATTGTTTATTAATAAATTTGATTAATTGGTATTTAATCCTAATCGGTTTATGTTTCGCCATCTTAGGCGAAAACGCCAAGTCTTTTATTCCGATTTGTTTAACCAATTTTCCAATGCCTCTAAAATAACCCAAATAACCTCATAAGGTATCTAGGGCCTCGTTTCCACTCCTAAAATATTTATGGCACATTTTTCAATGTAAAAACGATTAATTATATTTTCGTTTACATTTCTTCTTTTAAACCCCCAATATCGTTTTAGGTTTCGTTAATGTTTCCTAACGACTTCTTAGGGTTTATTTAAATATTATATTATTCCCTTTACTTATCTACGGGTATTTATTCCTTTAATGTTCCATTAATTACTTTTATTTTATTAATTCATTATTAATTAAAGTAATTGATATTTGGGGTATTTCACCTTTCACCGAGTATCCTGACAAGTTCCCATAGGCAGGAAAGTCGTTAACAGTACAGAACAACATCGCCTTCAGTGTAAAATTTTCTTTCGCATGAGCATCATATACCATTGTCCCTTCATTCCACAACAAGTTCAGATCGTCGATCAGTGGTGCAAGATATACGTCAATGTTATGACCAGGTTGCTTTGGACCAGAAATTAGGAGTGATAACATAATGTATTTTCGTTTCATGAACAACCATGACGGTAAATTGTAGATCACTAGTAGCACCGGCCAAGTGCTGTGCTGACTGCTCAACGTGCCATACGGGTTCATCCCATTGGTACACAATCCAAGTCTCAGATTCCTATCCTCATCCCCAAAATGATGTTTGAATTTTCTGTTGATATTTCTCCACTGAGGTCCGTCTGCAGGATGTCTTAATTTTTCATCGATTTTTCTACCATCCGCGTGCCATCGTAAGTTCTTCGCATCTTTTGGGTTGGCAAACAACCGTTTGAATCTAGGAATTATCGGCAAGTACCACAATAATTTCACTGGACGATTTTTTTTCTGAAAGGAGGAATCCTCATCCTTGTCCTTGTACCGGGACAACAAACATTTAGGACACTTGTCTAGATGTTCGTATTCACCCCTATAAAGCACACAGTTATTTGGGCAAGCATGAATCTTTTTATATTCAACTCCCATTGGACACATCCATTTCTTTGCCTCGTAGGTGGATGTAGGAAGACCATTATCATCGGGAAGCATATCATGTATCAGCTCTAGAAATGACATGAAACACTTGTCACCAACTCCATATTTCCCCTTTAAGTTGAACAAATTAAGTACAGCAGTCAATTTTGTGTATTTAACGCACGAGGGGTACAAAGGTGTCTTTGATGCGTCCAACAATCTTTGATACTCTTCCGGCTTATCGACAAAAGTATCCGCAACATTTTCTAACATTTCATCCATTTGCTCATCATGGTGAGTGGTCTCGCTATCATCGAATCCTGAATCACTTAAAGGTACCGACTCATTGATGGTATTGAAGGTGTGGGCGGTACTTGCGTAACGTGGATCATGAGCACTTGATGATGTTGAAGCACTAGCTGCAACAGTTTCTCCATGAAAATTCCATCTTTTGTAATGTGGCATGAATCCACGGGACTTAAGATGAAATCTAATTTCCTCAATGTCTTCATATTTCCTTACGACCCCACAGTCAACACAAGGACATGAAATATTGTCCGCCTTTGTTCTGTCCTTGTGTTGCACTGCCGCTTTGAGAAACTCTTTCAGCTTCTCATCAAAATAGTGATCCCCACGATCACCGTACATCCAGTCACGCTCCATTATATATGTGAAAACAAAACAATGTTAAGATTGATTTGTCTTTCAGTTTCGTCTGCATTTGTATATGGAGCAAGTTTCTACTGGATGTACGGTTGCAACCAAACTCAGCACTACTCTATGGTTACAACCTAACTAACGTAGCCTAAGTACTCTAACGTTCCAACGTAACTAATCTAGCCTTATTCTAACAATTCTAACACATTTAATTTAACTTCAACAAATCATTGCATTATTAAAACAAAAAATAAAGTTTAATTACTTACTTGTTTTAAGGTTGTACAGAGGGGGAAGCTAGGACAATGCTTTGGTGATGGGCTAGGAAAGTACTGGTACAAATAACAAATAATATTAATTAATAAGACTAATACGATTCTACAAAAAATTCGGCATGAACTGTGCGTAATCGTGTTAATCCCATGCTTATCATTAAGCATTCACCAATATCTTATTTACCACGACAAATAAATTCAACAATTGACAGCAACCATCCTTATTCACAATCACTCAATATTAACCACAACCACTGATAAGTGTCTAAATGAGCATGTTTTATGGGTGTATTTCATATATTATATCAGCACTTTTTCTTGCTCATTTCTCCACTTCGGTTAGTTTTCCTCTAGTTTATGTTTTATTATTATCTCACAAATTTATTGTTTAAACATGAGGAAAACCAAGCTGGAAGTAAAGTTGAAATACCCCGAATAATTAACGGTTTAAATTCATGAAGGATAAATTAAATTATGAGTAACCATTGTGATCATACAAAAAATACATATATACATAGTAAATAATAATAACATCGTATGTGCGTATCGGTACGTGTTACACAAAACTAAGCTCATATGAATGCACACTTCTAAACCGAAAACGCGAATATGGTCGCACATGTACATATATATATACAGATATACACGTGTATATATATACGACCAATGTTATATACAAGTAACAACATGACGTATTAATACCGTCTCATACACCTATATATATGTAACGTTATAAAAATTGCAATGTGACATAATAATATAGTATATGCATAGTTATATATATAATTAAAACGTGACATATTATATAGTCGCACACATATACTAATGGGCATGTATATAACTCATACAAAAAAAAGAGAGAAAAGAGCTAGTGGGCTCCCACCAGGGTTCGAACCCGGTACCTTTCGTTCCTTCCCGAATGCCTTAACCGATTAAGCTGAGCTCGAATTCAATAACAAATACCAACGAATCCAAACTAGTAGTGAGGCTAGTTAGGTAACAAAAAAAGAGAATCAAACATACCTCTGTAGTAGTATCGGTTTCTTCCTCTCCTTACTCGATCCAGCATTGATCGTACAACAAACAGAAAACAGGGAGAATCCACTCACCTCCATGTCCCAACTATCAGGCGACAGGGTCGTTATATTTTTCCAACACCCATAACCTCTCGTAACTTGAGCACCCTGGATGTTCTCAATTTTCCTTTGGTACTTACAGCAACGATTGTTTATTCCCCTTAGTCAGTAACCAACCATTTCATTCTAGAACCTCTTGCATGTGCACATTGTTGCAAACTCATAAAACTCTCCTCAACCTCCTCTATTTGCTCACGCCAGTTCCAAAGTATCCGCAGTAGATTGTTCCAGACGAAAGCTAGTTGAAACAAAGAAGAACAGAGCCTGTGTCGTTTACCTCTGGGTAATTCCTTATTCGAAAACTCTCACTCAAACCACTCCACTTCTTCTGATCCTCAGTACATGAGCTACCTGCAACCTCAATGGGGGGAAATGTTGAAAAATCTTTGAGCCAAGACACCCACCACATGGACTGGTGCAGGTAAGAACATCGACAAAAAAAAAAATGTTGTCCTCCTATTTTCTCTTGATCGTTCCTGATCAAGAACCTGTCCTAGCATCTTTCACTTCCTTATTTATAACTCTACTCACTTATCCCTCAGCATGCATGACCCAATCTGGTTAGTTGGAGCCTTGAAGAAATCTAAAAGCTGTTATCGGGACAAGGTAAAGCTGTAACCCTTGTCATCTCCTTCCTAGATACGATTTGGCCTGACAAGTAAGCATCTCTTCCTCAGTGATCAAGTACCTTGGGACTCTGGTAGTGTGCCTAAGACCAACAAGGGAGAGCCAGCTCAAAACAGAAAAGAAAAAAAAACTGAAGGTAATAAGCTAGCTAAATGTTCTTCATAGTTTCGAAATATAGTTCTGCTAAGTTCAGTTCATGCGTGATGTTTTGAGACAGATTGGTAATGAAGGGTTTTGTTGGGAGCTAGCAATCCTGTTCCACGATATAACAAACATGCCTACTATATAAGAGTTGAACAACAAGTGCAAATAGCGCAGGAAATCCTGAATGCATCAACTAATGAAACTTGTGCATAAATAAACCTAAACTCTGCAATCTATACCTCTGTATAATCAACTCATGAAGCATTTTAAGGGTTGTGTTGGTCAAGTGGTGAGCTTAAGAAAACCTTCTCACACATTATACTTGGTGTAAGTAGGTTGGGAATGTTAGAGGTAGCAGATAATGTGTTAAAGGGAGATTAGCAACAGGAGTGGGCAAGAGAGAATTTCAGTTTTTGAAATCTTTGTTTCAGTAACAGCAAAGAGACCATGGTATTTGGATTTAAGTTTCTGTGTTTCCCAACGTGGAGTACATATGGAACTGCTTGAGGATAGTAGCTGGTAGGTTCAGTAGCATTGAGTAACCAGTAGGATTGGTAAAAAAGAAAGAAGAAGAAAAAAAAAAGAAAAACCTGTACAAACAACTAAAGAAACTGGTATAGAAATGAGGTGCAAACTCTGTAGCTTATACCTCTGTGCAACGAGTTCCAGGAACAATATTAAGGTGGATTTGACTGAATGATAAGCTCAAGAACTTGTTCAGAAGTTGGGCTAAGTGTAAATAAGCCTGGGATGTTACAGAACCCAGAAAACACATTAGAAAGAGAAAAAAATAGTGTGCAGGGACATGCTTCAGTTTCTGCTATTTTCGAGTGTTCGGTACGCTAACGTTTCAAAAGTAACCTGGAAGTCGTATTGGCTTAATGACCAATCTAGAAGCTAGCTAACTGGTTAGACTAACTGTAAATAAACTGGGGGTACTAAAGAAAAAAAACAGTCTGCAACTTAAGAAGAGAATTGGAAACTAGAATGTGCAGGTGCTAGTTTTTTTTTAGTTCTGAAATTTCTGTGTCTCTGTAAACTAACTTTTTTCAGGAGTAATTTGAGGATGGTGTCGACCTAATGATGGGCTTCAAACCTTGATAACACCTTAGACTAGGTATAGAGAAGCAGGGGGTGATGCTAGAGAAGCCATTAACCCATTAGAAAAGCAATAGAAGTAGGAGAATGCTAAACTTGATTCCAACTTCAGATTTCTTTTTCCCAGTTTCTGTTTAAGCACATTTCAGTAGCTTTAACAGGCTGTTTTGTGCCTGTTTTGAGGGTTTAAACTAAACTAAGATGTTTAACTAAATAGCTAGATAATTAAGGAAAAGTTGGAAACCAGATTTAAGAACAAAATAAGAGAATATATATATCAGTTGTGATTTCAGTTTCTTCTTTAAGTTCTGTGTAACAGATTTCAGATGCGTGGTCCTTATTCTTTGAGTGGTTTTGAGTCTGAAATATCAATTAAGTATTTGGTTAGGTGGGTGAACCAGTTGAAAAAAATTGAAAGTCAAATTCTGGAACAGAACGAAAACAATAGTAAAGGGAAATGCAGCAGTTTCACGTTTTCTATTTTTCTTTCTGTTTCCAGTTGCAGCAGTTAAAGAAAGCTGCCTTGGGTCTGTTTTGAGGGTACAACCATGGTGAAACATTTAACCATGTAGGTTATCAATGAGGTAAAGTGAAACTCAGTTCATGAACAAAACAGAAAATAGATCTCAGAACAGAAAAGAAAGACAAGAGGAAAAGAAAATACTTCAGTTTTGGTTTTGTTTCTCTGTGGCTTTTGCCTCTGTATGACTGAAGTACATGTGGGGTGAGAGCATTGTATTGGTGTGAAAAAGAACTTGAAACCTACCCAATTCATCTAACTCAGGGTGCAAACACTTTGGGGTAAAACTGGAAGTAAGATGAATGAACAACAAGAAGGCTAAAAGAGAAGATACACACATTGGGTTTTTAGTTGCAGCTTCTGTATAGCTATGTTACAGGAGGTTTAAATGGGGTGCAGTGGGCTGTTAATGAACCTAGGACATTCTAAAAACACTTAAGTAAAACTATAAACAGGTTGGGGGGAAGTGAGAGCCACATTCGTGAGTAAAGCAAAGGGGTGGAAGAACGGACATTAGAGACCTCATGTTACAGTTTTGCATTTTCTGTCAGTTCTGTGTAATTACGTACAGAGAGTGGAAGTGGTTTCATTAGTTGTTAGTGAACTTAAAACATCCCTAAAACACTTGAGTAAGCTTAGAGATACTTAGGGAGAAGATTAAAAGTCAGTTCACAACCCAATAGATGGGAGAAGAAGAAGAGCACAAGTTTTTGCCTTCAGATTTTTCGGTAAAATGCTGCTTCTGTATGACTAAATTACAGGAGTCTAAGAGTGTTGAGTGGGTCTGTAAATGAAACATTCCTAATACATCTAACTAAATGGGTACAACACGTTGGGAGGGTTAGACCTCAGTTGGTACCTCAAAAATAAGAGTGGATTAAGAGATGGTGTTTCAGATCTTGTAACTTTGGCTTCAGTCTAAACGAGTTCCAGGGGTGCCTGAAGAGTTTTATTGTCTTGATATTGAGTTTGGAATATAACTAACATACTTAGTGGGAGAGGGATACACTTGGGGAAGTTTGGAGATCAGTTTTGTTAGCTTCTACATGGAGGGGATGAAGTTTACTTACGGGTATGTACTTTCAGTTTGGAATATGTTGATCTCAGTTGGGTGAGTTTCCAAGAGGAGTGTAAGGTTGTAGTAGAATAAATAACAACCTAAAAACCTTGTTAAGACACTTAACTAAGCTGCCACACACTTGGTAGATTAAGAAGGAAAGAACTGGGTTTCTATAAAGGGAAAGTTTAGGATAAGGGGGGCGGGGTACCAATTGTGAGTTGTCGGTTTGTTGTGTAGGTTCCTTACAAGTAGATTATTGTGTGGGTAAAAGAGGTATAACAGGTTGACAATGGACCTCAGCTGATGCTATGTTAATAGGCTATGTTGTTATAAATCATAGAGAGATCATAAGTTAAGTACGCAGGGTTAAATCGGTAAATAAGTGGAGGTGTAAACTCCGGAAAATTATGCGTAAGTACGGGTGTGAACCCTTAAGAGTAGATAAACAAAAGGAAATAAGGACCCTTATGAACATTAATACACGACTAATACGCTCGCGTTACGAATTTAGGGATGTAGCGGGCGGTCACACGGGAGGAGTCTAGAACGGGGGAGATAACTCCTACAGACTACAGGTATGGACATGTGTGGTTCGTATGTTGCCGTGTTACACGGCTTGTGTGCTGTGTGCCTTGTTTGTTTATGACCACAAGACTAATGCATGAAAACGGATGTTGTTTTACCGTGCTTATTTGTCTGTTGTGAGCTTGTGTAAGGCATGTGAATGGATTGATTATCTTCCTTGCTTACCTGCTTGCTATTATTGTGCATATTGTTTGCGTGCACACAGTAGTGTAGTCCCTTCTCGTTGATGAATCCTTGAGATGAAACACAACGAACTTCGTAAACAAACCAAAGGAACTAAAAAAAGGGAAAACTCCTCTTAACTATAGAGGACCTCTAAAGACACCCACTATGGTGTCGAATTATCAAAGATAATGATATGCCAATACCTTGATAAGGAATAGGGAGACGGACCCTTTGTATCCGGGGTAGAGACCAATAGTCTAAAAAGGGAATAGGGAGACGGACCCTTTGTATCCGGGGTAGAGACCAATAAGATTAAAAGGAATAGGGAGACGGACCCTTTGTATCCGGGGTAAAGACCAGAACATTGAGAAGGAATAGGGAGACAGACCCTTTGTATCCGGAGCAGAGGCTAGTAACATTGAGAAGGAATAGGGAGACGGACCCTTTGTATCCGGGGTAGAGACCAGAGCATTAAAAGGCATAGGGAGACGGACCCTTTGTATCCGGAGCAGAGGCTAGTAACATTGAAAAGGAATAGGGAGACGGACCCTTGATATCCGGGGCAGTGGCTAGTAACATTTAAAAAACAACAGAGCGAGAAAGAGCTATCCGGGAATGGAGGATTAGCTACGAAGAAGACGTTCTCCATTGTGGTGATAAGAGAATTCACAAGTAACCCTTAAAGAAATAGGGAAAGAATGGCACCTACATGATATGGTCACGGGATCTAAACTATATCCCCTGACCTGGTGCAAAGAAAGAGAAAGAAAATGCACATTATGGGAACAAGAGAAAAGAAATAAAACACACGACGCTCGAATGATCCCATAGTGAGGATCATGAGTGTAACATAGCTATGCACATGTTTTATTATGTACATGATTGCTGTTGTGTTACTAGCAGCTTGTTGTGCTGGGTTGTTATTGCTAATGTGTTACTACCTTAAGTGTGTATGATACTATGTTGTAATGTGGTGTGTTTTACTGCTTTATTATAGCATGTAAATTGACTTAATAATATTTGACCAAGTAGTCGTGTGGCCCGGTAACATACAGGCTACACACGTTCATACTCAGCGTAGTTTGCTGAGTCCTTTACACCCAATTTTTTTTCAGGTATTGTGCCGGACGATAACGGAGCGTAGGCGGGATGGCTACCATGGGGGTAGTCCATCAGGGCATGACTTTTAAGTTTGTAGTAGTATGGGTAATATATGGGTTGATATTAAACCCGAGATGTAATTCTTAGTTTATGATTTGGTAATTTTGTTGTAGACACTCGGTAATTGGGAATTGTACTATGTATTGTTTATGAGTTTGTATTGAGGGATGTTTCCAGTCATGCAGACCGTAACTTGGTGTTGGTAGAGTGGTCATGTCAACCACGTGGGTGGTTGGCGTCTGTGACACCCGGAGGATGTTGAGAATCCGCTGCATAGTTGTCTTGTATTAAGGCTAGGAGCTTGTTGTACTACTGGATGGTTATTCGGGGGTGTTACAAAAGTAGACAAATAGACGAACGCATAGACGCAAACGGCTCAGAAAACGGAGACCAAACGAAGAATCTAGAGCCGGTCAAAGTTTGTAGAAGAAAATAAATCAAGAACTCGTGTCCACAAGGCAACCGCCTTAACCTGGGCGGACGGCTGGCGGATAGGAGCAAAGGCAACCGCCTTAACCTGGGCGGACGGCTGGCGGACAGGAGCAAAGGCAACCGCCTATTTCAATGCGGACGGTGGGCGGACGTCAAGCGAGAGAACACTTGCAACCGCCTAGCTAGAGGCGGACGTGAGGCGGACGTGACTAAGAATCAGTCGCGCGCCAGTTTTCTTCTTCGCCCGTCGTCTGCAACTTCGCTTCTGCCATATCCATCTACTCCGCACCGCCTACCTTAATTTCCTCACGCATTTCAGCTCTGTCCCCTGCAATAAATGAGTAGTCAATCTGCAATCAATCCCTCCAGATTACCTCTTCCCTTCCTCTATATAAACTGAGCTCCTGCAACCTTAAACAAGCGTACGGAGAAAACCAGAAAATCAAACCACGCTCACCACACTCCATTCTCTTCCATTCAATTCATCCCGTAACACCATAATTCTCCATCTTTTATTTATTTCACCACTTCACCACATTTACTCAGGTACGTACTCAAACAGAAGCAGTATTTTACAAAGAGAGAAAAGAGGCAGCAGAAGTGAGCGAGTGCAGACCCGTTCTTCACAAGCAGTTTCTGAATAATGGCTATTTCTATCTTTACTCTGTTTTTAGTACTGTCGATGTGTGAGTAATTTTATATTTGTGCTTAGGATGGGTGTCTAACCCCAAAATAATTCAGACGTATTTATAATACCGGGTTTGCTTATAAATATTTGTTTTATCTCTCTAAATTATTAAATGCCTAACAACTGATCATTTTTATGCATTTATGGTTTCTCTAATTTCAATGATTTTGTAAATTAGAGAATAGACCACAAAGAGAGATAAACGGTAGATATTATCTCCTTAATTAGCAGATAAAATCCATCGCTGTTATAAAAAGAATTCTTGCTTAAAGCTAATTAATGATTTTAGACTTTTTCTGATTGTAAAAAGTCTATTGAATTAATTAAGAGTTGTCCTTATCTATGATTTAGGAAGGCCACAAGATAAAATTCTTAACAGGCAAATAAGAGCAAACCAGGATTATAATTAATATATAAATTATATTTGGGCGATTTCACCTTCCTTAGCACATTTCTCCATCCACTTAATACACAACTGTTTTTACTGTTTTTATTATTTCTGTACTAATCCAACAACAAATCAAGCTTGCCTCCGGCTAAACCCCTTTTTACAGTTTTTAATTAACTACCAAGACTAGGATAATTGAACAATCTCTCTGTGGATACGACACTTGTTATACTATTCCGAATAGGTTCACTTGCCTATTAGTTTGTTATAAATCTATATTTATTATTGTGTAGTTTTATCCCAACAAGTTTTTGGTGCCGTTGCCGGGGAGATTGATTCCATCAATTTCCCTAGTTTCCGGTAGTTCACTTGCTATACTGTAATATTTTGTTTATATTATTTTGTTGTTAATCTAACTTCGGACATCTAATTACGGACATCTAACTTTGGACATCTAACTTCTGACATTAAATTTCTGTTCTTTATTTTATTGTCATTTATTTTTCAGTCATTTAATTTCCATTGTCCTTAACATTTAATTTCCATTGTCCTTAACATTTAATTTCCATTGTCCTTAACATTTAATTTTCTGTCATTTAATTTTCTGTCATTTAAATTCTGTAATCTAACTACTAACGTATAATTTCTGTCTACTAACTTATAATTTCTGTCATTTAAATTCCAGTTCTTTAAATTCCCTTGTCTCTAACATTTAAATTCCAGTACTCTAACTAACTAACTTTAATTTTTGTTATTTAATTTCCCTTGTCATTTAAATTCCCGCAATTTAATTCTGTCATTTTTCTTTATTTTAATTTTATTATTTACTTAACTGCATTTATTTCAGTTCTTTTTTTGTTCACTTATTTTTCGTTTCTTTTTACTCTTGTCATAAAAAAAATTAATAATCAAAAAAAAAATTATATAAAAAAACAAACAAAAAAAATATAAATATATCAGTATTGTTTAATTAACGTTTATCAGCCTAACCAATATCTCTGTCTTTCTTTATCTATTTACTAATTAATTTTGCAGTTCCTGACGAACCACAAGTTATCTTCTGTGCATGCCAAACACTCGAACTCAAGGTTCTCCACCAATCAGTCCGAGACCCGAACCCGAGCGCACTTTATTACAAGCACAAAGAAACCTGAGAAATCAAGCCATGGGCGATAACGAAGTTATAAATGAAATGGACCATGCAAATCAACCAGAACACCGTGCTCTCTCTGACTACCACCAACCAGATACCGAAGGAAGAGCATCAGCCATAGTTCTCCCCGAACTAACACCGCTAGAAACCGGACGATGGGCTTTCAAAACCCACTACATCACCGCCGTCCGGGATCTAGGCAAGTTTAGTGGAGCGAACCCAGATGAAGCCCCAAATCATCTGAGTCTCTTCCTAGACTTCTGCAATTCCTTTGGTCAGACCGGCAACGTCGAAGAAAGAATCCGTCTACAACTATTTCCTCACTCGTTGTCGGATTCAGCAAACAGGTGGTACCGAAGTCTTCCCTCCCGATCAATCACCACATGGCTGCAAATGGCCTAAAAATTCCTTGCCAAATACTACCCAACCAGTAGAACGAGGCAATTGATCAGTGAAATCAATACTTTCTGTCAGGAGCCGGGAGAAACGTTGTACGACGCATGGGACAGATTAAAGGATATGCTAATGAAATGTTCCCACCATGGTCTTGACAATCAATCCCTCTGCCTGTCATTCTTCAACGGTCTGGATGATGGGAACCGACTACTCGTCAATTCCTTTGCAGGAGGAAGTTTCATGATGAAATCTCCTAAAGAAGGAATGAACCTTCTCGAAACCATGACGAGCAATACAAGACAGTGGACGAGATCCAAGGGAAGAACGCCACGAGCAGCAGGCCTACTCCACGTTGAGCCTACGGATCATTTATCAGCCCAGATCTCGTCCCTAGCAAAGATGGTGGAAAAGCTAACAACATCTCAAAATGAAATCGTAAAAACAATAGCTTCCCCACCTACAAGTTCACCACCAGTTCCACCTACAGAAGGATGTGTCATATGCGCCGGTCCTCATGAAACCCATCAGTGCGAAGGTAAAAACCAGTACGAGGATGTAAACTTCATAGGAAACCGCCCCGGTAATTCCTACAACAATAACTTCAACAACAACTATCCATGGAGAAATCACCCGAATTTCTCATGGAAAAATAATGATCAGAACCAAGGAGGGCAGAACAACAATTCCAATACCTATCAGGGAAACAGACCCCAACCAAATTCTAATATAGGTTATAGAGCACAAGGTGCCCCTCCAGGTTTCCAGCAACAACAACAACCATCCTCAACCTCTTCTGATCCAAACGAGGAATTCAGGAACTTAATGAAAGGATTCATGACCACGACCCATATCAGGCTCGTGGATCAAGAAGCCACTAACAGAAAGGTTGAAGCCCAGATACAACAAACCAACCAACAGTTGGAGCAAATCAGCCAGCAGCTTGCACAAAGGCCAAGGCAGTGACGTTGAGAAGTGGTAGGCCGCTCGACTCATCTCTTCCCCGAGATGATACTGATAACGAAGAACAGCAAGCTCATGAGCCTCACGAAAATCCAGAAGAGGAACAGGAAGATGCTGAAGAAGCCCCTCCTCCTACGAAAATTATTTCTGAGGAAAAGGAGCCTCCTGAATCTACTCCTTCCTCTCTCACTAAAATTCTTCCCCCACTTCCTTTTCCAAACAGAATAAGAAAGAAAAATTTAGATGAACAGTTTGGAAAGTTTCTAACTCACTTCAAGAAACTAACGATTAATATTCCTTTTGCAGATGCTTTAAAACAAATGCCAATATACGCAAAGTTCATGAAGGATATCATCACCAACAAAAGATCGTTGCAGGAAGTGGAAACTGTACACCTTACACAGGAAGTGTCAGCAGTACTTCTCAAGAGTCTCCCTCCAAAACTTGGAGACCCAGGTTTGCCAATTATTCCATGTTCCATTGATAATGTTGATTGTGGTAGTGGGCTATGTGATCTAGGAGCTAGTATCAATTTAATGCCACTCTCAACTTTCAACAAACTTAAGATTGGTAAATGCATGCCTACTTCTATTCAATTACAATTAGCAGATAGATCTTTAGTATTCCCAAAAGGGATAATAGAAGATTTGATTGTTACTGTAGGAACTTTTGTGTTCCCCGCTGATTTTATTGTAATTGACATGGAAGAAGACACTAGGGTGCCCTTAATCTTAGGACGACCTTTCATGAGAACTGCTAGAGCACTAATCGATGTTGAAAAAGGAAAAATCATTTTAAGGCTGCATAACGAAACTTTAGAATACGACATGTCCAAGGTTATAAAAAACCCGCTGATATAGAAGATACCTTTTTCATAGACATTGTCGACTCTATTGTGCAGGATAATTCATCTGCTATTATTCGTAATGACGCTCTTGAAAATGCTTTATCTGAAATCTGTGATAACACTAATGTACCCTGACACAATCGAAATGGTAGCAGCTCTGGATAAGATAAAATCATATACGAAACCACGCTACCCACCACCAGAACCATTAGAGCTATCTACTCAGAAGTTACCACCATCCATTGAACAACCCCTCTCGTAGAAATGAAACAATTGCCATCACATCTGAAGTATGTTTACCTTTCTGATTTTTGTACTTTGCCTGTTATTATTTCTTCATCCCTAACAAGTACACAGGAAGAACAGCTTGTGAAGATCCTTCAGAGCCACAAGAAGGCAATAGGCTGGTCCATTTCGGACATCAAAGGTATCAACCCCCATTTCTGTACACATCACATATACATGGAAGATACCTACAAGCCTTTAGCCCAACCACAGAGAAGGCTGAATCCCAACATGAAAGACGTAGTAAAGAAAGAAGTGCTCAAACTTCTCGACGCTGGGATAATCTACTCCATCTCCGACAGCAAATGGGTGAGCCCCGTTCAAGTGGTCCCGAAAAAAGGAGGTCTCACTGTGGTCCCCAACGACAAAGGTGATCTAATCCCCCAGAGAACCACGACGGGATGGAGAGTCTGCATCGATTACAGGAAACTGAATAGCGCAACACGGAAGGACCACTTCCCTTTACCTTTCATTGATCAGATGCTGGAAAGATTGGCTGGGCAAGATTACTACTGCTTCCTGGATGGCTATTCAGGATATTTTCAAATACCCATCGCCTCAGAAGACCAAGACAAAACCACATTCACATGCCCATACGGGACATTTGCATATAATCGGATGCCTTTTGGTCTATGCAATGCCCCAGCCACATTTCAAAGATGCATGATGGCAATCTTCAGCGACTATCTTGAGAAGAGCATCGAAGTCTTCATGGACGACTTCTCTGTCTTTGGTCACACTTTCGAATCCTGTCTAAATAATCTGGACGCTATCCTCACCCGATGTGAAGAAACTAACCTTGTGCTTAACTGGGAAAAATGCCATTTCATGGTTAAAGAAGGAATAGTTCTTGGGCACAAAATATCTTCAAAAGGCATTGAAGTTGACAAAGCCAAGGTCGAAGTTATTGAAAAATTACCACCACCATCGACGGTGAAAGACATCAGAAGTTTCCTTGGCCATGCTGGGTTCTATAGAAGGTTTATCAAGGATTTCTCCAAAATTTCGAAACCTCTATGTGATCTCCTAGCTAAAGACGTCAAGTTCGACTTCACTGACAAATGCCTACAAGCCTTCAACACACTGAAAGAATGCCTCATCTCCGCCCCCATTGTGATATCACCAGACTGGAGCCTTCCATTCGAAATTATGTGCGACGCCAGCGACTATGCAGTGGGTGCCGCTTTATGTCAAAAGAAGGAGAAGATCTTGAGAACCATCTACTATGCAAGTAGAACCCTCAACGACGCTCAGAAGAATTATTCAACTACTGAGAAGGAACTTCTAGCAGTAGTCTTTGCTCTGGATAAATTCCGATCATATCTCTTGGGAAGCAAAGTAATAATTCACACCGATCACTCCGCTCTGAGGTATCTATTTGCCAAAGAAGATGCCAAACCCCGACTCCTCCGGTGGATTCTCCTACTACAAGAATTTGAGATTGAAATCAGAGACAAGCCAGGAGTGCAGAATGTAGTAGCAGACCACCTATCTCGCATAGAGGCACCAAGTGATGGCACTTCCATCAATGAATTCTTCCCAGATGAGTGCGTTTTTATGATTGGTGACACCGGTGAACCATGGTACGCTGACATGGCCAACTACCTGGCACGAGGAGTAATACCACATGGGCTAACCTACCAACAGAAAAAGAAGTTCTTTTCAGATGTAAAACATTACTACTGGGAGGACCCTCTCCTTTTCAAGGTATGTGCAGACGGGATGGTGAGAAGATGTGTGCCCCGAGATGAAATCCAAAACATTCTACGACATTGTCACTCTCTTGAAGCAGGAGGACATCATGGGCCAGCTCGAACAGCGGCTAAGGTACTTCAATCAGGTTTTTTCTGGAAAACCTTACATAAAGACTGTCACTCCTTTGTAGCCTCCTGCGATGAGTGCCAAAGACTTGGGAACACTTCCAGAAAACACGAAATGCCTCTCAACATCATACTCGAGGTGGAACCTTTCGACGTGTGGGGTATTGACTTCATGGGTCCCTTTCCTTCGTCTTGTTCAAACCTCTTCATCTTGGTGGCAGTCGACTATGTCACTAAGTGGGTGGAAGCTATCGCCTCTCCCACAAATGATGCAAAGGTAGTACTCAAGTTCTTGAAGAGGAACATATTTACACGATTCGGAGTCCCACGTGCTATAATCAGTGACCAAGGATCCCACTTCTGCAATAAGCAGTTCACAGCCTTGATGACCAAATATGGAGTGAGACATAATGTAGCCTTGCCTTATCACCCTCAAACAAATGGGCAGGCTGAGGTCTCTAACCGAGAATTGAAGTGGATCCTACAAAAGACCGTTAATTCTTCACGAAAAGATTGGTCCCTGAAGCTGGATGATGCACTTTGGGCGTATAGAACAGCCTACAAGACGCCCATCGGTATGTCCCCATATCGACTAGTCTTCGGCAAAGCTTGTCATTTACCGGTCGAGCTCGTGCACAAATCATTCTGGGCCGTGAAAGCCCTCAACTTTGATCTACTAAGAGCAGGTGACAAAAGGAAATTCCAGCTCACTGAATTAGAAGATTTTTGAGAGGATGCCTATGAAAATAACCGAATCTACAAAGAGAAAGCCAAGAAGTGGAATGACAAGATGATCCTTAAACGGGAGTTCCATGAGGGAGATTTGGTTCTGTTGTACAATTCTAGGTTAAAGTTGTTTCCTGGTAAACAAAAATCCTATTGGGCTGGACCATTTACTCTCTCCAAGGTCACCCCATATGGATCCGTTGAGTTGGTGGATTCTAAAAAACAAACTTTCATGGTAAATGGATCTAGACTAAAGCATTACCAGGGTGGTAATCTCGAGACAGTTGATGCTCGTACAATCAACCTAGAAGATCCTCAGATTTGAGTACGCTTCAAAGCGTCTAGCCAAAGACGTTAAAGAAGGACAGCTTTCCGGGAGGCAACCCGGATGAACTTATCTTTTATATGCTTTTCTGCTCTTTTAATTATCAGGTTCTCTTTCAATTTTGTTTTTGCTAACTATTAACCCCGTTTGTAGTATGGTTGCTTCTAGTGTCTTATGCAGGTGCAATTTCATGTACTACACCGCAACCAAGCTACGCTACTTGAGGCTGAAGCTCAAGTGTGGGGGAACTCCTATAACGCTAGCAAAAATAATCTCAGGGAGTACCAGTTTCTTTAATTATTCTTTATTTAAATAAAATATGCAGAGGAGAGTTTATGTGCTTAAATGATTATTCATGAGCTTTGTGTTCTCTCTATTTTATCTACTTACCGAAAAGGCCTTCTGAAACCTTCCCTTGTTTTTTTGGGTGAACAATGAGGACATTGTTCAATTTAAGTTTGGGGGAGTGTGCCCTTTTCGGTGACATTTTATGCTAAAATGCTTAATCTCTCTGCTTATCTTGCGTTTGTTCAAATTCAATATCGTGGACCCTTTATATGTGGGTTGTTCTCTTTAAGAATAAATACTGTTATGAATTGTGGGATAAATGGTATAAATGGTACAATTCAAAAATTTTAAAATTTTGATTACTTTTGAGGAGCATTTTATATGCAGTGTGACCAAATGATCTAAAATGGATGGATTTTTATTACTCAGGGGTTCCTTCTGTCTTCTTTCTTAGGGATTGCTAAGGGGTGCTTCTCTGTCAAAAGGAAAAAATAAAATAAATAAGGGACCTGCGAGACACCATTGGTAACTAACAAGAGAGTAGAGTGTTCTTAAAATACAAAGGCTTGATGCCTACATATTATCTTCTCATCTCTTATGCAAAAGTGAAACAAATGCATAATTCTATTTTTCCTTTTGTTTTCTCCTCAATGCCCTTTCTTGAGAGAAGTTGGCCATGGTAAAAGTTCTCAAAGTCACCTTAAATCAAGAAGCATTGAAGTACTCCGAATCATACCCCGAAGCTCTAATTTTTATTTTTGCCCTGAGTACACCTATGCCACCAGTAGGTGATGGATCACACTCCTTTTAAAAGTTTAAGATCATGTACTTTTGACTTCTTTATCCTACCCTTCATAATAGTATTTGTTATATTAGCATTCCCTACTTGTTTGGGTACATGGTTTTGCTTGAGGACAAGCAAAAGGTAAGTGTGGGGGTGTGATAAGTGTCTAAATGAGCATGTTTTATGTGTGTATTTCATATATTATATCAGCACTCTTTCTTGCTCATTTCTCCACTTCGGCTAGTTTTCCTCTAGTTTATGTTTTATTATTATCTCACAAATTTATTGTTTAAACATGAGGAAAACCAAGCTGGAAGTAAAGTAGACAAAGAGACGAACGCATAGACGCAAACAACTCAGAAAACGGAGACCAAACGAAGAATCTAGAGCCGGTCAAAGTTTGTAGAAGAAAATAAATCAAGAACTCGTGTCCACAAGGCAACCGCCTTAACCTGGGCGGACGGCTGGCGGACAGGAGCAAAGGCAACTGCCTTAACCTGGGCGGACGGCTGGCGGACAGGAGCAAAGGCAACCGCCTATTTCAATGCGGACGGTGGGCGGACGTCAAGCGAGAGAACACTTGCAACCGCCTAGCTAGAGGCGGACGTGAGGCGGACGTGACTAAGAATCAGTCGCGCGCCAGTTTTCTTCTTCACCCGTCGTCTGCAACTTCGCTTCTGCCATATCCATCTACTCTGCACCGCCTACCTTAATTTCCTCACGCGTTTCAGCTCTGTCCCCTGCAATAAATGAGTAGTCAATCTGCAATCAATCCCTCTAGATTACCTCTTCCCTTCCTCTATATAAACTGAGCTCCTGCAACCTTAAACAAGCATACGGAGAAAACCAGAAAATCAAACCACGCTCACCACACTCCATTCTCTTCCATTCAATTCATCCCGTAACACCATAATTCTCCATCTTTTATTTATTTCACCACTTCACCACATTTACTCAGGTACGTACTCAAACAGAAGCAGTATTTTACAATGAGAGAAAAGAGGCAGCAGAAGTGAGCGAGTGCAGACCCGTTCTTCGCAAGCAGTTTCTGAATAATGGCTATTTCTATCTTTACTCTGTTTTTAGTACTGTCGATGTGTGAGTAATTTTATATTTGTGCTTAGGATGGGTGTCTAACCCCAAAATAATTCAGACGTATTTATAATACCGGGTTTGCTTATAAATATTTGTTTTATCTCTCTAAATTATTAAATGCCTAACAACTGATCATTTTTATGCATTTACGGTTTCTCTAATTTCAATGATTTTATAAATTAGAGAATAGACCACAAAGAGAGATAAACGGTAGATATTATCTCCTTGATTAGCAGATAAAATCCATCGCTGTTATAAAAAGAATTCTCGCTTAAAGCTAATTAATGATTTTAGACTTTTTCTGATTGTAAAAAGTCTATTGAATTAATTAAGAGTTGTCCTTATCTATGATTTAGGAAGGCCACAAGATAAAATTCTTAACAGACAAATAAGAGCAAACCAGGATTATAATTAATATCTAAATTATATTTGGGCGATTTCACCTTCCTTAGCACATTTCTCCATCCACTTAATACACAACTGTTTTTACTGTTTTTATTATTTCTGTACTAATCCAACAACAAATCAAGCTTGCCTCCGGCTAAACCCCTTTTTACAGTTTTTAATTAACTACCAAGACTAGGATAATTGAACAATCTCTCTGTGGATACGACACTTGTTATACTATTCCGAATAGGTTCACTTGCCTATTAGTTTGTTATAAATCTATATTTATTATAGTGTAGTTTTATCCCAACAACCACTTTTTTGCAATAATTAATTAAACAAACATAGAGAAAAGATAGATGAAGATGTTACCTTTTCACTCTTACTCCACAGCAGAAGAAATGAGGAAGAAGAAGCAGAGACCACCCCAATTAGTGCAGACAGCGGGGAAGCAAGGAATGAGGAAGAAAGAGACGTAGATTAATTGCTACACAAAAACAGCAAATAATTGAAGTTAATTAATGAAACTAATACAATTCTTGAAAAAATTCGGCATGACCTTTGTGTAATCATGCTAATCCCATGCTTATCATTAAGCATTCACCAATATCTTATTCACCACGACAAACAAATTCAACAATTGGCAACATCCATCCTTAATCGCAAACAACACAATTTTCCACTCAGGTATTTTATCGAACATTGTATGCATAACTAATTAACTAACTAAACAATATAACTATATACAATTATCCACACACAACTAAATTAGAAATCAACAACTGCATTACAATAAACAAAATACACCAATTGAGGATTCAGTTTCGATTTAACCAAGTGTAAGCGTCGGTTAATTGATAATTGAAGAATTTTTATATTAAAATTAAGTTTTAGATTTCTTCTATTTTAGTTTCCTATAGTTCAATAAACCAAATTGACAAATTGAAACTACAAGAATTAAATCAATAAGATAATTTGATTCCATTTCTAATTATTATTATGATGATGAAAGAGAGAAGAGGGAGCAAAGTGTTCTTAAATTAGTAACACGTGTAGTATATATAATATATACTTCCAACATTTACCAAACTAGCCATCATTTTATAAAATTATATATAATATATACTCGCTCTTAAGAACCCCCTTATAATATATCCTTCCTCATTTAACATAAGTCACATTATATCACCCAAACTTAAATATATTCTGCCCAACTTTAAAATTTCCAAACGACCCTTATATATTTTCGGTAATACTAGTGTCTTCCCCACACAGTTTGATTATTTATAGAGTCAACCCTTATATACTAACTACTACTTTCTAGTCCTATTAGTTTATAAACTCATGTTTTCAAACATTATTACATACATATAATACGTATATAATTCCGAATGGCACTAATATTCTTTTCCGGAAATTTGTGTCATCCCATATGTTTTGTTTATTTACAAAACCCCCAATTTCCATACTTGTTATATTACCCCATTAATTTATAACCCCAAGGTACCTCAACATTATAATATAGTACATAGGTATATATTTACGGATAAGCCCCAGATTACTCAAATTAATTGTTCGCCCACATTTCCCCATAATCACATTATAACCCCCTTTATATTATAAACTTCCTTTTAATTACTCAAAACCGACTTTATTAAAACTCCAAAACAAGGTCTTAATATTCGGAACCCTTCAATAACCTAAGAACCATAATTTCTGCACAGAATAACAACACCAATGTTGAATCAAATTTTCGGAAATCAATAACAGCCACAAACTTCTACCAATTCGAGATCCTAGTTCAATTTTATGGGCTCAATTTCGCAGTCATATAATTTCAGTTAGCCAGAAACTAAATTTGGTTTCAATGTCTAAATACAACATATAGCTCACGGTTTCTAGTTCCACAATTTCAGAAACCAGTAAACACTCAACAACTCCTAAAAATCGCACTAATCCAACAATCAGAACAAATCAGTCTCGAATCTACTACAATACAAATAAACATTTCAATTAAACAAACAAAAAACGAAGTTAGATCTAACTCATTTTTCCTGTTCAGTCGCGCAAGTATCGACGCTGCGAACAGGTGGGGTGTTAGGGGGACGAAGACGGAGGAGGAAGAGCGGCTGGCGCGCAGAGAAGACGGTGGCGGCGGGCAGTGGCAGTGGCAGTGGCGGTCACAGGCGTCGAAGCTTCGTCGCTCTGTAAATCGTCGTCGCGCGCACACAGAGAGAGGGTTTAGCCACAAGGAAGAAGAAGAAGGTCGCGCGACTGAAATATATTAAAGGGATCTATCGCAGCGGTTGTTACTTACAACCGCTGAGATAGGTCTGTAAAAAAGACCTATCTCAGCGGTTCTTAGTAGGAACCGCTGCGATAGAGTTGTTTTTTTTAAACGACCCTAGCGCAGCGGTTGTTACTTACAACCGCTGAGATAGGTTTGCAGGATTTTTAAAAACGGCCTATCTCAGCGGTTGTTTTTACAACCGCTGCGGTAGGGGCACTACGATAGACCAATTCTGTACTAGCAAAGGTAAAGATCTCCATAAAAGATTCAAGTTTCTCCACCTTCCTTTGGTAGCCGATTTTTGGCCCTTTGTAATGCCTTGTTTTTCTCTCTCTTTTGAGCATCAATTTCACCAAGCAATGGTGGTGGATTCTCCTTCTTGAACCAAGGGCTAAAACCTCTCCTAAAACACTCCAAAGGTAAACCCTAAAAATCTTGTATTGAACATCTCAATGAGTTAGTATAAACCTAAGGGTTGGTGTATTAATTTTACTTGTCTTTGTGTGCTTGGGTGATGGGAATGGAGTTTGGCAACTCCATTCCCCACAAAACCGATTTGGACAAGAAAGAGAGGAAGAGGAGAAATGGAAAAGAAATGAAGGGATCAAAAGCTCAAGGTAAGGGCTCCTTCTTAATGCTTAATTTAATGCATTAGTGTAATGGGAATGGGTAAACAAATAAAAGAACCTAAACTATTGTACCAATATTGTAGTTGTGGATGTTTTAGTATGTGTGACAGCCCAGCCCAATCAGCCCACATGTGTGATATTGTCCGCTTTGGCACGCAGGCCGCACGGATTTGCTCCTGGGGTTTCCTAGCCCCAAAACGCGTCACACAAGGAAGAGGTATCCATGCACCTATAAGGCACACTTCGTTCTCCTCTCCAACCGATGTGGGAGGTAACCCTCACTGGGTGTTACACTCCACCCCCCTTGGGAGCCCAGCGCCCTCGCGGGCCACACTGGCACACCGACCTGGGTCGTGTAACACCCAGTGACGGTTACCTCCCACATCGGTTGGAGAGGAGAACGAAGTGTGCCCTATAGGTGCATGGATACCTCTTCCTTGTGTGACGCGTTTTGGGGCTAGGAAACCCCAGGAGCAAATCCGTGCGGCATGCGTGCCAAAGCGGACAATATCACACATGTGGGCTGATTGGGCTGGGCTGTCACAGTATGTGTGAGCAAGTATGTGAATTGTGGGCCTTGAAGGCAAGTACATTGTGTATGAGTATTAGTATTGTTGTTGGATGGAGTATTGATGTACTAAGATTGCCTTGTGTGCTGGTAGAACCCTTGTGGTTTGGCTAGAATAGGGATGAATTTGTTGAGAAAAGATATTTGAGGATGTGAGGAAAAGTCGGTGAACTATGGCAAAATTTTGGTAGGGATTGTGCATTAAAGAGTGACTTGGTGAATGGGAGAACCAAGGTGTGTATTGGATTTAGTAAAGGTGTTTAATGACCATGGAATGGTAATTGTGGTATGAGAGTACTAGGATGTAAAATCTGTAGCAAGATAGGTACCAAAGTGCATTGTAGAACTAGGAAGAAATTAGTGTGCAAGATTTAGTAAAATGAATGTTGGACTTGGGTATAGATGTTGTGCTTGTTTGGAGATGTATTTTGGATGCTAGGAATAGCATTAGTTGAGGGAGTAATGGAGGATAGAAGTTTGAATGAAAATCTATAGCATAAGAAGGAAAACAAAATCTGTAGCAATAAGTGAAATGGAGACTAGTATAAGTGTTGAGAAGAAGTAAGGAAAAATGTGTAAGTGAATGTAGGAATTGAGTAGTAAGTTTGGAGGATGAACCAAGGCAATTTTGAGGGCCTAATTAGTGCTAAATCATGTGGGATTACATGTAGGAAGATTGGGAAAGAAATGGGTAAAGTAGGGAACTGAAAACAAATTTTAAAACTAAAGTACTGGGCCGGACCGACCTTGGGACCGAACTTGCAAGGTCGGTCGAGCCCAGAATCACAGAGACTGAAACCTTCTAGAATGGACCGGACTTGCGACCGGACTTGCAAGTTCGGTAGGACTAGAAAATTCTCCCGTAATGAGAGCTACTGGAGTGGACCGGACTTGCGACCGGACTTGCAAGTTCGGTCGAGTAAAAAAAAAAATATTTTTATTATATGATTATAATAATCATATGTGTGTATATATATATATATATGCCTATATACATATGTGCATATATATGTAGTAGTACGCTATAAATGAAGTAGTGAAGGTAAGAAAGTAAGTATATGAGTAGGAAAACAGGTATAAAGAGTAACCAAGTAAGTTGAGAGTATGAGAACATTAAGTACACCGGGATAACGGGGTAAGTACGGGAGTAGTAATTCTTTGCGTATCGTAAGAGTATAGTATTAATAATAATGTTTGAAATACCCCAAACCTTGGTGTGTTGTTAAATGTTTAAATATGGTATCTAAAGGCTAAAAGGTGCCTTAGGAACATCAGTGTATAGTTTAAACCATAGTAAAAACACAATAAAACACTAAGACACGGTTTGAGCAAAAACATGCTCTAAGCTTGGAGTGAACTTGGTTAGGACCCAAAGAGCCTACCAAGATTTGATAATATTTAATTATGATTTTATAAGGCTAATTAAATCCTTAGGAAACCTTGGTAGACAAATGAAACCAAACAAAACACAAATAAGTACCTTAAGGTCAATATGGGCTAAAATGTGCTCTAAGCTTGGGTAAAATTGTATAAGACCTAATGGTCATACCTATACCTTATAAATATGTTAATGAACATATTAAACCAATTACCAAAGAAAACCAAGCTTGAAAACAAGTTAAAACACAAAAAGTGCTTTAAGGAGTCATAAAGCACGTTTTTTGAAAAAAATTGTCTTGTAATGAGTTTTGAGTGGCTAGATGTCCATCATTACTCTTTAATAAGTATGTGTAATATATAGTATCACACTTGGATGTCTATATCAATGGGAAATCAAAAATTTCACTTCTATGTGCCTTGTTTGAATAGTGATTTTTTAAGTTAGTTTGTAACATATGTTATCATAAGTAATTAAATTGACAAAAAGGCTAAAATACCCTTATGTAATAAAGGGGGCCGGTTTTAGTGTGGTGACTCACCACTCTCTTGTTACTATGAAAAGTAAATAAGATGACTAATAAATGTACTATTTGCTTTATAAGCACAATATCTTCTAAAAGCAAGTCTATCTTCATTTCTCATTTCGTTCTCATTTCACACGGTTCCAACCTTCTTCTTCCTCCCTTATTGCTGTTCTCTCACGGTAATACCTACCCACCACCATTAACTCCATCTTTGATCTCTTGTAAAATCAAGCTCACTTGTCCAAATCAAAAACAAACACCACCAATCTCTTCCTCTTATCAAGCTCTTCAATTCTATCCTTTCAAAATCCCAAGAGCTCCATTTAGGTGCCAAGAGGAATCACCATGGGAGGAGCTTGAGCTTGTGTTTCTACATATTATTACTCTCTCTCCTTTGCTTCAAGGTAAGGAAACTCAAAGAAAAATGAAGTTCCCTCATGTTTTTATCTTGACCGAGAATCACCATTAATGGTGCTCTTTGTGTGACTTTGTTCTAGCTTCATTCCAACCTTTCATGGACTAGGTGGAGTCCCCTCTTGATAGATATTCAAACTCTCTTCAAAGACCAAGGTAAAACTGTAACGACCCCAAAACCGGCCTAGGAGTTAGGGCCGTTACACGCCGCGAGTCTACTACCTAACGTCGCAAGGCTCTAAGCAAACGAATCCCAAAACCGAATAAAAACTTGTATAAATACCAAAAGAGTTTACAAGATCCAAAGGCTTACAAGTCAAATACAAAGCGAAAGGCCCAAAGGCTACACAAAGAACTAAAGCGTCCAAAGCGCAAGAAAAAAGTCTAAAGGCACATAAAATAAACAAGCTCCAGAAGGGGACGAGGAGAGAAGATCCCACGAGCTCAATCTGCAACAAAGTAAAGGGGTGAGCTAAACAGCCCAGCAAGCAGAAGACTTCCTCAAGGAAGCCTACTCAAAACAGAAGCAGAAGAATACTTATAAACAGAGAGGATAGCGGAGTCAATGTAAATAGACTGAATGAAACCACAAAACAGAAGCAGAGCAGAACGGAATATCATTCAAAACACAGTCGGACCTTCAGAACAGAACAGAAGAATGGGACACTAGAAACAAGCTAACACAACAGAAGGACACACATAAGGTCCTATGGATCCGAGGATCCCACAACAGAAGCCGTAGAGACAGCTAACAGACCCGTCGGTCAAATAACATCCCAAGGGAGACCCTAAGGAATAAACAGAAGGAATTCCTGCGCAGCATGCTACGGGACAGCCCGACCCGACTATCCAAGGCTCAGAAGCAAAGTAACTAGGTCCCAAAACCAAAAGCTCACAAAACAGATCTTAAGTGCATAACAATGCATATAAACAGCATAGGAAGCTTGTACACAGATAGGGGAATCCAACCCCGCAAACGGAACTCAAAACGGAGCTAAAACGGAGAAGTTATGCCCAAAACAGTGGCATGTCCGAACTTGCGTCCGACCTTGCAAGTTCGGACAGAGGCCGAGAAACAGAGTCGCGAGATACAAATGTCCGAACTTACGTCCGAACATCGAAGTTCGGACGTAAGTCGAGAGTTAAAAGCCAGAATCATCTTAGTGTCCGAACTTGCGTCCGACCTTGCAAGTTCGGACACACATCGAAACTTTTACGAAAATCCATCCTCGCGTCAGGTCCGAACTTTGAAGTTCGGACCGATGTTCGGACACTCAAAACCTTCAAAAACAAAACGCGCCCGATGCACTGTCCGAACTTCCAAGTTCGGACAGATGTTCGGACAGCGCGAAACTGACGAAACAGAGCGAACAAACGCGCAGAAATCCAACCAAATCAACCAAACTCACACAAATCCACGGAATGGTAAATCAGTACCCTCGGGGGTTTAGCCACGCGATTAACAACACAAAACCGAAGAAAACACAATCAAACCATTCAAACAGAAAAGAAACAAAACATCCCCGAGGGTGAGTAAACAACCCCGATTCCATCCCCCACTTACATGAATTCGAAACGAAGATTGCACCAGACTGCAACAGAACCAGACGCACACACAGCCCCGGATAGCGCAAGCACCACTGATTCAGAGAAAAGCCCCAAAATCAGAAAACTGCCCTCTCAAAACAGAGCGGAAACCATCCGAATCGAAAGAAACAAACCTGATTTGCAGAGGAGAAGATCTGACAAGCAGAAGCAGTAAGATCGACCGGAACCAGCCACAATTCACACCAGAATTCACCAAGCACACAAGGGGAGAAGGAAGGAAGAACGAAGAAACTGTCGAGAGAAAGAGCGCGGTTGCAATTGATCGTGAATTGGGAAAAAAAAAATGACTTAACCTTCCTTAATTAAGCCTTACCAAAATAAAGAGAGGGAAATGACCTCCTTGCCCTCGTCTTTTAATTTAAGGACTCCGACGTCCCAGCAGCTATCCAAAGTAACACATATCATAAGCAACGATATAAACTGAAATGTCATGAAATCTGAAAAACGAAAATACGGAGTATTACATCACTCCCCCCTTAAAAGGAATTTCGTCCTCGAAATTCAACATACCTCGCTGCTCGAAAAGGGACGGAAACTTAGCACGCAACTCCTCCTCGAGTTCCCACGTCGCCTCACGCTCGGATGCTCAGACCACTGCACCTTAACCATAGGCAAAGTCTTGCTACGAAGCCGACGAACATCCCGAGCTAAAATACGAACCGGAACTGCCTCATAGGTGAAATCATCTCGGAGTCGAAGCTGACCATAGTCAATCACATGCGAAGGATCATGTAGATACTTCCTGAGCATCGACACATGGAACACGTCATGCACTCCTGCTAGAGCTGGTGGCAATGCCAATCTGTAAGCCACCGGCCCAACCTTCCCAAGCACCTCAAAAGGCCCTACGAACCGAGGACTCAGCTTGCCCCGCTTACCAAAACGACACACCCCTAACTGGAGAATCTTCAGGTATACGTGGTCTCCCACCTGAAACTCAAGCGGACGGCGCTCTGATCTGCATAACTCTTCTGCCGGCTCTGGGCAACCAACAAACGCTCCCTGATAGTCTTAACTTTGTCCACAGCTCCCTGCACCAACTCAGGGCCTACAATCGCCCTCTCCCGCAGGTCATCCCAACAAATAGGAGACCTACAGCGCCTACCATACAACGCCTCATATGGAGCCATCCCAATGCTCGATTGGAAACTATTATTGTAGGCGAACTCAATCAAGTCACATGCTGATCCCAGCTGCCCCCGAAGTCGAGCACACAAGCCCTCAACATGTCCTCCAAAATCTGATTCGTCCTCTCCGTCTGCCCATCGGTCTGAGGATGATAAGCCGAACTGAAAGCCAAATTCGTCCCTAACGCCTTATGCAGGCTCCGCCAGAAGCGAGATACAAATCTCGGATCTCTGTCCGAAACGATCGTCGCCGGCACACCGTGCAACCTCACAATCTCATCAATATACAGCCGAGCCAGGCGCTCCAGGCTGAAGGTCTTCCTCACAGGCAAGAAATGAGCTGACTTCGTCAACCGGTCCACAATCACCCATAGCGCATCGTACCCAGAAGATGTCCTAGGCAACCCCACAATAAAATCCATGCCAACGCTCTCCCATTTCCACTCAGGAACGGGAAGAGGCTGCAGAAGACCCGCAGGTCGCTGATGCTCAGCCTTCACCTGCTGACAGGTTTGGCAACGAGCCACAAAATCGAAATCTCCCTCTTCATATTCGCCCACCAAAAGGACTCTCTGAGGTCCCGGTACATCTTCACCCCTCCTGGGTGCACAGAATAAGGAGCTCCATGAGCCTCCTGCATAATCTCCCGCCTAAGGTCGCCTCCACTAGGCACACAAACTCTGCCCTGAAGCGTAGACAATCATCGCTGGACACAGAAAACTCTGACTCCTGATCATCTGACAACTTCTCTCTGATCTTACCCAACTCAGCATCCGCCTTCTGACCCTCTCTGATCCGCTCAATCAAAGTAGACTGGACCTGAATCGAAGCAATCATCCCGGCACGGTCTGACCGAACAACCCAAATGCCCATACGCTGAAGCTCAAAAGCAGACCTCTGAACCCTGACAACGAACAAGCAAGTCCAGGAGCACCCCTACGGCTCAAGGCATCAGCCACCACATTCGCTCTACCCGGATGGTAGAGGATCTCCAGGTCGTAGTCATGTAACAGCTCCAACCAGCGCCGCTGTCTCAAATTCAATTCCTTCTGCGTGAACAGATATTTGAGACTCTTGTGATCCGTGTAGACCTTACACGTCACCCCATACAAATAGTGCCGCCAGATCTTCAAGGCGAAGACCACAGCAGCTAACTCCAAATCATGGGTAGGATAATTCTTCTCATACGGCTTCAACTGTCTCGACCCATAAGCTACCACTTTTCCCTGCTGCATCAGAACACAACCCAGCCCTCTGTGGGAAGCGTCACAGAACACCTCGAAGCCATCTGTCCCAGAAGGCAACGTCAAAATCGGAGCCGAAGTCAACCTCTTCTTCAACTCCTGGAAACTCTCCTGGCACGCCTCACTCCAATCAAACTTGACATCCTTCCTAAGAAGACGAGTCAAGGGATACGATCTTAGAAAAGCCCTCCACGAACTTCCTATAATACCCAGCCAATCCCAGAAAACTGCGCACCTCAGACACACTAGTGGGCTTCGCCCACTCCATAACTGCCTTAATCTTCTCTGGGTCCACTGAAATGCCATCCTTCGACACCACATGGCCAAGGAACACGACTCTATCCAACCAAAACTCACACTTCTTCAATTTAGCATACAACTCCTTCTCCTTCAACGTCTGCAGCACCATCCTCAAATGCTCCTCATGCTCCTCAGCACTCTTGGAGTACACCAAGATATCGTCAATGAACACAACTACGAAAGAATCCAAGAAAGGTTTGAAGACTCTGTTCATCATATCCATGAAGAACGACGGGGCATTGGTCAAACCAAAAGGCATGACCAAGAACTCATAATGCCCATACCGGGTCCTAAATGCAGACTTAGACATCCTCGGCCTTAATCTTCAGCTGATGATATCCAGAACGCAAGTCGATCTTCGAGAAGACTGTCGCCCCTGCTAACTGGTCAAAGAGATCATCAATGCGGGGAAGAGGATACCGATTCTTGATGGTAACCTTATTCAATTCCCTATAGTCAATGCACAATCTGAAGGAGCCATCCTTCTTCTTCACAAACAACACAGGTGCTCCCCATGGAGACACGCTAGGGCGAATGAAGCCCTTATCCAGAAGATCCTGCAGCTGCACCTTCAGCTCCTTAAGCTCTGCCGGACTCATGCGATAGGGAGCCTTAGAGATAGGCTGAGTCCCTGGCGCTAACTCAATAGAAAACTCCACCTCACGATCAGGTGGTAGTCCTGGCACATCGTCCTGGAACACCTCAGGAAACTCACACACAATGGGGATCTCCTCCAACCGGGATCCCTCCTTAACCTCAGGTACAAAGCAAAGAAACCCCTGGCAGCCCTTCCTCAAGGAACGGACTGCCTGCATAGCAGACACCAACACAGGAGCACAAGGAATGGAATTCCCCACAAAAGCAAAACGGGTCTCACCCGGTCTATCAAACACTCTCCTAGCTGCACAATCTATATGGGCATGGTGCTCTGCTAGCCAGTCCATGCCCAAAATCACATCGAAGCAGACATATCATAGGATCAAATCAGCAGACAAGTTCCTATCCATAATCACTACCGGAACGACTTACACACAGAATCAAGTACACAAGCAGGTACGCCACTCAGCGGGCTAGAAATACACAAATCCACATCACAAGGCACAGCAGACAACCCGAGACTACCCACTAAATCAGCAGACACAAAGGAGTGGGTAGCTCCTGAATCAAACAAGCAGAAAACTGGCTGAGAAGAGATCTGAAGAATACCTGACACAACACGGCCTGAGTCGCGGTCTCGCTCACCAGCTAGAGCGTACACACGAGCCTGGGTCTGGGGCTTCTTCTGCTCAGTCTTCTGCCCGGACCCTGAACCAGCTCCTCGGCCCTCAGAACCGCCACTGCTACCTCCACCTCTAGCCTGTGGACACTGGGCAATGCGATGGTCTAGCGAACCACACTTGAAGCACGCCCCGGACTTCCTGTAGCACTCCCGCCCAGGATGGAAACGGTCACACTCCGCACACTTCTCCACAGCAGGGGATGCTGATGAAGAAGAACCCCGGTCTCCTCTATACTTCTTCTTCTGAGAAGAAGTCTGCTCACGCCTCTCGGGCTCCTCCACGACCCTTCCTCTTCTGGTCCTTGCCCTTATCGGGCCTCTGGTCCCTCTTCTCATACCGCTGCCTAGCCTGCAGCTCAGACTCCACCACCAACGCCACATCGGCCACATCCCTGAAAGTCTTGTGGCGGAAAGGTGCCACAGCAGCTCGAATGTCACCCCTCAAACCAGCCTCAAACTTCCTAGCCTTCCGGTTATCATCCGGCTCAGGCACAAACTTAGAAAGGGAGATAAACTTCCTCACATAGTCATCTACTGACATCTCCTTCGTCTGGCGAAGCCTCCCATACTCCACAATCTTCTGATCCCTGAAGACATCGGGATAGAACTGCTGATTGAAGCAGCCCCTGAACTGCTCCCATGTCCATGGGTGGGGGTACTTCCCTTCACCGTCTTCCACCACTCTTTCGCCTCCGACTGAAACATGAAGGTGGCAAATCCGACTTTCTGATCCTCCTCACATCCCATGACCCAGAAGGTCCTCAATGGCAGTGATCCAGTGGCTCGCCTCCTGTGGGTCGCCACTAGCATCAAAGAAGGTGGCTTCAGCTTCAGAAACTCCTGAAGCGCCTTCACATTACTGCCCCCCGCATTACCGGCTCCAGTCGCCTGACCAGCAGTGGCCCCTACGGTCTGCAGCACCTGGGTCACCACCTGCTGCACAATCTCTGCAATGTCCCCCTGGGGAGCATCGCCTGAAGCTGCACCACGTCCTACTCGTCGGGGAGGCATACTAAAAATACAAACACCAAATTCGATCAGAAACCGTCAATCATCAAACAGCAGACCTTTCAGACACCACACATGCAGACAAACCCCACAATCACCAAAGAACGAGCAACCTGGCTCTGATACCACTAAATGTAACGACCCCAAAACCGGCCTAGGAGTTAGGGCCGTTACACGCCGCGAGTCTACTACCTAACGTCGCAAGGCTCTAAGCAAACGAATCCCAAAACCGAATAAGAAACTTGATAAAACCAAAGAGTTTACAAGATCCAAAGGCTTACAAGCCAAACACAAAGCGAAAGGCCCAAAGGCTACACAAAGAACTAAAGCGTCCAAAGCGCAAGAAAACAAAGTCTAAAGGCACATAAAATAAACAAGCTCCAGAAGGGGACGAGGAGAGAAGATCCCACGAGCTCAATCTGCAACAAAGTAAAGGGGTGAGCTAAACAGCCCAGCAAGCAGAAGACTTCCTCAAGGAAGCCTACTCAAAACAGAAGCAGAAGAATACTTATAAACAGAAAGGATAGCGGAGACAATGTAAATAGACTGAATGAAACCACAAAACAGAAGCAGAGCAGAACGGAATATCATTTCAAAACACAGTCGGACCTTCAGAACAGAACAGAAGAATGGGACACTAGAAACAAGCTAACACAACAGAAGGACACACATAAGGTCCTATGGATCCGAGGATCCCACAACAGAAGCCGTAGAGACAGCTAACAGACCCGTCGGTCAAATAACATCCCAAGGGAGACCCTAAGGAATATAAACAGAAGGAATTCCTGCGCAGCATGCTACGGGACAGCCCGACCCGACTATCCAAGGCTCAGAAGCAAAGTAACTAGGTCCCAAAACCAAAAGCTCACAAAACAGATCTTAAGTGCATAACAATGCATATAAACAGCATAGGAAGCTTGTACACAGATAGGGGAATCCAACCCCGCAAACGGAACTCAAAACGGAGCTAAAACGGAGAAGTTATGCCAAAACAGTGGCATGTCCGAACTTGCGTCCGACCTTGCAAGTTCGGACAGAGGCCGAGAACAGAGTCGCGGAGATACAAATGTCCGAACTTACGTCCGAACATCGAAGTTCGGACGTAAGTCGAGAGTTAAAAGCCAGAATCATCTTAGTGTCCGAACTTGCGTCCGACCTTGCAAGTTCGGACACACATCGAAACTTTTACGAAAATCCATCCTCGCGTCAGGTCCGAACTTTGAAGTTCGGACCGATGTTCGGACACTCAAAACCTTCAAAAACAAAACGCGCCCGATGCACTGTCCGAACTTCCAAGTTCGGACAGATGTTCGGACAGCGCGAAACTGACGAAAACAGAGCGAACAAACGCGCAGAAATCCAACCAAATCAATGCCAAACTCACCAAATCCACGGAATGGTAAATCAGTACCCTCGGGGGTTTAGCCACGCGATTAACAACACAAAACCGAAGCAAAACACAATCAAAACACAATTGCAAGACAGAAAAGTAGAACAAAACAGTCCCCGAGGGTGAGTAAACAACCCCGATTCCATCCCCCACTTACATGAATTCGAAACGAAGATTGCACCAGACTGCAACAGAGGGAAGGCCAGACGCACAGCAGCCCCGGATAGCGCAAGCACCACTGATTTACAGAGAAAAGGCCCCAAAAATCAGAAAACTGCCCTCTCAAAACAGAGGCGAAACCATCCGAATCGAAAGAAATCAACCTGATTTGCAGAGGATATCTAGGCAGAAGCAGCTAGAGATCGACCGAACCAGCCACAATTCACACCAGAATTCACCAGCACACAAGGGGGAGAAGGAAGGAACGAAGAAAACTGTCGAGAGAAAGAGCGCGGTTTGCAATTGATCGTGAATTGGGAAAAAAAAAAAATGACTAACCTTCCTTAATTAAGCCTTACCAAAATAAGAGAGAGGAAATGACCTCCTTGCCCTCGTCTTTTAATTTAAGGACTCCGACGTCCCAGCAGCTATCCAAAGTAACACATAACATAAGCAACGATATAAACTGAAATGTCATGAACTCTGAAAAACGAAAATACGGAGTATTACAAAAACAACTACATTAATGTTTTTGAAACAATGTAACCTAGGGTTTACAATGAGATGAAGCATAAAGCTTATATACTCATTTCAATGTTGGTATATTGTTTAGTAGTTGACAAGGAATCAAATACCTTACCGGTTTTATAAGGAAACAAGAAAGAAGTTTGGGTGGAAAAGAGGTAAATATACTAACCTAATGTGGTTTAATGCCTTAGGAGAAATGAGCTTATAATGCTTGTTAAAACTACCTAAAGAGCAAATGGTGAATGACTTAGTATAGTGTTCTCAAGGAGATTAGTAAAAGAACATATGTCTTGGTGTATGTATTTGCAGGTCAAAGGCTTATATATTGTGGAAATTCAGTGTTTAAGGTTTATGCAATTTAAGGGCCTAAGAGCCATGCATTTAAGGGCCTAAGTGCCAAGCAATTTAAATTGTGCACTATATTGTGATGTAGTGTAAATTTGGTGAAGTCTTTGGTGTGATGGTGTTCTTGATGGATTTTGGTGTTCTTGAGTGTTTAATGGTGAAAACTATGAGTTTTGGAATGATGATGTGCTAAGAGAACCCATGGCAAAATTTGTAAAATGTATAAGGAGTTTAAGTGCTTAAATGAACTTGGGTGAACTAGGAATTGTTAGGAATGAGTAAATGTTTCGCTAAGGAAGAAAATGTGCATTAAGGTGTTCTAAGGTGCTTCAAGGGTTTAGGCATTATCTTGGAAGTTCTAGAAATCAAATGAGTGTTTTACGGTGTGTCAAAGTCTTGGAGAAGTTTATATAAGGTTTAGGAAATGATTGATGAATAAGGAGAGATGATGTTTAGGTAAGGTTTTGAGAAAGGAATTCAAGAAGTTGTGAAAAGAGGATTTGGTAAATTAAGGTGGAAGTGTAAGTTTGGAAAAGGAATTGTAAGAATGACATAAGGAGTTTTGATATGTAAGAAAGGATGTTTGAATGATGATGTTTGTGTGGAAGATATGTCTTGGTATAATGGTTAGAATAGGCATGAAACATCACTTAGGAACCTAGGGAGTAGATACTCTAATTGCTGGAGGCTTTGGAGGAATTTGGCTAAGTGTTTAAAGGCTTGGAAATTGAGCATTTTGCCTTGTCCGAACTTCCGTCCGGACATGGAAGTTCGGACAGGCTCTGTTGGGTAAGAATTTTTGCACACTCGAACTGTGCCCGAACTTGGGAAGTCCGGACGCATGTTCGGACGTGTGGCTGTTTTCTGTCTAAAGTCACGGCTTGCGTCCGAACTTGGAGGTTCGGACACAAGTTCGGACAGGCCACAATATGGACCAAAAATGTTGCTTTAAGATGGGAAATGTTATCTAAAAATGGTAATAAGTTAGTTATAATGACAATTTGGTGAGGGAAAAGTTGTATTAGAATGTAAAAGTAAAACAAGTTAAAATGTAAAGTTATGTAACTAAGTTAACGGGGAGAAGTTATAAGCATTAGACATTAAATAATCATGCTACCCCAATGTTAATAAAAACACACGTAATGTTAACAGTGTTCGAGAATTGCTCGAGGAACAAAAGTGGACGTGGTAAAGTGGACTCCGGTGACAGGTATGGTTTTCTTGCAACCTGTGTCCTACCGGATTACACCGGCTTGTATGCCAATGTGTTTTTCTGAGTGTTTGCCACCTTGTAAGATTAAAACATGTAATGAGATTATAGTAATTCATTTATGTGGCGCATCTAGTCTCCGATACCGTTTAACCTCAAATAAGTGTTGAACCTTAGCTAACTAGAACTAGGAACACGTGAGAGATCGGTATTCGGAGTTAACGACCCAAACCTTGGGAACGTTCTAACCACGGCTATGTGGGAGTTAGTTGGATATTGTTGTTGTATGCAAGTGTGTGAACCTCCCTTGTGTGCTTACTCGGTTATGATACCGTATGGTGTGTGGATGTGGTAGGCTCCATAATGGATCTCTAACTACTTATTTATAAGTGTATATGTACTAATGGGGGGGTGAGGAGTCCGGTCATGTTCCGGCCACGCGTGTGAGGACGGGAGTCGATGTCATATCCGGTTCGACTCTCTTGGTGTATGTATAGATTGTATTCCAATTTGGTTTCAATCTTTGTTGGGATAAAACCAAACGGCAAGTGTACCGGTCAATTCTAGCAAGTTTTAATAGAGAGTAATCCCTAAGTATCGAACCAGAGGAGGCGATGTGTCTAGTTTAAATCTTTATTAATGAAAAATTATAAAACAGGAAATTGGGGTTTGATTTGATGAAAATTAAAGACTGTAAACGGCATGTGAAACAATAACAAGCAGGAAAAAAAATAAATGTTGTGAATTTGATTTGGAAGGGATCCCGGTTTACTACTGCACCCTAAATCTGTGATTCCTATCCCTAAGTGATTAATAAGATAATTATGAGTAAAACCCTAGAACAAAATAATTTACCTCCGGTCTCCCGCTTAGCAAATACTAGTTAATAAAGACTGAATTCTAACTCTCGTTACGAACCCACTGTTTACTAACCGCTTAAGAACAATCTAGTTTATTGTCAATTAGATTTAGAGGAATTGCCGTCTCTAAACTAACCGGTTATTTTCCTGAATTCAATTGAAAGCCGCAGTCGTCACATATAAGCTAACAAAATACTAATCCTTATAATTGGCCAAATTATAACGATTAAAGAAATTAAGCAAGGAAAATAACTTTACTCAATTAAATTGCATTAAATCACAAAGGAACAGGAATAGTCAATTTAGGGATACATAGCAAACCGAAATCTAAGGGAACTACTCAGCCATTGACATGTTTACAATAAGCTTAGTAATAATAGAGAACAAGAAGAAACTCTGTTCTGAGACTTCTGGTGAAGTCTCCGTGGTGAACTCCTTTCTGTGCTCTGCTCCAAACTCCAAACCAGACTCCAAGCTCTCAAACTAATTCTCTCTGTATTGTGATTATTCTGTGCGCTCCAAGATGTGTATTCAGGTTGGCCAAGCTCCTCCTTTTATAATAACCGGCTCTATCTTCTAATCTATCTCTAATATAAACGACGGCCACAGATGTTAAAAGATATAATTAATTCCGTCAATCTCGAAACAGAAACTCCGCGCTCCGCCTGTATTGGTCCGGGTTTCAAACTCCTCCTCAAACCCGGACCAAGTCTGAATTAAGGCAGAAAGTTTCTCGCTTGGGATGGTCCGGGTTTCAAACCCAGCTTCAAAACCCGTACCAAGTCTGAAATTAGGCAGAATTTCTGCGACGGTGGTCCGGGTTTATAAACCCAGCTGCAAACCCGGACCCTCTATAAAGTACAACAGTGGTGAATGAAAATCTGTATTTGACTCTGGTTTGACTTCCCATGCTGCTCTAACCTCTAAAATCTTCATTTAAGCACTTTGTTGAGTAATTTATCCTGAAAACATATGAAATCAATCATTGGAGACAAATATAACAATGAAGAGTAATTAAAGCATAAAGAGGAAAGTTAATGTCATAATGTAGAAAATTAAGCATGAATTAGTCTAGTAAACTTAGACAAATTCCTGACTTATCAACTTCCTCACACTTAATCTTTGCTTGCCCTCAAGCAAATAGAAACAGACTAAAATCTTACAGAAGGGAGCCGTCAGTTTAGAACTGTGCACAAGGAGATCTAATAATGAAAAGCAGTCATAAAGAACAATGGTCCACACATGCAGGTTTTCATAAACGTGAATTGAGAAGTATTTTGCAAGAGCTTAAGGCACATAGTAAAACCACTGACTCCAATTTCACTTAGGGACTACTTTCCAATTAACTTTCCACAATCCATGGACGACAAGGGGTGAGAAGTAATATCTTATTCCATATTACCTTTCATCACCACGTACTCATAATCAAGAAAGACTTTGCACTTTGCATTTGAAATTAACAAATTTCTTCAACTTTCTAAACAAGCATTAACTTTCCCTTTTATATCCCTCAGACTTTTCTCTCCATTCATGTAGCGGTGTTGGGTCTTCTATCCCAGATCAGATGACCTTAGGTAGATGGGTGATTAGGCACCCCGAGGACTTAATTACCAAATGGGCGAGGCCTGTTTTCTGGGTTAAAAGTTCGATTAGAGGAGTACCTTGCCTTTGTCCTTCCTTCCTTTCATTCAATAATCATTCCCAAAGTCCCCAAGTGAAATCAAAATCAAATAGTTGCACTAATAGGCTTAACTTTTAAAAAGAAATAGACAACATTAGTTAAAACTGTACATACAAGAAGTGCAACCAGAATTCCCACAACTGTTTTCCACTTCGATCTCACAAGAACTAGTGCTACTTGTGCGGTGTTCCAAACCAACTTAACCAACCACTGAATAAGACTCAGGTATGTTATGCAACCAAAAATTTTTGTGAGGGCCAACAAAAACATTGTGAAAATAGAATGATAGTCTCAAAAGGAAATTGGTCAAAATTAGCACATTCGAATGTAACTGAGCATGAATATGAGCATGTGCAATTCCCCTTCCTCACACTTAAACTTAGCAATGCCCTCATTGCTTCATGAAAATGAGTAAGACGGAAGGAAAACAAAATATTTGCAGAAAAACAACGTTTGAAAAATAGAAGAAGTTAGAAAATCACGCCCCTGGAGTATGGTGAGGACAACGTCCTCACACTTATGTTAAACAGCGGGGTGCTGAATTCTGCAGAAAATTCGACAGAGTTTCCTTGGGTCTGGAGCAATGGCGAAAAACAACACAGGCGAGGTCGGGGTTTGGAGCGGCGTGAGGTTGAAGGAGGGATAGAGTTAGGGATTGCAAACTCGCGGGCCCTCTCTTTAGGTGATGCGGAAGTTGGGTCCGGGTTGCAAACTGGAACCCAAACCCGGATGACAGCAAAATCACGCCAGGGAGTTACGCGCCTGTGTGGTCCGGGTTTCAAACCCGTCTTCAAACCCGGAATACATGAAAAGTAAGGCAGTAACTGCGCCGCGCCTCGTGGTCCGGGTTTCAAACCCATCTTCAAACCCGGACAACCTGAAAATGTAGACAGTAGCGGAGCCGCGCATGAGGTCCGGGTTTCAAACCTGTCCTCAAACCCGGACCACCTCCAAATCAAGCCAGAAGCTTCACCCAGCTATAGGTCCGGGTTTGTAAACCCAGCTCCAAACCCGGACAGCCCTTAAAAATGGCCAGCAACTCACATAGATGACAGATGTACCTCCAAACTCCTGAATTCACCTTTAAAACCAAGTAAAACTAAACAAAACATGTCTAACACGCATGTTAGCCCCAAAAATAAAGAATCAAAAACAATTAAAACTTAAGAGGAATAAACAAAAATGAAAATAATAAAACTCACAAAACTGGGTTGTCTCCCAGCCAGCCGCCCGTCTTTTCGGTCTTTGGCTAGACCGTGCCTCATTCTCTCAAGAGGCTTCAGATGATTGGGCTGTCTTAGGGTCCCAGCGACAAGAAGTTCGAGATGCTTCCAAAACTTGTTTTGAAGATCTACCAGCATAAAACAGTAGTTGCTCACCTTCTGCATTCAAAGTGATCGTACCGTGAGCAACTTCGATTCGAGCATCGGCTGTTGCTAGGAAGGGTCTTCCAAGGATGAGAGGAACTGTTGGATCTGCCGCCATGTCGAGTACAACAAAATCGCAAGGGAAGTACAGGTGCTCCACCTTAACCATCACATCCTTAGCGATTCCACAAGGATAAACCATTGAGCGATCTGCTAGCTGAAGCGTCATTCGTGTAGGCTGTAAGTCCCCAATCCCAAGCTTTTCAAAAATAGTGTATGGCATGAGACTGATTGATGCTCCCAAATCAGCAAGACAGTGGTCAAAATCAATGTCTCCTACTCTGCAAGGAATTGTGAAACTTCCAGGATCTTTGCACTTTTCTGGTTGACGCTTTTGTATAATCGCTGAACAAGTTCCTGTAAGCTGAATAGTCCCTGTCTCAACTAACTTTTCCTTGTTAGATAAAAGCTTCCTTAAATACTTGGCATAGTTAGGCACCTTCGCAACTAATTCAACAAAAGGAATATCAACAGATAGTTGACGAAGTAAAGTAAGAAACTTATCAAACTCACTATCCTCCTTGAAACGCTTGGTTCTGCTTGGGAAGGGAACTGGAGAAACGTCGACTGCAGGTGGTGTAGGTGGAGGAGATTGGGTGGTTTTGCAATTACGCTCATTCTCTAGCACCGGTTCCTCTATATTCACCACCTCAAGCTCATTAGTTTTACCTTTACCGTTCCTAGTAGTACCTTCTTCACCGTTTCCTTTTCCTGCAAAGAAGATTTTTTAGCCAAGATATCATCTACTAGCTTAGCATAATTTGGCATAAACTTAAGCACTTCAGAAAAAGGCATATCCTTAGTTGATTTCTTAAAAATGTTAAGAAATTTTCCAAGCTGTTCATCGAGGTCCCTTTTCTTTAACCTGTCAGGAAAAGGAATAGGTTCTTCAAATTTACTATTAGAGACAAAGAGTAAGAAGGTCGAGTTTCAGGAGACTCCTTCTCCTTGGGTGTTTTAAAAGCTTTACTAGAGTCCTCAACCTCTTCTCGAACAGGCTGAATGACAGCAACAAGTGGAGCATCGTCTTCCACAACAAAAACAGCTTTGGCATGCTCTCTCGGATTCTGCTCTGACTGACTAGGCAAGGAACCCGAAGGACGGTGAGCTAGCTGCTGAGATATCTGAGACAGCTGAGTCTCGATGTTTCTATTGAATGTCCTTTGATCAGCGTTGAAAGTTCTTTGCTCCTGATTGAAAACTTTCAGCTCATTGAACTTCTTCGCGCTAACCGAGATGAAATCATTCATCCTGGCCAGAACTTCATCCATACTAGAAGACGCTCCAGCACCTGAATTCTGTGCTTGCTGACTCTGCAGTGGCTGCTTCTGATAGGAAGGATTGTACTGCTGCTGGGGGCCTCTGATTATAATTGTTGTTACCACCAGCTTGGTAACGGTTTTGCTGCTGAGCTTGATAACCCGGATTTCCTTGATTCCCAAAGTAATTACCCGGCCTGTTACCAACATAGTTCGCTGCCTCTTCTTGTGGTGGAGAACACTGGCACATGTTAGAAGCTCTACCACAGTACTCGCACGGTGGATAAACCTCAGGAGATGCTGCACTGGACTGTGGATTCATAACTGCACACATACGCTCAAACTGCTTCGACATTGCTTCTATCTTGGCAGCCAAGAAAGTGTTTGAATCTACTTCATAAACCCCAGCTGGTTTCTTCGGTGCAGCTTCTCCTGCTCTTGTACCTCCCCACTGATTCGCCGCTGTGGTGATAGTATCTAACAACTCCTTAATTCGTGTAATAGGCAGCTCCATCAAACTTCCTCCAGCACAAGTATCAACCAACAACCGGCTAGACGGATCCAAATCCTTGTAAAAGGACTGCAGTATAACCTCTTCACCTAGACCGTGATGTGGTACCTTCCTTACTATTCCCTTAAAACGCTCCCAAGCTTCAGACAAGGACTCACCAGCAAACTGTTTGAAGTTTGTAATCTCTCCTCTCATGGTCAGCATCCGAGAGGGTGGGAAGTACTTTGCCAAGAATGCATTAGCCAGCTCGGTCCAACTGGTGATACTGTCAGGCGTCAATGAGTTCAACCACTCAGCGGCTCTATCCCTCAGAGAGAATGGAAACAGAGTGAGCCGGGCCACCTCCTGCGAAGCTGGTGTCGAACACGCTCCTACCAATCTCAGGAATGTAGTGAGATGGACATTCGGATCTTCAGTAACCGTCCCGCTGAACTGAGGCGCGTTCATCACCATGGTCACATAGTGAGTCTTGAACTGCCACTGCACTCCTGCTGGCAATGCTGGAATCACAATTGGCGACACCAACCCTTCAACACTTGGACGGGTGTAGTCCCTCATCTGTCTCTCGTTGTTTGCCATATTCACCGGTGGCTGGACTTCTGGACCCTCTTCAATAACAGGTGGCTCGGGCACCTTCTCCTCAACTGGTGGATCCAGGTTCAAGTCTCTTCGAAGCTGTCTTGCGAATCTCTCGATCTCAAGATTGAGCTCGAACTCTGGTTCTCCTGCAGAACGGGTTTTGACCATAAACCGAAAGTTAGTAAACTGAAACTATAATAGCGCAAATTAAAAGGGAAGCAGTAATTAGAATAAAATAACAGAAAATCAGAAAAGAATTTAACCCACAAAAATATGCAGATAAAATTCCTAACTACTAAGCACAGAATATTCAAATAAAGAAATAAAATCAGAAATAAAATCTGGAAGATAAAAGAATATCTAAAACAAAATCAAGACAGAAATCTAAACAGAATAAAGATAAAATATCTAAAATAATTAAGCTATCATAATAACTAAACTAAATAAAATCTGACGTTAAACAAAGTAATAAGAAAATTGAAAACAGAAAAACTAAAAGAATAAATAACCAAAATCGAGTAAAACAGAACAATTAAAAATAAATAAATTAGACAAACAGAACAAAACAGAATAAATTAAAGAAAAGTAGAATAAAATAAAATAAAGACTAAACTAAATAACCGTGCCTCCCTGGCAACGGCGCCAAAAACTTGTTGGGATAAAACCTAACGGCAAGTGTACCGGTCAATTCTAGCAAGTTTTAATAGAGAGTAATCCCTAAGTATCGAACCAGAGGAGGCGATGTGTCTAGTTTAAATCTTTATTAATGAAAAATTATAAAACAGGAAATTGGGGTTTGATTTGATGAAAATTAAAGACTGTAAACGGCATGCGAAACAATAACAAGCAGGAAAAAAAATAAATGTTGTGAATTTGATTTGGAAGGGAGATCCCGGTTTACTACTGCACCCTAAATCTGTGATTCCTATCCCTAAGTGATTAATAAGATAATTATGAGTAAAACCCTAGAACAAAAATAATTTACCTCCGGTCTCCCGCTTAGCAAATACTAGTTAATAAAGACTGAATTCTAACTCTCGTTATGAACCCACTGTTTACTAACCGCTTTAAGAACAATCTAGTTTATTGGTCAATTAGAAATTTAGAGGAATTGCCGTCTCTAAACTAACCGGTTATTTTCCTGAATTCAATTGAAAGCCGCAGTCGTCACATATAAGCTAACAAAATACTAATCCTTATAATTGGCCAAATTATAACGATTAAAGAAATTAAGCAAGGAAAATAACTTTACTCAATTAAATTGCATTAAATCACAAAGGAACAGGAATAGTCAATTTAGGGATACATAGCAAACCGAAATCTAAGGGAACTACTCAGCCATTGACATGTTTACAATAAGCTTAGTAATAATAGAGAACAAGAAGAAACTCTGTTCTGAGACTTCTGGTGAAGTCTCCGTGGTGAACTCCTTTCTGTGCTCTGCTCCAAACTCCAAACCAGACTCCAAGCTCTCAAACTAATTCTCTCTGTATTGTGATTATTCTGTGCGCTCCAAGATGTATCTTCAGGTTGGCCAAGCTCCTCCTTTTATAATAACCGGTCTCTATCTTCTAATCTATCTCTAATATAAACGACGGCCACAGATGTTAAAAGATATAATTAATTCCGTCAATCTCGAAACAGAAACTCAGCGCTCCGCCTGTATTGGTCCGGGTTTCAAACTCCTCCTCAAACCCGGACCAAGTCTGAATTAAGGCAGAAAGTTTCTCGCTTGGGATGGTCCGGGTTTCAAACCCAGCTGCAAACCCGGACCAAGTCTGAAATTAGGCAGAATGTTCTGCGACGGGGTGGTCCGGGTTTATAAACCCAGCTGCAAACCCGGACCCTCTATAAAGTACAACAGTGGTGAATGAAAATCTGTATTTGACTCTGGTTTGACTTCCCATGCTGCTCTAACCTCTAAAATCTTCATTTAAGCACTTTGTTGAGTAATTTATCCTGAAAACATATGAAATCAATCATTGGAGACAAATATAACAATGAAGAGTAATTAAAGCATAAAAGAGGAAAGTTAATGTCATAATGTAGAAAATTAAGCATGAATTAGTCTAGTAAACTTAGACAAATTCCTGACTTATCAATCTTCCCTTAGCTTATCCAAAGCTAGTTTACTGACTCACGTCGGGCCACAGGGGCATACAAATGTTATTTCGGTGTGCTTGGGATTACTATATCCGACACACCTTGGGTTTAAGTTAACCGTTCGATATAACTGGACGGTAACGAGGTTGGTAACGAGCTTAGCATGAGATTGACAATAATCTCTAGGCTCAATATGTATACTAACTATGGTGGAAGGTTCCTTGTGTGAACCGATCTTATGGTGTTTTGTGCTGTTATTGTGCTAGGCAATTTCCCTTGCTATGCTATGATATGTATACGTTAGATGTTTAAAATGAATGTGATGTTATCATGTGTACGTTGAAACGAAAGAAGTGTTGTTATGTTATGTTATGTGAGGAATATTATATGTTATAAAATATGGAGTGTGTGGATCATGGGAATGAATCCCAGTTTGCGACAAGAGGCGTTTAAGGAACCCGATTTACGGGTAAGTGTCGTCTATTAAGGAAGTAGCTCCGTTAGAAGAGGAACACTCTAGGGATAATGAATACCATGAGTAACTCACCAAGTAAGGATGTATTATCCGTTTGTTGAGCCCATTGAGGCGAAATGTTTTGTGTTGTGTGTTTACAGTTGCATGCATGATGTTAATATAATCAAACGCATGCTAAGACGACAATTAGTTGTGCGTGGCCCGGTAGCATGTGGGTTGCGGGATTACCATACCAGCAAAGGTGCTGAGCCCCTTGGGGCCACCCTTTTCTTCCCTTTCTATTTCAGGTACAAGGAGCTGGAAGCCGTTTGAGAGTAGGACGGGGTAGATGTTCATACATGGGTAGCCATTTAAACGGCGTAAGCATTGTAGGCGTAGTAAGACCGAAATTGTTATCGGCATTAGTCTGTACATACTCGGTACGGTTGGAATGTATAAAGTATATGGGTTGTTGTTAAGGGAAGCAAATGTAACGTGTAGTTGCTCGGGAATCTAGTCCATCAGACCGATACAAATTATATGTATTAGCCACGTGGGTGGTTAACGGCGTGTAACACCATTGAAATAAGTAATGTGATGAGTTGAGTTTTCCGCTGCAGTATGATGTTATGTGTCCGGTGGTAGTTGGGGTGTTACAAAAAGTGGTATCAGAGCGAAGTATCGCTCTGATGACTGAATTACCGAGCTTAGGAGGTACCGAGTTAAGATTTCAGTACTTTGGGTTAGGGGTTGAGTGATAGCGTGAGTGATACGATAGATAGGAACTACCAGTGAATACTGGAAACCTACTATATCCTTCCCGCCCTCCACCATCCCTGTTTTATGACTTGGGAAACAACGCCAGAGAGATGGAAGTCCTCTCTTACTCGGAAATACCCGATCTGGCTGTTATTAAATACCTTTAAAGGTACGGAGAACCTGTCATACGGTAGATCCCGAAAACTGGGAATCCCAGAGACGGTTTCCATCTAAACAATGTTAACCGCGTTTAATAGCGAAGAATGAAGAATCTTGTGTATAGAAGAATAGAATTTCCGGCAACCTGGGTCGACATGCCGAGCAGTCGAGAATAACCAGTTTGCAATGCACCAACCATGCAACAGGCAAGAAGTGGATTAATAAAACCCGAGACGAGTGCCTACGGGACCACAATTGATAAATAATACACCAACGGTATACCAACCGACAAGGGAACTACAACGTAGTGCCCAAATACGTGGAACGGGCTACAAAGAGAATACAATACTAAGAAAAAGGGGTCTCCCAGGATGGGAAACACCCTAGTTGATGATCGTCATGTGAATACAGTGAGAAGTCACCTGGAAGAGTTAATATCAAGGCAGCAAGATCAGTGAGGGCCAACAAGGCCACTGATGAAAGTATGGGTAAAAACAATACCACAACCGGTATGTGCTAAACCGATAGCCAGTTAGCATGGCGCACTTGCCATAGCAAGTGCTGCTATAACAGGGCTGTTCGGGAAATTTATAACCACTACAAAGTACTTGGTAAAGTACCATAAAGTTAAATGTGATCGTCATAACAGGGGAAGGGCCTGTTAGCCTAACCTCTGTAATTGTGAGTACACCAGTCAGCAAGAAGCTAGACTTGGTTAAGGTAAGAAGATGTTGTGAAACCATGAAAATTTTCTTTTAAACTTAGATTTATTCAAACTCTTTCCTTTTTAAAACCAAATTTTCTTTTAAACCAACACTTCTTTCTAACCTTCTTTTACACCAAACCAGTAAAACCAAGGACAGTTGACAAGGATACAACAGTGGATAAACTTTCCTTCGATTAAGTTCAGGAAGCACGGGACACATATTGTCAAGGGACAATATAAGGGAGTTGACAACAGAATACTTCACCTAGGCGTGTGACGGACACTACGAGTGTACCAACTGAATTGTGGGACGACCGCACTCCGATAGGAGCTTGTGGGCCTGACAAACCTGCTTATGGGTTAGTTGGGTAAGTAGTAATGTATCAGTATGGTACCCCACATATGTATACGAGTAGAGTCCGAAACACGGGAAGTAGTCGACTCTGTTCTACGGTCAGTAGTATAAGTCAAACAACAGCTAAGGATTACCATGAGTGGTTGAAGTAAAGGAACTAAGTCAAGTTAACGAGACTAAAGGAATTAGTGAATTCATTTTTAAGGGAATGTTTAAGAGTCAGGAGGTGCAAAGTGCACTGACTGTAATGTAAAGACATCTTATACGTCTTAAGGATCCTCAAGGATAAACATGTTAGCTGGAACGGTGACCCGGCCTGTACATGGCAAGCAGATGACTAATGTGGACACATTAATGTGCAATGAACGGGATGAAGCTCCCAGAATGAGTACCTACACTATCAGGAAATGTTGATCTTCACAGAAGAAGATAATAACCAGTTAAGAACGCAAAAAGGGTGGCTAACTGAATGTACCAATAAGTGGGAACTAAATGTAAAGGCATAACTTAGTAACACCCAGGAGCAATCCTTAAAGGGTGTTCGTATCAGTAATTGTTGCATGAAAGGGCGTGACAGAAACACAAGGGTTGAAACTAACACCCAGTTGAGACATAAGTTGTCAGGAGAGGGACTGACAAACCTAAGGGGCATCCCATGAGAAGAAACGGAATGCAACGACCTTGTCATGGAGCTTATATAATATCCAAACCATGTAATGTTGTACAGAGATAGTACATATGTGTGGACAGCCTACTATGAGCGCAGCTCAAGGCAGTAAGGCTTATAAGCCACAAATAAAATGTGTTATGAAAATTAGATTGACTACAAAAGATTATGTTGTATAAGTGAATAGAGTGGAGAACGAACCACTGCATTGAGAGTGGGGATACCTCTCGATATGGTGAGACCGCAACGGCGGTAGTTATGTGAATCAAGTTCAAGAAATATGTTAAGGCTGGATGATATTATTATTGAAAGAGAGCAGTTAGTTAGGTAGCATGTGTGAATAAAGTGAAGCACCGAGCTGAATAATGCCGGTTTGTGACTCGAATGATCAATGCTCAAGGAGCATTCAGTAGCCATCCAAATGAGTGATGAACCATAATAATGTAAGTATATGTGTGGAAGTTAATGTGGCAGTAAATACGATATAAGCTGATGTTATACAAGGAGTAAGAGCACGGTACACAGTAAGCGACCGTTGTATAAGTATTGTTAAACGATAATGTAGCAGATAAGACCAGTTATGAGTTAAACTCAGTGGAGATGCAAGATAAGCGATATTAAACAGACTGGGCAATAAGCCAGTGGTAGGTACTATGTGATGAGGAACTCAGTGTGAATTCCATGGCGAGTCGCATAAGGGATTTACTGTCAAGAGTTTACGCCTCTGCACTCTGTATGACTGAGTGTTTTGGTATTGCACTTGCGCAGTAATGATCGAGTGGGATAGCTAGGAATTGGAAACATGTTAATTGTGGAGCAATAATGTTATAATGGCCGATGCATAGGAAATGCAAGACCGCACCAATGAAAAAAAGGTACTTGTACATAACCAAATGTGGAGATATGATTAACAGTAAGTGACTACAGTAGCACTAACTGCCAAATATCGGTATGGAATATACCCCAAATGTTGTAAATAGCTGAGAGGGCACTACACACTAAGTAGTAGCTCAGTCTCAACCGACAGTAAGTCAGAAGGGAACAAGTCAATCATTGTGAAATACATAGCTGTATACACAGTAAATTGTTATGGAAGTGGATAGAAAGTTTATAACTCACCGAATTCGCTAACGGTAAGAGATACCACGCGTCGGTTGAGAAACCATTGTTACCAAAATGAAGGTGACAATTGGGGATGTACAATATAGTACGAATAACAAATGGGGCAATTAAGCTCTACAGTTATTAGAATTTCACAGCAGAAACTAGTGAGCCAATGATTCAAGTGTTGAATGTACATGGTGAACATGAGTGAATGGCTAATTATTAACGCCTAGAAGCCTAACAGGCCAGAATCGAAAGCAACTAAGAGTTTAAACAAACTCCAATGAGAATTCTTGGTTTAGGAACTAAACCGCCACTATGGTTAAGATCCTCTAACCAAAACACATTGTATAGCAGACCGCGGGGAAGTTAAAGTACTTCACGACGACAGAACATTTTAAACCAATGTTCAGTGATTGATTACGTGGGCGTAATCCCTTTTAAGGGGGGTAGAGCGCAAAGCCGCTTAGTGTGTCTTACCGTACAAGTGTACGTGAACTATGTTGTGCATTGCACAAAAATAATTTGTTATGATGGTTGGCGCGTGTGTTATACAAACATACGCATTCATTTATGGTTAAATTGTGGTAATTGCGCACAGATGATGCGAATACCATTGTGGGAAGTGTGTTTATTTTGTTAACAGTGGTGTGTGAGAGTACAAGTGGAAGGGAGTAAAGAAACTCCCGGGGAACTAAAACCCCGACGGTGCATAAATGTAAACCATGTATTGTATTTTGATAAAAAAATATGTATATATATACAGTGTTGTGATTTATGAAGGGGTATAAGACCGACATAGAACCTAGTGAGAATTAAATTCCCTAGGTAACTTGAATTAAGTTGGATTTGGATGATGATTGATAGACGGAGTTCTATCCCTTGGAGATGTGATGATTATGACTAGAAGGATTAAAAGATAGAAAATGGGATACGCTTGAATTAGTTGTTGGTTGAAAAAGAAGTGGGAGGTGAAACTTGATTATCATGAGATCAAGGGAAGCCGAACACAAATTGGGGTGGAAAGATAGTTCAACACTGATGCTGATCACATCAGGGTTGGATGACTCTTGAAGCTCCCTGTAAGTGGTCACAAACAACCACGTTAAGAAAGATACAAGGAGCATGAGTTGAACTTGGAGTTGAATTGCGTTTTCAAAAAGGTTTTTCAAATGGCATTTCCAAAACAGCCGATTCATATTTTGAGTAAAGGATTCTCTTATATACTTAACCTAGTAAAGAATATTTTTGTAATACTTGCTCACGAGCTGAGGACGTATGAGCCTTTGTCTTCGGACCAGTGACATGAGAAGTATATTTTAAAAATGTATGTGATTGTTTTGACCTCCCAAAGGAACGGGGACCAGAAGGTGTCCATCGCGACCGGGTTCTGCGGGATCACAGTGTATATGTACTCAACATGGGACTCGAGCCCATGGAGAGATGGAAAAGGTATTTCTGTTTGATATACATGCTAAGACATGTTGTGTGGTATGAGTAAGAAATATTATTTCAGACCTATGAGTCTAACTATTGTTATGTTACCCAGACCTAAGAGTCTGAGGGTTGTTATGTAAGTGTAATGTCGATTAGGTACCCGGACCGTTGAGTCTGAGGTTATCATGTAAGTGTGTTACGATGTGGTTTTGGATGGATGTGGATATGTTGCCCGGACCGTTAAGTCCGAGGTTGGATGTAAAGAGTGTTTGGTAATGGAAGTTAACTTCGAAAGTAATCCCCGTATTCCAATCCAATGATGCGTGGAAATGTGAACTTCGAGGACGAAGTTCTTTTAAGGGGGGTAGATTGAAATACCCCAAACCTTGGTGTGTTGTTAAATGTTTAAATATGGTATCTAAAGGCTAAAAGGTGCCTTAGGAACATCAGTGTATAGTTTAAACCATAGTAAAAACACAATAAAACACTAAGACACGGTTTGAGCAAAAACATGCTCTAAGCTTGGAGTGAACTTGGTTAGGACCCAAAGAGCCTACCAAGATTTGATAATATTTATTTATGATTTTATAAGGCTAATTAAGTCCTTAGGAAACCTTGGTAGACAATGAAACCAAACAAAACACAAATAAGTACCTTAAGGTCAATGTGGGCTAAAATGTGCTCTAAGCTTGGGATAAAATTGTATAAGACCTAATGGTCATACCTATACCTTATAAATATGTTAATGAACATATTAAACCAATTACCAAAGAAAACCAAGCTTGAAAACAAGTTAAAACACAAAAAGTGCTTTAAGGAGTCTTAAAGCACGTTTTTGAAAAATTGTCTTATAAATGAGTTTTGAGTGGCTAGATGTCCATCATTACTCTTTAATAAGTATGTGTACTATATAGTATCACATTTGGATGTCTATATCAATGGGAAATCAAAAATTTCACTTCTATGTGCCTTGTTTTTATGAATAGTGATTTTTATAAGTTAGTTTGTAACATATGTTATCATAAGTAATTAAATTGACAAATAAAGGCTAAAATACCCTTATGTAATAAAGGGGGCCGGTTTTCTAAGTGTCGTGACTCACCACTCTCTTGTTACTATGAAAAGTAAATAAAGATGACTAATAAATGTACTATTTGCTTTATAAGCACAAATATCTTCTAAAAAGCAAGTCTATCTTCATTTCTCATTTCTTTCTCATTTCACACGGTTCCAACCTTCTTCTTCCTCCCTTCTTGATGTTCTCTCACGGTAATACTCACCACCACCATTAACTCCATCTTTGATCTCTTGTAAAATCAAGCTCACTTGTCCAAATCAAAAACAAACACCACCAATCTCTTCCTCTCATCAAGCTCTTCAATTCTATCCTTTCAAAATCCCAAGAGCTCCATTTCGGTGCCAAGAGGAATCACCATGGGAGGAGCTTGAGCTTGTGTTTCTACATATTATTACTCTCCTTTGCTTCAAGGTAAGGAAACTCAAAGAAAAATGAAGTTCCCTCATGTTTTTATCTTGACCGAGAATCACCATTAATGGTGCTCTTTGTGTGACTTTGTTCTAGCTTCATTCCAACCTTTCATGGACTAGGTGGAGTCCCCTCTTGATAGATATTCAAACTCTCTTCAAAGACCAAGGTAAAACAACTACATTAATGTTTTTGAAACAATGTAACCTAGGGTTTACAATGAGATGAAGCATAAAGCTTATATACTCATTTCAATGTTGGTATATTGTTTAGTAGTTGACAAGGAATCAAATACCTTACCGGTTTTATAAGGAAACAAGAAAGAAGTTTGGGTGGAAAAGAGGTAAATATACTAACCTAATGTGGTTTAATGCCTTAGGAGAAATGAGCTTATAATGATTGTTAAAACTACCTAAAGAGCAAATGGTGAATGACTTAGTATAGTGTTCTCAAGGAGATTAGTAAAAGAACATATGTCTTGGTGTATGTATTTGCAGGTCAAAGGCTTATATATTGTGGAAATTCAGTGTTTAAGGTTTATGCAATTTAAGGGCCTAAGAGCCATGCATTTAAGGGCCTAAGTGCCAAGCAATTTAAATTGTGCACTATATTGTGAGAAGTTAAATTTGGTGAAGTCTTTGGTGTGATGGTGTTCTTGATGGATTTTGGTGTTCTTGAGTGTTTAATGGTGAAAAACTATGAGTTTTGGAATGATAGTGTGTTAAGAACCCATGGCAAAATTTGTAAAATGAATAAGGAGTTTAAGTGCTTAAATGAACTTGGGTGAACTAGGAATGTTTGTTAGGAATGAGTAAATGTTTCGCTAAGGAAGAAAATGTGCATTAAGGTGTTCTAAGTGCTTCAAGGGTTTAGGCATTATCTTGGAAGTTCTAGAATCAAATGAGTGTTTTTAGGGTGTGTCAAAGTCTTGGAGAAGTTTATATAAGGTTTAGGAAATGATTGATGAATAGGAGAGGATGATTTTAGGTAAGGTTTTGAGAAAGGAATTCAAGAAGTTGTGAAAAGAGGATTTGGTAAATTAAGGTGGAGTGTAAGTTTGGAAAAGGAATTGTAAGAATGACATAAGGAGTTTTGATATGTAAGAAAGGATGTTTGAATGATGATGTTTGTGTGGAAGATATGTCTTGGTATAATGGTTAGAATAGGCATGAAACATCACTTAGGAACCTAGGGAGTAGATACTATAATTGCTGGAGGCTTTGGAGGAATTTGGCTAAGTGTTTAAAGGCTTGGAAATTGAGCATTTTGCCTTGTCCGAACTCCGTCCGACATGGAAGTTCGGACAGGCTCTGTTGGGTAAGAATTTTTGCACACTCGAACTGTGTCCGAACTTGGGAAGTCCGGACGCATGTTCGGACGTGTGGCTGTTTTCTGTCTAAAGTCACGGCTTGCGTCCGAACTTGGAGGTTCGGACACAAGTTCGGACAGGCCACAATATGGACCAAAAATGTTGCTTTAAGATGGGAAATGTTATCTAAAAATGGTAATAAGTTAGTTATAATGACAATTTGGTGAGGGAGAAGTTGTATTAGAATGTAAAAGTAAAACAAAGTTAAAATGTAAAGTTATGTAACTAAGTTACGGGGAGAAGTTATAAGCATTAGACATTAAATAATCATGCTACCCCGATGTTAATAAAAACACACGTAATGTTAACAGTGTTCGAGAATTGCTCGAGGAACAAAAGTGGATGTGGTAAAGTGGACTCCGGTGACAGGTATGGTTTTCTTGCAACCTGTGTCCTACCGGATTACACCGGCTTGTATGCCAATGTGTTTTTCTGAGTGTTTGCCACCTTGTAAGATTAAAACATGTAATGAGATTATAGTAATTCATTTATGTGGCGCATCTGGTCTCCGATACCGTTTAACCTCAAATAAGTGTTGAACCTTAGCTAACTAGAACTAGGAACACGTGAGAGATCGGTATTCGGAGTTAACGACCCAAACCTTGGGAACGTTCTAACCACGGCTATGTGTGAGTTAGTTGGATATTGTAGTTGTATGCAAGTGTGTGAACCTCCCTTGTGTGCTAACTCGGTTATGATACCGTATGGTGTGTGGATGTGGTAGGCTCCATAATGGATCTCTAACTACTTATTTATAAGTGTATATGTACTAATGGGGGGGTGAGGAGTCCGGTCATGTTCCGGCCACGCGTGTGAGGACGGGAGTCGATGTCATATCCGGTTCGACTCTCTTGGTGTATGTATAGATTGTATTCCAATTTGGTTTCAATCTTCCCTTAGCTTATCCAAAGCTAGTTTACTGACTCACGTCGGGCCACAGGGGCATACAAATGTTATTTCGGTGTGCTTGGGATTACTATATCCGACACACCTTGGGTTTAAGTTAACCGTTCGATATAACTGGACGGTAACGAGGTTGGTAACGAGCTTAGCATGAGATTGGCAATAATCTCTAGGCTCACTATGTATACTAACTATGGTGGAAGGTTCCTTGTGTGAACCGATCTTATGGTGTTTTGTGCTGTTATTGTGCTAGGCAATTTCCCTTGCTATGCTATGATATGATACGTTAGATGTTTAAAATGAATGCGATGTTATCATGTGTACGTCGAAACGAGAGAAGTGTTGTTATGTTTTGTTTATGTGAGGAATATTATATGTTATAAAATATGGAGTGTGTGGATCATGGGAATGAATCCCAGTTTGCGACAAGAGGCGTTTAAGGAACCCGATTTAAGGGTAAGTGTCGTCTATTAAGGAAGTAGCTCCGTTAGAGGAGGAACACTCTAGGGATAATGAATACCATGAGTAACTCACCAAGTAAGGATGTATTATCCGTTTGTTGAGCCCATTGAGGCGAAATGTTTGTGTTGTGTGTTTACAGTTGCATGCATGATGTTAATATAATCAAACGCATGCTAAGACGACAATTAGTTGTGCGTGGCCCGGTAGCATGTGGGCTGCGGGATTACCATACCAGCAAAGGTGCTGAGCCCCTTGGGCCACCCTTTTCTTCCCTTTCTATTTCAGGTACAAGGAGCTGGAAGCCGTTCGAGAGTAGGACGGGGTAGATGTTCATACATGGGTAGCCATTTAAAAACGGCGTAAGCATTGTAGGCGTAGTAAGACCGAAATTGTTATCGGCATTAGTCTGTACATACTCGGTACGGTTGGAATGTATAAAGTATATGGGTTGTTGTTAAGGGAAGCAAATGTAACGTGTAGTTGCTCGGGAATCTAGTCCATCAGACCGATACAAATTACATGTATTAGCCTTGTTAGCCACGTGGGTGGTTAACGGCGTGTAACACCATTGAAATAAGTAATGTGATGAGTCGAGTTTTCCGCTGGCATGATGTTATGTGTCCGGTGGTAGTTGGGGTGTTACAATGTTGGAACATTATCAGTGGAACAAGTGTGAACCAAGGAACGAGGGAACACATGGTAGAGCTAACTCCGGTGAAAGGTATGATTTTCTCATGCCCCGTATGCTAACCGAGTTACGTTGATTTGTGTACTGTATGCCGGCTAATCAAGACTAATGCATGAAAACGGTTTATTGCCTTTCATTGTATGTCTTGTTGTATGTTGTGTGAGCTAACCCTTCTTGATTGATTGTGTGGCTTCATTTAGTGTGTAGATCGACTCATAGATGAGTCCTGGTGTGTAGTGACTCGTAGTGAGAGTCATGTGTGAACTAGTGGAACCGTAGCAACGCACTAAACCAACGAATCAATAAACGATAACGTAAACCAATGAACTCACTAGAATGTGAGGGAGTGTACAGGAGTAATAACCTCCCATAACGGTAGGAGAACCGAAACGAATGATCCTCAAACAATAAGTAGTGGAAGTATATAAGTAACCTCTATTAGAGGAACTAAGCTTGGTGCAAGACATGAACCAAGAGAGTAGTAAAGAATGATGAGGGACCTCCAAACCCCTTAGCAATTAGTCGACTCATTATGAGAGGACCCGAGTGATGTAAGTATGTCCCGAACATGAGAGTATTCGATACGTTGGGGAAACCCTTAAATCTGAGGATACTAGTCGGTTGTAATTCCCTAAGCTAGTGGAGGTTATCAAGAGAGATACTTCTAGGCTAATCCATGAGATCGTATTATACTCTGAGAGAAGGGTGTTGGGAATTTGAGTAGTCCGGTAAGAACGGGCATTGAGTATTTGAGGAGCTAAGCGTATAGCCCTCGTATTGTAGGTCCGGCGGCGAGTCTTGTGTATGACTCCGCCCAGAGGCCAAGTAATGAGTATTGAGTATTGCGTACGTGTGAGTAAAGTAATGAGTATTGAGTAAGAAGCGAGTATGAGTATGTAATGAGTACCAAGTATCGAGTATGTATGAGTAAGCAGTGAGTATTGAGTACGTATGAGCAAGTATGGAGAAGTGAGTAGTGAGTATGCACAAGTATAGTAACGAGTACAGAGTAAGGATCATGTACGAGTAAGGTATTGAACATGGAGTGATGAGTATGCAAGAGTAGGGAGTAAGTATGAGTAGAGTAGCGAATATCGAACACAATACGAGGAGTAATGAATGAATAACAAATACGAATGGTTGACTATCGATTGTCTTCCTTAGTAATTATTGAACTTGTATGTGTATGTAGGTATTGTTGAGTGTATTGTTGTAGCATGAGTATGTATGTATGCATGTAAAATGAACTCCATGTATATCCGACCCAAAGTAGTCGGCGTACCGCGGTTAGCACGCGGTATATGCGAAATGCATATTCAGCGTAAGCTGACCCCCTAGGGGGAACGTTTTTAGTGTGCAGGTACTCGAAGCTGACCACCGTTCGAGAGAGTAGGACGGGGACTGCTATGTAAGCATGGGTAGTTGTATAATAGGGATTCTATTTGTAATGTATTGGGAAATTGGGAGTTCCAAACTATATCGGTAATTTAAGGATTGTAGTAGACTCGGTATAGTATTGTATTGGAGTTGTATTTGAATTATGGTGGAGTATGCAAGGGAAAGTAATGTAATGTGTAGAGTACTCGGTATGTTCATATTCATCAGACCGATAGTATGTAGGATTGTAACTCGCCTTGTTAGTCACGTGGGTGACTAACGGCATTGTACACCCGCCGTTGAGTAAGTAATATCCGCTGCGAAGGTAAGTATTGTACGGTAATGACGGTATTAGCGGTAGGGGTGTTACGGGTCCGGAAATGTTGTCTTCCCCCCAGGGTTGTTTTGTTTGCGTGGAAAATTTTATAGCGAATTGTTCCCTGTAAAGCTCTGATATCTTATAGGTGTGGTGGTAGTATGGATCCCAAATGTTGTTTTTGTGGTGGTTTAGAAGATTTGGTGCATGTGTTTCTTTGCTGTCCTTTTACGCACTCTCTGTGGAAGCTTGATGCAGTTCCTCGGCCAACATTGCCAAATTCTGATGCTGCTTTCTGTGATTGGTTTATGGACCTATGCCTAACTAGTCCTCTTGATAATTTATTCCTCTACATTTCTCTGTTTTGGAAAATCTGGTATGTTAGGTGCCGACTTCAGCATGAGACTATCAAGAATGTGGTTTTGGAGTGGCATCAGGCTCAGTGCTTCTTGGATCTGTTTGGGGCAAAGGTTGGAAAAAGTGATTCTGATATCAGTTATCAACTCTTAAAGGACAGCAACAACATATGTATTTATGTGGATGGGAGTGTTAATCCACAGGGAAGTAACTATGGTTTGGGTGTCGTCTGCTATAACAATCATTAAGAGTTAGTCGCTGTGGGGATGAAGCATTCGAGTAGACCATGTCCGCCTGAAGTTGCAGAAGCTAAGGCTTTGGTTTTTGGAATGGAGATTACACGAAGGTTGGAGGCTCCGTCTATATGTTTTCTCAGTGATTGTAAAGTGATAGTTGATATGTTAATGATGGTGGTGCACTGGGGATAGACGCTTGTATGGTTTTGGACCCGGTTTTGAGTTTGTTTCGTAGTATGAGTAGCTGGTCCTGTTCTTTTGTTTCTAGAGATTGTAATGTGAATGCCCATATAGTGGCTAACATGGCGAGGGTAGATGGTACTACAAAAGTAATGTTTGGTGATTTTCCAGCTGTACTGAAACAACTTCCTCATAATATATATAAAAAAAAGAGCATATTTGGGTGATTTAAGAGATTCCCACTATCCAAAGGTATACATCTATCCTAGTTTAGTTAGTTTAGTCTTGTTATTTTCTTTGCTTTCCAATATCAAACCAAAAACCCCAATTTAAGTTTATGCAATTTTATTTATCTTCTTGCACATTTACTAAGCTTATAATTAACTAGATTGTTACGAATCCCTGTGGATACGACCTTGCTGTGCTACAATGATTGGGTTCATTGCCCATAGTTAGCAAGATAGCATAATCACTATTTTACTGAACAAGTTTTTGACACCGTTGCCGAGGATCGAACCCGGGTTACCCGCGTGACAGGCGGGATTACTCACCACTATACTACAGCGGTGCCAAAAACTTCTTGACCCTCTTTGGTCAATTTGGTTGACTTGGTCAACATGTACAAGTCAACACTACTATATATACCCCATAATATAATTCCTTGAATTATATAATTTGATTATTTTATGTAACTACTTTTACAATGACATTATGTGCTATTGTTTAAATGTTACATAATGAAATTCCCCACCTTATATAAACTCCATCATACCTTATTTAATTCCTTAATCATGTTATATACCTTATAACATTCCAAATATTCATTCTCCACTTGTATGAATTATAAAATCCCTCATAATACTCCCATTATTTTATGTGAGTTACAAACTTTCTTTAGTTTGTATTATTTTCACATACTAACACTTAGATCATATAGCTAATGTTATTTAATATTGTTCCCAACCATATAAATACCAATATTAATTTATCACATTCAACCTTGGTATATAATTTGTAATACCTTATATTATCATATGTCTCCATATGAATTATAAAATTCCTATAATTAATACTAACTCCATATTATAGCATTATGATCATAGTCTTAATGCTTCATCCTTCAAAATTCCTTAACTCTCGGCAAAGCACTATATTTATCCCTTATTACATTTTTATCCCACAAATGTTACCTAACTTACAATTTCATTATAAATCACATCTTATAATCATAACTCCTTATTTAATTTATCTCAAGGTGCTATGCTAAGTTAATTAAATTTCAGAACAGACCCTAAATGATAATCCTCGATTTTCACCCCATTTTTCAGAAATTACGAAGTGGACCACATATTTATAAATCTTACAATTTAACCCCTAACTTATATCATTTAAAATATTTCAATTAATAACAAAGTCACACCCAGAAAGTTTCCCAAAATTTCAATACAGACCCCACATTGGTCTGTTCTGATTTTCGCACCATTATTCCTAAAATTACATTTTGATGCCTTATACTTCCTAAACTTTACAATTAGCCACTAATCTTCCTTTAATTCAGATTTCCATCATTTAATTCTCTTAGGTGGTCAAACCATCAACTTTCCTTCTTAAGTTGACCAATAATCTACCTTGACCTATATTTCTTAATATTTACACTTTGACCCTCAAATTTCTATACTTTGCATTTAACTTCTAATTTCTTACAAAAATACAATTTAATCTTTTCTTTTTCCTAAGTTGGCCAAAGCCCCAAAGTTCACCCAAGTTTGACCATGAATTTGGCCTTGACCCCAAATTCCCATTAATTATGAATTGGCCCTAAAAAATTTCTAGGATTTTCATTTAACTCCTTAAATTTATAAATATATTTATTCACCAAAGTGAACCGCAACCTCTCAACTATTTATTACATAGCACTTCCAACTTTATTTCCCTATAACCTTTAACTCTACTATAGGTTATATCACCATTAACCATTAAATAACTTCTAAGGTATTGTTTTGCCCTTAATTCCATCCAAAAACTTTCCAAAGCCTACCAAACTTTCTAAGTCACCTAAACCACTCATTTAACACTTATAACACCATATTTTAGCCCATATCATCACATATCATAATCTATGCTTTTATAGCATATAATACGTCCTTAAACTCATAAAAACAAGCCTAAACATTTGGACAACATAATAACCATAACTTAAACCTTAAATGTGCTAAAAATACAATTAAAAACACACAAAGTCTCACCAATATTTTCCAAAGTCCCAAACTTTCAGCTTATTACATATTAAGCCCTTAAACTTATTATAATTTTGACAATTAAGTCATTAAATCACCAACTAACAATCCCAAATATGTTTATGTCATTTTGTATTCATATTTAGATCATAATATATACATTTTAACAGGAATAATTAAACCCCCCAAAATAATAACACTTAAAGTATTAAAATGTGTCTTAAGGTAAAGATCTTACCCTTAGATGCTCCAAGCTGATTCTTAAACCCCTTCACTCGTGACCCCATTTTTTCAATAGAGGGGAGTGAGATATTTGCATCAAACTTAAGCTTAATGACTACTTAGGAGTTCCAAGGCTTAGATTAAGGTTTTACCTTGAAAAATGAAGATTTTTCCTTCTTTGAAGACTCTTTGCTCATGGCAAGGATCTAGTTTGAACTCTATTTTCAGCCATATTGAAGACAAGGAAAAGGAATTTAGTTAGGGTCTTTAAGACTCCATAACATAAGCAAGAGTTTAAAGCACAAAATGTGACTTAAGAAGTTGAACTTACCTTTGATGATCTAGGAGAGTTTTTTTTCTCTCCAATTTCGGCTATATCATAAGAAATAGGCGATTGTATTATCTCGGGTAGATCCATGGATAAAAGGTAGATTATGAGTTCAAAAAGGTTTGATTATGACTTACCCTTGAAGTCATCTTTGAAGGGTTTTGTAGCTTGACTCTCGGCCAACAAATCTAGATGGAACTTCATTTCATGTGTAAAATGATGAAGAAAATAAGTTTAAGAGAGTGATAATTTGCACTAATAAATCAATGGAAAGGTGGAACCTTAAGGCATCTTTTACACATTAACTTTAGTTGATCTTTGCTAAGATCATTCCATGATTTTTTTTGTTGAAAATAAGGCTTCAAAATCGTAGGAATTTGCCTTTGTTTAGTATTGAAGAAGATCTAGTGTTGTGCTCTAAGTGTTGGTGGAAGAAAGAAGATGATTTGAGTGGTAAAAGAGATATGGGTCTAGTTCACCATGGAAGTTCTTCAAGAACTCAAAGGAAAATGAAAAGAGCTCAAGGAGGAAGGAGGGCTGAGTTTTCTTGGGCAAAGGGAGGGTCAGAGAGTGAGGATGACTTCTTTGATTTATTAAGTGAAAAGAATAATGAGTCATGACTAGTAACATGGTGACTAAGGCTCTTTAGAAGATATTTTCTACAAATGTTGCAAGTCTTCTTTTGCTTAAGGAGGTGTTTGGTTCAAAATTTCTATTTTCATGTAATAATGTGTCATATAATGCTCTAGACTTATATGTTGTACACTTGGGCTTGTATCATGTGTTAGTTTGTGACCAACATGATTTCTTTGTCCTAAAGTGTGCTAATTTGTGCTTTTGAGTGATTGGTATACTTTACTATTCATTGTGACTAGTTAAAGTAGGTTCTTTGATTCACTCTTGATATTGGTGTTTAAGTCAAGTAATAATGTGTTAGATGTTACATTAACTTTAGGAGTTGGTTTATCCTTATTAATGTTCCCTCTTCAGTCCATTATTTTATGTGAGGCTTAGTGCTCATTTTTGGACTATACATACTTGTTTAAATATGTATGTTTTGAGGTTATAAACTTCCTTGGTGAATTTGGCTCATTACCCTTTCCTTTAATGATTAAACTTAGGTTTAAACCTTTTAATTTAATTAATCCCTTAATTTAAGGTGTTTGGGTATTTCACATTTTGGTATACCCAAAATTTTGACCCTCGAAAGGAGTCCCGTTGGACACGGATGCATAGAAGGGTAAAATGGTCAAAAGATATGGAATCTTTGTTAAGGACGTTTTCGGAACTTTCAATCCTTTCATGATTAGCTCACATGCTTCAGAACGATCGCGACGGCTTAATCATCATGAAGGGCATTTTTGTAATTTTTGAGAGTTTTTATTTCTAAAACATTAGCTTTTAATACATATTAAAAGCTAACTTTTAAATATTTAAGCCTCAAATTTTTGAAAATAAAAAAGAAAAGGCTTCCATCAATTAAAATAAAAACTGCAATTCGGTTATTAGGCCCATCCACTGCCAAAAGCCATTCAAATTTTTTTTTAACCCCAAAGCCCAAAATAAAAGTAAAATACAAGTCATCTTGTAATTTTCTCACTCATCCGAAAATGACACAAAACAACTCTAACTGTCATGAAATTCTAACATATGATAAAGGGCGGTGTTTAGAGCATAATGGTTTTGGAATTTGGAAATTTTAAATTTCCAATAATTTTCTATTTTTTTTTAATAAATTTGATGAAAAATTGATAATAATTTTTTTATCAAAATAAAATAATTTTTCATTGGAAAATTCAGAAATATCTTCCTTTACATGCTGGTAAAATTTCATTGCCAGATTCCTTCGACAAGGCCACCCGACCAGTTTCGGTAAACTTGGATCCTTTACCGAGATTATTCTATCTCATTTGTTGTCTATATAAGAAACCATTCCTATTCTCAAGACACATTCACAAACCCTGCGAAGTTAGTAAATACGACCACAAATCAGTTCCCTATGTTTTTTCACTCCCGAGCGCCAAATCATACGAAAATATTTCCGAAATACACAAAAATGGAGTCTTTGAAGTTTCACCATAAAAAATCCTCATAATCACCACCAAAATGTCAAAATTTCATCAAAATCACATAGTCAGAATGTATCACCCGGTGTGGTGTTCCTCCCACATCGGTTGGAGAGGAGAACAAAGTGTGCCTTATAGGTGCATGGATACCTCTTCCTTGTGTGACGCGTTTTGGGGCTAGGAAACCCCAGGAACAAATCCGTGCGGCCTGCGTGCCAAAGCGGACAATATCACACATGTGGCCTGATCAGGCTGGGCTGTCATAGATGGTATCACAGCCAGACCCAGGTCGGTGTGCCAGTGAGCCCATGAGGGCACTAGGCTCCCTAAGGGGGGTAGAGTGTAACACCCGTGTGGTGTTCTTCCTCGCACATCGGTTGGAGAGGAGAACAAAGTGTGCCTTATAGGTGCATGAATACCTCTTCCTTGTGTGACGCGTTTTGGGGCTAGGAAACCCCAGGAACAAATCCGTGCGGCCTGCGTGCCAAAGCGGACAATATCACTAATGTGGGCTGATTAGGCTGGGCTGTCACACAGAAGCTCGAATCGCAGTTCAACCGGATCGGCCATCAGCGAAGCCACCAAATATTCCCGACATGAAGAACCATCCAATTCAAGTTATATTTGAATACCTCAACTCCTTTGCCTTTATGCATTCTCAGTTCAAATTTCCATTTGTGGAGGGTGATTTTTCGGTATGAGGGGGGAGGGGGGGTCTCTATCTAATTGGTTATGACTAAAATACATAGATCCTAGAAAATGTCATTCTATGGAGGGTGAAAACACCGTTATTCTGGCATCCTTCAAATACCTACTAAATCGTCCGTCTTTCCCAGAAAGCATAAGAGGGAGTGCAAGTGTGCACTACACCCGCTCTCAATGGGCTCCTCGCAGACTGATGCCTCTATAAGGTGGAATTGACTAGAGTCCCCACCTTGTTTGACCTATGATAACTAGGAAGGAAGTTCGGGTTCTAAGAACCGTTAGTTGACTCTGAAATTGTCGCCTATGGATAAGACTTATCTGGTCATTTGCAGAGATTCTATTGTGGTTCGCACTGGGTTACATCTCTTAGAGGTGGCAACGACCACGACTTTGGATTGGTGCCCGAGGAAACCTCGGTCTCCAATTATCGGGATTTCCTTCTTTCAAAACCTTTTTAGAGAGATTCATTTAAAGCCAAAGGATAGGATTGAGTGTGGACTACGGTTAAAGGAGGCATTGAATGAGTTTGGAATGAATTATTGGGGAGCTCTAAAGATTTGGGAAAAGTTTAAGGTTTTGAGTGAATGGACAAAACTTGGAGTCTGCTGGTTTGAAGTTTGTGGGAACAAAAGAAGGTTAGAGTGTTTTGAGAGATATGAGAGCCACCATAAAAGGGGAAAAGAGTTTTTTTTATTGGAACAGGGTCGCACCCTATATGGGATGCCTACGTACTCAACTCCCTGTTGAGATAAGAACTTATGTAGTTCATGGTTTTTGGAGATTTTAGAGTTTTGGAGGTGTTTGAGAGGTTAGTCTGTGAGATGCTCGGGTCTATGAAACATTTGGTATGTTCATGTAGTGGGAGGTATGTGATATCAAGGTGTGTGAGACACCCGAATCTATGAGACGTTTGAATCTTAAAATGGTGGAGAGATCGAGATGTTCGAGTCTGTGAGGCGCTTGGTCCTATGAGACTTTAGAAGTTTTGAAGAAATTTGAATTTGGGAGATGACTCGAGTTTGAGGTGAGTTGAATGATGATTTAAGTATGAAGTGATTTAGAGTTTTGAAGATGATTTGAGTATGTGTGAGGCAATTGGAGTTTGAATAGAGATCTCAGGTTTTTTAAGTTCGAGGTTTAAAAATTGTTGAGGAAAATCATTTTGTTGTGAAAGGGCGGGTGATCCCTAGGGAACACACTATGTACCCCCTCGAGCGTGACACTTAATTAATGGTAAGCGCCGAGGCTCGAAAGATGGGGCAATGTATTTATGTCGAAAACTAGGATTTAGAGAGAAACACCATGAATGATATGCCCTCCGTCAAACCCTAGTAACGTCTCTAACTCCCGGGTTTAAAATCGTTAAAAACCGAAAATACTGAAATCGAGTGGAAGGGAGTTAGACGATTACAAAATCCCGCTGCAGCTAGGAAGGTCATTACTTCCCTAGTACCCCGCCTCATGAAAAACTAGGCTGCAATTAGGGGAGGTTTGACACGCTAATTCCCCGCGTAAAGAGATTTAGACTGCGACAAGGGAGGTTACGACCCCAGTGCCCTGCCTCGGATTCTTATTTTGGAAGAGAGACAAGTGATGTGTAACTAGGAATAAAACATTTTTTTGAAGGTGTTAGACATTCCATGTCCCCCGAAAATGGTTTATTTTTGAGTTTGAAAACTGAGTTAAAAAAAATGTTTGAAGTTGTTCAGAACTCTCAATGAAGAAACACTGATTTTGAGAAATATTTTTAGGACAAAACTTTTTGTATTGTGAGAAGAACTTTCTGCGTTTTGAGAAGAGTTTTCTGTGATGTGAGAAGAGTTTTTCTTTAAAATTCCATATAATAGTTTCTTTGAAAACTTGATGAAATTTGAATAAAAGATTATTTGAAATTTGAGAAAGGAGATTTTTGGATTTTGGAGTTTGAATGGAATTTACAAGTTGAATTTGAATTGGATAAATTTAATCTGGATTTGATTTGAATCGAATGGAATTGGGTTTGAATTGGATTGGGCTGAACGAATTGGGTTTGAATCGAATTTGGTTTGAATTGAATTTGGGTTGGAGTTGGAAAACGGGCCGGGTCAAAGTTTAGGTTAGCCAATGTTGGATTGGTCAAAGTTCGGATCAAAGTTGGATTGATCAAAGTTTAGGTTGGTCAAAGTTGGGCTGGGTCAAAATTGGGTATGGTCAAACTTGGGCTCGTGGGCATTGGAGGTGTGAGTCGAAATGGGTCTAGAAATTTGGGCCAAGACGGGCCTTGGAAGTATGGGCTGAAACGGGTTCTGGGATTGAATTGCAATGGGTTGAATTGAGAATGGAATTGGGCCAGATTAGATAATAGGCCGGTATAGGCTTAGTGGGCTGGAGTGGGCTTAATGGGCCAGTGTTGGGCTTAGTGGGCTAGATCATGCTTAATGGGCCGGTGTTGGGCTTAATGGGCCGGATTAGGCTTAATGGGCCAGATTAGGCTTAATGGGCAAGATTAGCTTAATGGGCCAGTAGGCTTTAACAGGTCTGATGGCTTTTGGACTTGATGAGCTAAATTGAATTAATGGGCTAGGTTGGATGGGTTTTGGGCCGAAGTTGGTCTTTGGGTTGAATTGGGCCTTGGACTTGGATTTGAATGTTGGGCTTGACATGGTTTTTGGGTCTGATCTAAGCATTGGGCTTTTTTATTTGAAACAGTTAAGGCTTTTGAGAAATTGGCCAAAGATGGGCCTTATTGATTTTTGGGCTTGATTTGTGAGATATTAACAAGTGAAAGGGATGGATTTATTGGTTAGTTAACTCTTGATTGTGGGTGTGTTGAAGGCAAAGGGGGATTCCACCCACATAAAACGAATCGGAGACCCGCTAGGCATGGGGTGGTTTCACATCCTAAGTCTTCCTAAGATAGCCTTAAGGGCTCGTTTTTTAAGGTTTTGTTATTATAAAAATATAATTGTGGTTTAGATGTTTTCTGAGGCTATAGGAGATTGTCGCCCGGCAAAACGAATCGGAGACCCGTTAGGTGCGGGGCAACAATTCATCTAAAGCCTTTCTGTCAATAGAAGGGTCCTGGAGGGTAATAACTAGGGCTTAATTATGGATTGGCCTAAGATGACATTGAATTTGGGCTAAGACTTTACAATAGCCCAAATTGGCGCAAACAAGATAACGATCAGAAAATGTGAGTCAAAACTATTATGATCAAAATAAAAATGGAGGCAATGATTTATGATTAAACAGTTAAAAAATCGGTATTATGAGATTCAGAAGCTTAATAGTAAAACTATGACACTCCTAACTTCCTTCAAAACTAATATCAATGCGGGAGGAGGAATACTAACTGCTAAAAGCAACATATTTCCAAATCAAAAGCAACACACAGAGGGGCAATGTTATTTGCAAGACAACATGCTTTCCAAACAAATATCGATGCGCAAAGGGTCATTCGATCAACGAAATTCAATCGCACATATAATAAACCGAGCAGTACTATTTCTAATGAAAAATCATCGGGCAAAGGGACAGTATAGCGAGCTGTGGTCAAAAGAGTTGACCAAATTTCCAAAGACGATAGGAGCAACCACAGAGCCTAAACCTCATTTAGTCAATTCATGTAATGCAAGGTCAACTCCATGTCAAAGAAGCGTCGGGCCAAGTCAAACGAGCCTAGCTTGTATCCAATCAATTTATTTTTTTCCTCGGTCAAAATATAAGATCAAAGATGCAATAGGGTCGAGAATATTAACCCCACCGACGTCATAATTATAAAACAACAGAAGAAATACGTAAGGGGCTAAGTGACGATCCAGTAGGTTACCAATTGATTCACCAACATGATATAACCAATTGACCACCTTTGAATACTACTCGCGCCTAACGTTCCTATAGGCCTCGTTTTTTGAACCCTATCCTATGTTGATTCAAATTGATTAGGACCTGGTCCGGTTCTAGGTCCACTTATAACCTAAGTTTAATAACTATGTCATATAACATTAATTATTAAATCCTAAGTTAGCTCACTGGAACCTGATGGAGAAATATGTGACTACTTCTACCACATAGGCAGTGTACCTATCGTTTTGCGGGTATAGTGATTAAATGGGGTTGTCGATCTCAGGGACCTCGTACAATTAATTGACAAATATTTGATTAACTAGAAATTAAGTTAAACTAAAGAAAACAGGAAATATCACTTTTTTCGGTTTTGATTGATTGATTAAAAAGAAACTGAACTACAAGGAAAAATAGAACAATTTAAAAGATAAATAAACACAGAGGGATTTAAAGAGTGGTGAATGTGATAAATAGAAAAGCGCACCCCGGGTTGTTTGCTTACCTATTCCTTTTATATCTGTTACTAAATTCTTCCTTTAATTTTACTGCAATAACTCAGAAACTTTAATTAATTCATTAACGACTAAGTATAATGAATCCTAACCAATTGTTAGACCTAGCAGCAGGCTAATGCTCTAGACCGGACACAATTAATCGCATAAAGAGTAGTTTCTATTGGAGTCTAATTAACCTATAGGCCGGATCAGGCTTCTAGCTATTAATTAGGTTCAACTTCCTCTGTCTAGTTATTTATCTCAGCTCTCGCATTTTAATAAAATAACTACAAGGGTTGTTTTAACTACCGGCCAAATAATTAAAACACTTGAATTGAAGGAATTGAACTGTTGCAGTTAACTAAATTTATTTGAAGAAATCATAACAGAATTTAGGAAATAGGTTCGCTTCCCAACCCGGGAAGCTACTAACTCTCTTACTCGATCAACGTTACAGAAACAATAACAGGGAGGAATGCATTAAATAAATTAAAGTAAGGGTAAGAGGTAACTCCAGTTTAGAAGTTCACTCCGGATCCTTGCTTCAACTTCGTCTTGCGCTGTCCCGTCTGCTAATTTATTTCTGTAGAGCTGGTGCATAATAGTGGAAATAAAATAAAGAGCGGGATGTATGTGTTACGTGGGAATTTAATGGAGTGGATGGATGATGATTTTTGATGAAGTGAATGGAGTGCGATCGTGGGAGAATGTGTGGGTGAACGGATTAATTCGTGGACTGATAAATGAATGGATTGATAAATGGGTGCGTGGATGACTGGATGGGTGAATGGATTGATAGCTGAAAGGATGATTTTTTAGCAAGCAGAGTGTGGGTTTATATAGGCTGAGGATTTCAGAAGCAGGCAACGGAGAAGTGACAGGGACAGTGGGCTAGTGAATAGATGGCGGTGGAGTTGGTGAGCAGATCCCTCAAAATCTCAGTCAGAGATTTCATATTTTATATCGGGCAGAGCAGTGATTGAAGACAGAGATTTAATTAAGATCTGCAGCAGGAATTGATTGCAGAGCGGCGTCACGCGTGCAGAAATTAAGGTGGGCGCCGAAGAAATCTTCATTAAACGTCTGCAATTAATGAAAAGCAGTTCAGTGCGGCGCCGCAGAGAAGAAGAAAACTGTTGATGTCCGCCTCTCTCAGGCGGTCGCGCCTGTCTCTTGTCCGCGCCTAAACAGGCGGTTGTCTCTTGTCTCCGTCCGCTTCATAACAGGCGGACGCCTGTGTCTTGTCCGCTACATAACAGGCGGTTATGCCTGTGTCTTGTCCGCCTTCTGTACCTCGCAAATGCATGCGGACGAATTGTTGATATGATGAATATTGCTTCTGATGCATCCACGTGACATTGTTAGGTAATTCAACCAGTGAATCAATTATTTTGCTGCAGTAATACGTGATCAATCATGAGCCCATATGAGTGCTGCACGTGGACGATGAATTGAAAGAACTCATATTTGTATACTCTGTTGTTGTTCAGCGATAATCACGTGCATATATATATTATATATATATATAATATATATATATATATATATGTATATATAATATGTATTTCCTCTATTTGACACATAAAATATATCAATTCATATTAAAACATAAATCTAGGAAAATCGTAAGATAAGTGAGAAATATTACTTAAAATACTGCAAATTATAAGGTAATTAACCCCTAAAAGTCTATATATTTCGCACTTATCAAACTTCCTCACACTTATCTTTTGCTTGTCCTCAAGCAAATAAAGAACAAACAAACTTCTCTAAGGTTACAGTATCAAACTCCGGGATTCAACAATCGTGGAAGGAAATCAAGCTAAATGGCAATCAAAAGAATAATCTGCTCTTAGAAGTAGGTTTTTGTAAACAGTGAAACAGAAAATTTTTAATAAGAGCATGGATAAGTCAGATTGTAAAAATTGAACATAGATTAGCTTGGAACCTTCCACCAATTTCTTTCTCTAACCTTTGGATGACAAGGGGTGTGAAGTAACACCTTATTCCGTGATACCTTTCAACACCACATACTCATGATCAAAATATGAAAAATTGCGACAATCATTAAGAGTTTTGCATGTTTATTTTTTTGTTTTTTCTCTTCTCTTTGTTTTTGTCATTGTTTGCACAATTGTCTTCATCCCCCAGACTTTTCTCTTCACCCATGTAGCGGCTTTGGGCCTTCTATCCCAGATCACAAGACCTTAGGTAGATGGGTGATGAGGCACCCCAAGGACTTAATAACCGAATGAACGAGGCCTGTTTGGTTCAGAAAACTTCATTATATGATCAGAGGAGTACCTTGCCTTATCCTTTCCATACCAAACTTTCACTTAGTCCCATGATTGCCAAGCTAAGGTAGCTCAATTCCACAATCAGCTTATCCACCAGATTTCAGTGAAAATAGATTTAATTTTGAAGAAAGAAATTGATACATACAACAACGTCAAGCAGAACGATTCTTGAGGTTGTCATCAGGCTCGATTTCAAAAACTTCCACAAAAAATTTTAGCCCGAAAATTCAACATGTATTGGCCTTTAGAGAAGCTTACTATCATAATTAGAGAACAATAAAAATCAAGTGTGGCATTAGGTACTACTGGCATATTTTCAGGGAAAGGTCTAAACTTCCTCACACTTAAGAGGAGCAATGTCCTCATTGTTCATAAAATAATCAAGAAAAGACCTTTCAAAATATGCCAGACTCATGAATCAACAGTTAAAGCTCGAGTGGCTGAACATAAATATTAAAAATAAAGGAACTGAGACTCCCCTGATATCGTGAGATTGAGGAAGGTGCCCTCCTCACACTTAAAGCATTGGCGGTGGGGTCGATGTTCCTCACACTTGAGTCTAAGCAAGGGTTCAGCTTGGAGTGATTGCAACAAACGGTTTACCTACACACACTGTCAAATACCAAAATAACGCTAGGAAGCGTTGCGTTAATAGCACAGGTACAATTACCTCCTTCCTCTTCTTTCTTCCTCGCCTCTTTTTTCTTATATATATATATATATATATATATATACACAATATATTAGAGAGAAATAGATAAGTAGCTTATAAAACATGAATTTGAAAATTACCCCTGGGTTGCCTCCCAGTCAGCTGCCCTCTTTATAGTCATTGGCTGGACTTTGTGGAGTAGCTAACCTGCAATTGGATCTTTAAGAGATATTTCATATGTAGCAGCTTGATCCAGTGTAGTACCCAGAAATTTCTTGACTCTTGACCCATTGACCTTAAATGTTTCCCCTTTGCATTGGCGAGTTCAATCGCACCGAATGGGGAAATGCTAATAATAGGGTAAGGCCCTGACCAGTAGGATTTCAGCTTACCTGGGAAGAATCTGAGCCTGGAGTTGAAAAGTAGGACTTGGTCCCCTACCTTGAGTTCTCGATTGGCAATCATCTTGTCATGCCAGCGCTTGGTACGTTCCTTATATATTACAGCATTCTCGTAAGAGTCGTTCCTGAGTTCCTCCAACTCTGTCAACTGGAACTTGCGTTTATCACCGGCTTGATGTGGGTCAAAATTAAGAGCTTTCAAGGCCCAATATGACTTGTATTCTAATTCCACAGGCAAGTGGCATGCCTTTCCAAAAACCAACTTATAGGGAGACATGCCAATTGGTGTCTTGAAAGCAGTGCGGTAGGCCCAGAGCGCTTCATCTAATCGAAGTGACCAATCCTTTCGAGAAGAGTTCACCGTCTTTTGCAAGATCCACTTGAGCTCTCGGTTCGTCACTTCGGCCTGCCCATTTGTTTGAGGATGGTAGGGTAAGGCAACCTTATGTCTAACCCCATACTTCTTTAATAGCGCTGCGAACTGGCGGTTACAGAAATGGGAGCCACCGTCACTGATTATGGCTCGAGGAACGCCGAATCGAGTGAAAATATTTTTCTTCAGGAACTTCACAACAATTTTAGCATCATTAGTAGAACAGGCAAGGGCTTCCACCCATTTTGAAACATAATCAACAGCTACTAAGATGTAAAGATTACCGAAAGAGTTTGGGAAGGGACCCATAAAATCAATACCCCAGACGTCAAATAGCTCAACTTCTAACATGTTATTTAGTGGTAGCTCATTCCGACGAGATAGATTACCTTGCCTTTGACACCGATCACATGTCGAAACAAACGCATGACAGTCCTTGTGAAGGGTGTTCCAGAAAAAACCTGATTCTAGTATTTTTGCGGCGGTTCGAGTGGCACCATGATGTCCACCGGCTTCTCTGGAATGGCAATGGAGGAGAATGTTTCTGACCTCTGACTTTTGGACACATCTCCTAATGATACCATCTGCACAGACTTTAAACAGATAAGGGTCATCCCAAAAATAATGTTTGACAATGGAAAAGAACCTCTTCCTCTGCTGATAAGTCATATCAGCTGGAACGATCTTCCTAACAAGGTAGTTAGCGATATCAGCAAACCATGGATCCTCAACATCTTCAGCTGCAAATGCTGACTCGTCGGGGAAGGACTCGTTGATGGGAGTCCCATCATCAGATGCCTCCATTCTGGACAGATGATCAGCTACCACATTTTGTGTTCCCTTTTTGTCCCTGATCTCAATATCAAATTCTTGCAATAGGAGAATCCACCTAATTAACCTGGTTTTGACTCTGCCTTAGCAAACAAATACTTAAGAGCAGAGTGGTCAGTATGCACAATAATTTTACCACCCAGTAAATAAGATCGAAACTTATCTAGAGCAAAAACTACAGCTAGTATTCTTTTCTGTGGTCGCATAATTTTTCTGGGCATCATTTAAAGTTCGACTTGCATAATATACTACCCGAAGAATTTTATCAATCTTCTGACATAACATGGCTCCCACAGCGTAATCACTAGCGTCACACATTATCTCAAAAGGGAGTGACCAATCAGGAGACACAACGACAGGTGCAGAAATTAGCTTTTCTTTTAATAAATTAAAAGCCGTCAGACATTCTTCAGAAAATTGGAACTTAACATCCTTCGCCAGTAGATCACACAGAGGTTTAGAGATTTTGGAAAAATCTTTAATGAATCTTCTATAAAAACCTGTGTGCCCAAGAAAACTACGAATATCTCTAACAGAAGATGGTGGTGGGAGCTTTTCAATTACCTCGACTTTAGCCCGGTCTACCTCAATACCTTTTGAAGAAATTTGTGGCCCAGGACGATTCCTTCTCGAACCATGAAGTGGCATTTTTCCCAATTTAACACCAGATTGGTTTCTTCACACCTGGATAGCACAAGATCAAGGTTTTCTAGACAGGATTCAAATGTTAGACCATAAACAGAAAAATCGTCCATAAAAACTTCAATGCACTTCTCAATATATTCAGCAAAGATGGCCATCATACAACGTTGAAACGTGGCAGGAGCATTACATAATCCAAATGGCATTCTTTTATAACTATAGGTTCCATAAGGACAGGTAAAAGTTGTCTTATCCTGATCCTCAGGAGCTATAGGGATCTGAAAATAACCTGAAAAGCCATCCAGAAAGCAGTAGTAGTCATGTCCAGCTAGTCTTTCCAACATTTGATCAATGAAAGGTAATGGAAAATGGTCCTTACGAGTAGCATCATTTAATTTTCTATAATCAATACAAACCCGCCATCCTGTAGTGGGACGCTGGGTAATCAGCTCACCCTTTTCATTAGGAACCACAGTTATTCCTCCTTTCTTTGGTACTACCTGAACTGGACTTACCCATTTACTGTCTGAAATAGGGTAAATAATGCCTGCATCGAGTAGTTTGATTACCTCTTTCTTAACTACCTCTTTTAGGACTGGGTTAAGACGTCGCTGAGGCTGAGCCAATGGTCGGTAGTTATCTTCCATATAGATTCGGTGAGAACACAACTGAGGGCTGATTCCCTTAATATCTGCTATAGACCAACCAATAGCTGATGTGTGATTGCGCAACACCTCCAGTAGTTGCTTCTCTTGAGTTCCTGTCAAATCAGAAGAGATTATAACAGGTAATTCCGATGGTTCATTAAGAAAAGAATATTTCAAATGAGAAGGAAGAGGTTTCATCTCCACTGTAGGAGGTTTTTCAATAGATGGTCTTGGCCGGTCAGCACTTCGCTCGACGTTCTCAAATTGCTGCTGGTACTTGTGGAAGTGTGGCCGCCTTTTGTTTAACTCCTCAGCCATGAGGGCCATATCTGGATCCTCATCATCAGCTTCGCAAGATGCCATAAGACATCTTTCCAGGATTTCCTCTTCTTCTTTGCTTAAAATAGTTTCCTGCACTAAAGAGTCAATAACATCTATTGCAAAGCAGGATTGAACAGCGGCAGGACGCTTCATGTTGCGTGTCATGTCGAAAACAACCTGCTCATCATGAAATCTTAGAATAATCTTCCCTCCTTCCACATCAATGAGAGTGCGGGCAGTTCTCATAAACGGTCTGCCCAAAATTAGTGGTACATCTGTATCTTCCTCCATATCGATGATGATAAAATCAGCAGGGAAAATAAATTTACCGATAGAGACTACCAAGTCCTCAACTTTTCCTTTAGGATAAATTATGGAACGGTCTGCTAGTTGTAACTGAACAGATGTGGGAGCACATTGACCTACACTAATTTCTTGAAAATAGATAAAGGCATCAAATTAATACTTGCTCCTAAATCACATAAACCATTACCGCAATCAACCTTCTCGATAGCGCATGGAATGATGGGAAGACCTGGATCTCCTAACTTGGGTGGCAGCTTCTTGAATCTATCCCAGAATCATACAGGGACTCACCTGGTTCTTGACAAAAGTTTGTGATTTCAGCGATCTTTTCCCTTGTCTTTGACGGTGGATAGTACTTCGCCAGGAACTTGTTTGCCAAGTCAGCCCAAGTGTGGATGCTACCCGGTTGCAGACTCCTTAGCCACCTGGACGCTCCGTCTTTCAGAGAATAGGGGAACAGCTGTAGACGAATGCGCTCATTCAGGTTCCCCGTCTTGTTGAATGTATTGCAGAAGTCCAGGAATGCAGAGATGTGGTGTGGGGCATCATCTGAGTCAAGCCCGCTGAATTGTCCCTGGTGGTACAAAGTGGTGATGAAGCTCGTCTTGAATTGCCAGGCGTCGAGCTCAGCTTGCGTCACTTGAGGGAGGACGATAGCAGAGGATCGTCCTTCTACTGATGGTTGCTGGTACTCCCCCAGAGTTTGTCTGGTCGTCATGGCAAACTGTAGTTGTCGCCTGCTGTGGAGAACTCTTTCGATCTCTGGCTGAAATTCAGCTATAGGTTCTCCTGCAGATCGAGTCCGACGCATAAGAGACGAGTTGGTATGAATATGGAAAAACTAGATTAACTATATACGTGGCAAAAATAAAGAGAAAAATATCAAACAGAAATAAAAAAAAAATAAAAGAATGAAAATTTAACTTATCCCAATTAAATAATAATTGTCAATTAACCGTGCCGGAGGTCCCCGGCAACGGTGCCAAAAACTTGATGGAGAAATATGTGACTACTTCTACCACATAGGCAGTGTACCTATCGTTTTGCGGGTATAGTGATTAAATGGGGTTGTCGATCTCAGGGACCTCGTACAATTAATTGACAAATATTTGATTAACTAGAAATTAAGTTAAACTAAAGAAAACAGGAAATATCACTTTTTTCGGTTTTGATTGATTGATTAAAAAGAAACTGAACTACAAGGAAAAATAGAACAATTTAAAAGATAAATAAACACAGAGGGATTTAAAGAGTGGTGAATGTGATAAATAGAAAAGCGCACCCCGGGTTGTTTGCTTACCTATTCCTTTTATATCTGTTACTAAATTCTTCCTTTAATTTTACTGCAATAACTCAGAAACTTTAATTAATTCATTAACGACTAAGTATAATGAATCCTAACCAATTGTTAGACCTAGCAGCAGGCTAATGCTCTAGACCGGACACAATTAATCGCATAAAGAGTAGTTTCTATTGGAGTCTAATTAACCTATAGGCCGGATCAGGCTTCTAGCTATTAATTAGGTTCAACTTCCTCTGTCTAGTTATTTATCTCAGCTCTCGCATTTTAATAAAATAACTACAAGGGTTGTTTTAACTACTGGCCAAATAATTAAAACACTTGAAGGACAGGAATTGAACTGTTGCAGTTAACTAAATTTATTTGAAGAAATACATAACAGAATTTAGGAAATAGGTTCGCTTCCCAACCCGGGAAGCTAAAATACTTACTCGCTCATCGTTACAGAAACAACAATAACAGAGGAGGAATGCATTAAATAAATTAAAGTAAGGGTAAGAGGTAACTCCAGTTTAGAAGTTCACTCCGGATCCTTGCTTCAACTTCGTCTTGCGCTGTCCCGTCTGCTAATTTATTTCTGTAGAGCTGGTGCGTAATAGTGGAAATAAAATAAAGAGCGGGATGTATGTGTTACGTGCGAATTTAATGGAGTGGATGGATGATGATTTTTGATGAAGTGAATGGAGTGCGATCGTGGGAGAATGCGTGGGTGAACGGATTAATTCGTGGACTGATAAATGAATGGATTGATAAATGGGTGCGTGGATGACTGGATGGGTGAATGGATTGATAGCTGAAAGGATGATTTTTAGCAAGCAGAGTGTGGGTTTATATAGGCTGAGGATTTCAAAAGAAGCAGGCAACGGAGAAGTGACAGGGACAGTGGGCTAGTGAATAGATGGCGGTGGAGTTGGTGAGCAGATCCCTCAAAATCTCAGTCAGAGATTTCATTTATATCGGGCAGAGCAATTGATTGAAGACAGAGATTTAATTTAAGATCTGCAGCAGGAATTGATTGCAGAGCCGCGTCACGCGTGCAGAAATTAAGGTGGGCGCCGAAGAAATCTTCATTAAACGTCTGCAATTAATGAAAAGCAGTTCAGTGCGGCGCCGCAGAGAAGAAGAAAACTATTGATGTCCGCCTCTTCTTAGGCGGTCACGCCTGTCTCTTGTCCGCGCCTAAACAGGCGGTTGTCTCTTGTCTCCGTCCGCTTCATAACAGGCGGACGCCTGTGTCTTGTCCGCTACATAACAGGCGGTTATGCCTGTGTCTTGTCCGCCTTGTGTACCTCGCAAATGCATGCGGACGAATTGTTGATATGATGAATATTGCTTCTGATGCATCCACGTGACATTGTTAGGTAATTCAACCAGTGAATCAATTATTTTGCTGCAGTAATACGTGAGCAATCATGAGCCCATATGAGTGCTGCACGTGGATGATGAATTGAAAGAACTCATATTTATATACTCTGTTGTTGTTCAGCGATAATCACGTGCATATGTATATAATATGTATTTCCTCTATTTGACACATAAAATATATCAATTCATATTAAAACATAAATCTAGGAAAATCGTAAGATAAGTGAGAATATTACTTAAAATACTGCAAATTATAAGGTAATTAAACCCCTAAAAGTCTATATATTTCGCACTTATCAGAACCTAATATGAGTCGCCACCGAATTTTAACCTAGGGTAAATTAGGAAAGGTAAAGTTCGGGTTCGGGGGCTTGGTATTCGACTTTTTCAGGGTTCAAATTATTTTCATTACCCCTCGAAGTCATTTTTCCTCTACTTAGTTTATTTATGGCTTATTACGAAGTCGTTTTAACCTAAGTGCGTGAGCTTCTGTTTTTTATGTTTTTTAGCATTTTTTGACAGGAAATAAAAGTGGAAATTTTAAATTACGTAAACTAGGGTTACAGAGGCAGAATTAGGTCAAACTTTGTTTCCGTCTGTGGCTACGGACCTAATGTCCGAACCCACAGACCCTAGTTAACCTATGTGAACATAAAAGTCGAATTAAATAGAAAACACAATTTTGAAAATTCCGGGGCCACGGACAGGACGTCCGTGGGCCTGGACATAAGTTAAAAAACCTAGAAAATTCAAAAATTAAAATCCCGCCACTGTCCGTGGGTGTCTGTGGTCTCGGACCAAAGGTCCGAGGTCACGGACCACCCACGGACAGGGGTTTTCAAGTGGTTCCCGACGGTGTTTTGGCTCAAAATTTATGTACGTGTAGCCTTAAAGGTGCCAAGATGTTAGTAATTAAAAGATTTTAGTTTGAAGTCAGAATAATGATGAAACTTGGCAAACAAGTTAAAGGGCAGAAACGAAAACGAACAACTATACAGAAGCCGGAAAGAGTCGGTTCAAACCCAAATTTTAATGCAAGGTCAGAAAGGTCGTCGGAAGTTAGAAAATTAAGATTCCTACCTGTTTTACCTTCGAATTCACAATGATTCTTCAGGTCGGGATTCGTCGGGAGCTCCGTTAGCGGCAGATTCGAAAGGGCTTCGAACCGGGCTTCTGGTCACTGGTTGTTCTTGATGTTCTTCGTGTTTTGGCGCTGTTTTGGTGAAGGTTTGAGATGGATGATGTTGTGGGAGTTGGAAAAAGTGTTTTGGTGTTGATTTTATGAGATTTCGATGGAATTTCGGGGCTCAGATGTGTAAAAACATGGGGAGGTTGTGACGGCTGAGTTTCTTGAAGTGTTAGGGTTCTTGAAGTTCTGATTTGATTAAGGGATAAGGTTCCTTGTATAAACTTTCTTAAAGATAGAAAAATCCTGTAAAACCGAGATTTAACGACATTTTTGCTCAAAGGTTTCTAAAAGGAATTTGACTATGAAATTTTAACATGGGTAAAGGATGATATTTCTAATTTTCCGAGGTGGAATCGAATTTTTTGGATATTGTAATATTTTTAAATTCAATTTCTCATCAGATTTAATCAGAAATTGCTAGACAATTATTGGAAACTCTAAAAATCAAAATTCCAATGCCATTCTGCCCAAAATTTCATCCTCTACCATGGGTTAAAATTTTAAAGCATTTCGAATTGATTTGGCCCTTCTTCGGAGGAGAGAGAAAGCTTATAGAGGGCTTAGGAGCCTTAAAAAATCATGAAAATGCCCCTGAAGCCGACCTAGCTGTCCCTGGCACTCTGGAATGTGCCGATCGAACTGGGAATCATTGCCACTTGACCAAACTACCCTTTTAGTACCTATGCCTCAAGATACTCTCTTTCGGGGGTTAATATTTTGGGTATAACAGATTGCCCCCCATCAACTTGTCTTTGTAATGAGAATGAAAATAATGGTTAATGCTTGAGTGATGCCCCAAAATTTCTACTGAAAGTCTGTTGATTGTGCTGAGCTATTATGAGGCGCTAGCTACCTAGGGGAGAAGTCTAAACATGCTGGGCTTTTATGAGGCACCAACTACCTAAAAGAGGAGTCTAAATGTGCCGGACTATTATGGGGCGCCAACTACCTAAAATGTGAAAAGCGTTAAACTAGACCGAGCATCTAAGGTGTCGGGATCCTAAAAATGAAAAGAGGTGTAGTATGTAATGAGATTGATGTACTGAGTGTGTGGAGGGCTTATGTGTGCCTAAATGGATGAATGTAAAGTAGGACTTATGGGTGCCTAAGTGGAATGGTAGGAGATTAGGCTCATGATGAGCTTGAGATTGAGTTCGTCTACTCGGGTGAGTTCTTCTACTCTGGTGAGTTCTTCTACTCGGGTGAGTTCTTCTACTCGGGTGAGTTCCTCTACTCGCGTGAGTTCTTCTACTCTGGTGAGTTCTTCTACTCGGGTGAGCTCCTCTACTCGGGTGAGTTCTTCTACTCGGGTGAGTTCTTCTACTCGGGCGAGTTCTTCTACTTGGGTGAGTTCTTCTACTCAGGTGCTGGAAGGTGCAAGACTGCAGAGGTGATGGTCTTATGCAAATGATGAAAACTGATTACTGGAGTGCCAAACATGGCAATGATGATAAGGTGTATGCAATCAAAATATACAAAAGATACTCGTTCAAAACAGGAAACTGTTGGAAAAGGTGCCTAACGTGGAAATGTTGAGGTGTTATACGGAAGTTGTAAAATGCAACTAAAGTGTTTGTTGGAAGCTTGTCCAAAACAAGGAACTGTTGAAAAATGTGCCAAACATGGTAATGATGAGGATTGAAAAATTGTCAAAAGCAAGACATTGCTAGAATGTGTGCCAAACGTGGCCATGATGAGGTTTATGAAACCGAAGCGTTTGTGGAAAAACTGTTTAAGACAAGAAATTGCTGACAAAGGTGCCAAAGATGGCATTGCTTGAGAAAAAACTCTATTGAAAAAGGAAAGTGAAATGATCATTTCCTAACCAAAAATTTCAGACCTGCAATTTGATTCTTAGAAGATGAACATGCCGCTGATGGAAGTGTGTGGTGTTTGATGTGGTGATCTTTTGAGTGGTGATTAGGGTATATATGTGCCTGTGGTGTATGATGTGAAGGTAAGGGCTTATGTGAGCCTGTGTAGTGGTGGTGTGGAGGTAAGGGCTTATGTGGGCCTATGTGCTGTATGATGTGAAGGTAAGGGCATATGTGAGCCTGTGTGGTGAAGTGGCGTTTGTGTGGTTGTGGTGCTTAAACTCCAAATTTTAGTTGGTCTTTTCATGGAAATTGTTGGAACCAACAATTGCCCCCAGTATTCTTTCCTTGAGATAATCTGAGCTAGAGTTCATGGAAATCGATCGGGATGATCGATTGCCCCCAGTATTTCCTTTGATTAATCGTGCGAATGAGTCTCGTCCATACAAGGTCAAGGCTTATGCTTTGATGTGGTGCTTCTTAACCTACACTCAGCGTGTTTGGTGTTTGCACTTGTTTTCTGCTTACGGTCACAACTTCTTGACCATTGAATTTGACATTTGATGGATTTACGTACTCGATCTGTACTTTCACGTGATTAGATACACAACTACCAAGTCGGAAGTCTTTAAATCTTATATTGTGGCCATGGAGTGTGATGAAAGACAACGGGACCGTGGAGGGATATTTGAGGTATGTGGAGCTAAATGAGGAGACCAAAGTTGCGCCTTGCGTCTTCTTTCGGATTCATCTCCCTTGTTTGAAGTTGTCTAGCTGCTTCGTGTTGACGTTATTTTCGAGCTTCTGGACTTGGACTTTTGAAGTCGTCTTTGCACCATTTCTCTTCTTTTTGTCATTTGGATTTCTTCGAGGCACTTCGGGTGTACCTTTTTTGTTTTATCCTTTCTTGGCTTCACCTTCGGGGTTCTTGTGTCTCCTGGTTTTTGAGTTTCGAGAGTTGTTTTGATGTGAGCTCTTTGGATCCTGTGTCACTCTGGGACCATTTGCGGATCACTTCATCATGCTGATAGCAGCATTGCTTCTTTGGGCTGATGAGAACGTTATCTGAGAGTCGGACTCCTCGCTTCCTTTGGTCACTGGGTTGGACATTCATCATTGGCTGAGTTATTTTGTGGAGTTCATAATATCAAAAAGGGATATATGAAAGGCTCAGCAGGGATGCCTAGGGTTTAATGTCAGGGTTCACAAGCTTTTGGCTATGTGATGCTGTACCTAGGTGCTTCGTCATTTCCTGATAGTTGAGTATCCGCTCTTTGTTACTTTTCATAGGTCTAAGAGTAAATTATGTTGTTTACCTCACCTTTGAATGTGGACTCACTGGAGTCGTGTAAAAATGACACGCTCGTTCACTCATGGTTTTTTTCGCTCAAGGAACTCTCACGAAATTTTTCACTCGGAGACTTGTTTAAACAATTAAACAAAAGAAATAATCGTGGTTGGTCTTTAAACTCAAATTGCCCCCAGTATTAATCCAGGGTTTATGACAACAATTTGACAAATGTAGACTTTGAACCGTTATGTGGTTTGTTTGGATGCTTAGGGGTGAGATATGGTGTTTGGTTGGACATGTTCATCCTTTTAGAAACAAAAGACAAGTCGTTTTGTTCAATTGCCAGAAAATGACCGTTTCGTGAACATTAGTTTTGAAAGATGTTTGCCGATGACCAAGATGATTTGGTTTAAGATGCAAGATGAACAAACATTTTTTATTTTTTGAGATTACAAATTGAACAGACTGAAATGCAAACATCTAAACCTTATTAAAATGGAAATATCATAAACTCCTTACAAAATTGAAAAGAAAAATGCTACTAGACGCTAGCCTTCTCGACAAACTGGAGCCCTTGTTCGATGAGATCTTCAATCTTATGCTTCAGTGTCCTACAATCATCAGTACTGTGTCCCGGTAGTTGATGGAACTGGCAAAATTGATTGAGATGCTCTCGGGATTGGGTAACCCCGGGAGAAGGCGTGCTGTAGTAGGTTCAACTCCTGTAGCTTCACGAGCGCTTGACTGAGAGGTCGGCCAATGTCGGTAAACTGTCTCGGTGCAGGGAATCGCCTAGGTCGGGATGAGGCCTTGGTGCTCTGTTTTGAAACACTGAGTCGGCGCACATTATTTACTTGTCGTGAAACGGGGCTGTTTTGGCTGGCCTGAACTTAAAGTTCTTGGCACCTACACCTTGAGCTTTGGTTTGCCCTAGCTTTAGCTCACCTTTGTGAATATTTTCTTCCATGATTCTCACCTGCCCCATCATCATGTCAAAATTGGGAAAATACGTGCAGCTTAGCTCGTTGTTGTATTGCCCTAGCATATTGTCTACGATCATTCAAATCTGTTCTGGCTCGTCCATCTTCGTGGGCATAGCAGCGGCCTTCATCCTCTACCGTTTGATGAAGTCAGACATTGATTCATTGTCTTTCTGCCGAGTACTGGCAAGGTCGGACCTGGTGACTTCGAGATTCTTAGCATATTCCAAGTGGTACAGGAAAGCTTCGCAAACCTCCTCATAGGTTTTGGTGTTCATCCTCTGGGTTAAGTACCAACGCTGGGGTATTTCGTCCAGGTAACGGGCAAAAACCTTGGCCTTCTGCAAGTCATTCAGCCTGAGGATGGACATCCCTCTATCGAACATTGCCAGGTGAACCTGCGGGTCTGAGGAGCCCTTGTATAGAGCGAGTGTGGGCAGCTTCAACTTTAAAGGGAGATCAACCTCGGGATACGATGCCATAGAAAGGTAATCGAGGCCAGCTGGCTTGTTAGCTTTTTCCATGAGCTCGATCCTTTTCAAGACTCTCTTAAGTTCTGCAGCTCGCTGATTGTCTAGCGTTGCTTCCACTACCTGTCCTTGCGAGCCATGGGCTCCAACAGAGTTAACTTCGATGCATTCAGCTCGTTCCCATAGCCGACAATCTTCTCCGAAATGTTTTCTTGATGACCAACCTCAAGGGAATTGATTTTTCTTTTCAGCTCTTCGATGATGGTAACATACATTTGTTCCATGGCTGTGAGCTGGGTCTCCATGCTGATTGGGTTCCCTCCCTCTGCCATACTTGAGATTTGGGCTTACATGTTTCCAAGGTGTCCATCGTTAGCGAACAAAAGGAAATCGGCTGAAGGGAGCTATATGGACTGTGAATGGGCCGCGGGGATGAGAGAGAAACTCTGAAGTCTAAGATTTGTTTGATGATCATGTTGGGCCTTGAGGCTAGAAACTAGAATGAATGGGTTGCGCAAACTATCTGGGATTCGAATAAGCCAAAACCTAAACAAGTGGTTCTAATTGGGCCTAAAGATATGTCACCTAGACGTAAAATCTTACGCCAAAGCCCGAATGAAAAGTTCATCTAGACTGGAATGGGCCTTGGACCAAAAAAGTTTTCAATGAAAGCCTATTGATTTTCAAGTCTTGTGCACTAATTCGAGTTTGGGTGGCATTCTTTTTTCGTGGGCCTAGAACTAAATGAATAATTCAAATTGGGCCAAAAGGGAAATCACCTAGATCTAAGGTTTTGGCCTAAGCCCAACAAAACAATTCACTCATTCAAAACAAACAGAGCCTTTGGGCCGCAAATAATTAAGCCATAAATTACAGGTTGTGCTGAGTTGATATAGGAAGAGTTCCTATCGATTTCTAGGCTGGCAGTGGGCCGGTCATACAAGCAAACAAGGCCCCTACAAGTTCAACATGTCCTTACTAGACGCTTCAACCAAATTGGGTATGGATCGGTCCGAAGGTGCTTGGGGTATGGGCCCAGGTCACCACAAAGGAATAGGGCTTGCACGCTATTCTCTTTGGGCTCCCCACTTTTCTCACATCACCATGAGGTGTGAGTCTACGGTCAGGTCTTTGAATGACCAAGCAAGGCTAGGTAAGGGCACTGCCAGGAAAATGCTTAGGGCTAAAGCCCAAGTATTAAGGGGATGCGGTTAGACGACATCCTCTTCTTTTCCCCCACGTATTCACATCACCTAAAAGGTGTGAGCCTGTTATAACCCAAAGTTTGGTTTCATAATTATTGCATTGTATTTCGTTACAAGTGGCCTGCATTTATTTATTTTAAATTCAGGACATGGGAGTCCTTTTGATTAAAGACAAGGACGAAGAAGTCTTTCTCCCCTTCCATTTTATTTTCTGGTGAGAGTTAACACTTGAAACACCCTAGAAAATCCTAGCTACAAAATATACATACTTTATTATTGTATATGTGTATGTGTTTGCTTGAAATTGATATAAGCTAGTACAATGGAAGTCATTAAATTACTAGCTTGAACAATTGTAAATTGTAAACATGTACAATGTGCAATAAGTGCTAGAATGTACATGAAATAATTAGTTCATGTTATTCTTTTATTCTTGAGTGTATTATAACATGCTTAGCTAAAATATTAGCTAATACAATGTATTATTGTTCGGATTATACAAGTTAAGGAGGACAACAAAATTGATGTTAAAACGTGTCATTGTTACAGTGACATGTTAGATCTATATTACCGACTGTTATGTTAAAATGCGTCATTGTTACAATGGCAAGCTAAGCCTATATTACCGGCTGTAATGTATATAGTTAGTTAGTTTATTTTCTTGTCATTACCACCTATTTTATACATTAGTATAGACAGCCAAACTATGCCTTTCTCATTAATTATCCTTAAATAACCTTCATTTTCTAACAAAAACAAGGCCTAGTATTACAACCTTGCATTGGCGCATATATATTATGTTTCCAGCCTAGTATTACCGTTTTGTACATATCTCCAATTAAGTCCGTTGTCATTTTATAATCAAATCCAACTCATATGAATCTTATCCTGCTTAAGTTGCCGCCTCTTATTGCTTTATATCAGGTTAGGTGGCTTTATTTTAGTTATCCAACAAACTCATCCAATGGGAAATAAACACCAACGTAAACTAGGTGCCATCACTGAAAGAATTTCCTCCCCGTTTGATGTTGCTGTTGCCGGTTACATTTTGTAATAATAAAATCATTGTCTTTTTGTAATCATTTCAACCAACGTAAATGCTTGCCCAGCTGATAGTTGCCGCATTCCTTGTTGAGTATACACCTTCATTTTCTAATATAACAAGGTAAGAATTCAGCTCCTCCATATTAGCATTGTCGAGTACATCTGGTAACAAATAGGTAATTATATCTTTTGTCTTCATGTGATAAGTGCTGAGATAAGATTAATTCCCACCGGCCTTCCCCCTGCTTAGTCATGAGTTTAGTGTCATCATTTTAGCTAACCAACACTTCAGCCAATAAGAATAAAACAGCAAACAAGTAAAAGGTGGCATAAAATGAAATTACCTTGGCTGAATTATCTCCTTCTTTGCAAGTGTGTCGGCAGTTTATTTCCCACCTTTGAGCTTTCTTTTCCTATCATTTAGTACCATGAAAGACAGTAAGTAGTAGTAGAAGGCTGGGAAAAAAATTACTACCGTAAGAAAGGTTGAAGACTACCGAAGAACAAGGGCTGAATGGAAATCATTTTCCTTACCAATTCAAGTAGCCACGTTCATACCATCCTCCCCAAAACATGAATTATTCTGCTGCCCTTCATTCACGCCAGCCCAAAGTAGTAGAAGATAATTGGAAGGAAACTAACAACAAGGAAGAAGAGTAACAATCGAGAGCTAGAAGTGCTGCTGCTAAATTTTACTACTGTTGTTGAGCGCAAGCTTGGGGAGGGAAACCAGATCAGGTGTTGGGGAAATTAAAGAGGAAGAAGGTGGGATCTTTGGCTGTAACTTCTTAGAGAGTTTAACAAGGAAATGCCAAGAGGAAACTAGGTAACTACCTTGATCAACAAGTTTGCAAAATCTGATTTTCCATGGTGCTGTTTGCGGTTTTAAATGGAATGGGTTTGTTGCTGTATTTCTTTGGTTGATTGAGCTAGTAACTAGCTGAATTATAGGGCTTTAAACTCTCTGTTTAAGGTGGATAAATTCGTAGCTAAGCACAGGTAGTGAGCTAGACAAGTAGAACAAGTTAAAGTGACAAGAAAAATGTGTTTTAAGATTCTGCTGAAAAACTGGTTCTGTATAACAGAGTGTTGAGTTGACTTTCTCTGTGTTTGAAATGGCATTGCTGAGGAAAATATGCTACTTAGGTGTATGAACATTTATGTAAAATTGAGAAGCAGGTTTGATGAGTTTCTTAGGCTAGATAAGCAAGAAAACTTAAATCTGTCCAAAAATGTTGTTATTGTTGTTCAGGGTGGAACCGGTTAGGTTGTGATGGTATATAGGTTGTTTTTCTTGATTATTACAGAACAATGAGGTTGGTATATCTTATAATGAGCTAGGGGAACATTTATATAGGTTATATCTAATGGAATAGCAAAGATATGATAACATGTACTAAGCTGTACAAAATGTAAATGTTATTGTTGTTGCTGTTTCAACCGAATTGGAAAATGGCTGTAGGGGCTGTCTTCTTCTAAGTTTAATAAATCAATAAGGTTTATAATGACTATATAAGCAGATTGAAATTTGGTTTAGGTAAACTCAGTGAATTTGCCTGAAAGTACAAATGTGTTTAAATTCTTACAGTGGTAAGCTGTAAATGTTAATATTGTATTGTTTATGTTCAATGAATGTTTTGGCTGGTTGTACTGACATTTTATGATGCTATAGTTTGTATTTTATTGACTTTGAACTAATGGATGAGGCAAGGAAGTGCCTAACCATCTGTTAAAGTAATTGATAATTAGTTACCTTGATAATGGACAATAAAACTGTAATTATTCACCATTGCTGTTATGTTTGACCGAGAAGGGTGTGTTTGTGTGTGGATTGATTTTCTTGTGTCATAAAGGCCATTGTGGTTTATATTGGTTGAGTGAAGCTAGATGAATACCTGGGTTGATGAATTTGGTGTTTCTTTTGAGATATACTTAAATGTACAGATGTTTACCGTGGATAATGATGTTTACTGTTGTGATGCTATTTCTATCCAGCAATTACTATAGTGTTTATATTGACTTTATGTGTTGATTTATCTTGTGTTTATGAATATGGATGTGAGGTGTAAGGCGAGGTTGTGCCTAATCCAAGTGGTAATATGTTTATGAAATATTAGTCCTCCAATGTATTGGAGTTTACTAAGACTGCCCCTACCAATGTATTGGGGTCTTTTATTATTTGCTCCTACCAATGTATTGGAGCTAAGCCATCATGATCTACTCTATGGACTGATGATTCATAGGGGGTATGCACACTTAAGGACATGGGGTGAGGTGAATTATCCGAGGGGTCGAGAGTGTTAGTGCTCTATGTCGAAAGACCGATTGCTCGAGGACATGTGTAAATTGTATCATGGTGTTGAATGTTATACTTAGTGGATCTTGACATTGGCTATATTGCCTGCTGATTGATATTGATTATTTGATGAATGATACTTGGTAATACGTTTGAATGATCATTTATGCACCTTATGTTAAGGTAAGCAACAGGTGGTGCTAATTTGTGGTTTTATGTATTAACCCTATTGTGGTTTTGCTACGCTATTATCCTGTTGTCATGGTTGTATTGCTCCACTACCTTTATTGTTATGATTATGTACTCTTGGAGTTTTACAAGGTAAAATGTGTTTTACATATTGTGATGGGAGTTACTCAGCGTTGCTGATTTTGGCGTTATGCCCTGTGGTCTTTTCTCTGTGATTGTATGACTGACCACAGGTACAGGAAAGGATGGTGTTTCTCCCTAGTCATGAAGTCGCACAAGAGTGTGGAGCTAAAGGAGGACTAGGATCAGAAATTAGAAGGCGATGTAATAGATTCCATAGAGTTCGTGAGTAATGTGTTGAGAGAACCTTTTGAGTTTTGATGTAAACTAGTAAGAAGATATCAGTCGATGTTAGTAAGTATATGTTGTCAAATTTAGAAGATGATCTTGGAAATTCAAGTTGATTGATGTTATATTCTGAATATATAAAGGTTTAAAAGTATAACTTATTTTGGAAGAGATAGTAGTACTTAGCCTTAGCACTCACTAATGAGTGAGTGTGGCGGTAGCACCCCGGGGTAGAGTTTGTAGTAAGTCTTCCGCTGTGTTGTTAAAAAAAAATTAGGTCTGGAAATTGGGGTGTTACAAGTTGGTATCAGAGCAATAGGTTGTAGATCGGGAAAAGATAGGTGATTATTGCTTGAGTGCTTGTGTGTGAATGTTTGACTGAATGGCTGGATGTTTGATTACTTATGATTACATGACTAATGTATGCATGAAAACAAGATCCGAGTGGCGCGTCGGACGCGTGATGTTAGTGAAAAAAAATGGGATAGTAACTAGACATAAATGGAACTAGTATGTGGTTGCTTGATGTTATGTGTTTGATTGCTTGATGATATGTGTTTGATTTAGTTGATGAAATGTGCTTGGTATGTTGAAAACCTTGGATCTGTGTATCCTTGGATGAGCTATTGTTTCATGGAAATCGTTATTCCTTGTGAAGTTGCTTAAATTCTTGTGATTAGGTAACAGTTAGCATTGGTTCACTTGTGTTTAGGGTGATGTTACTGAATCATTTATGATTATGGAGCTTCGGGGACGAAACTTTATTTAAGGACGGGAGAATGAAACACCCCAGAAAATCCTAGGTACAAAATATGTAACACCCCATCCAACAGTAACACACTTACAATAAACTGCAGCGGAAAAACAACCTCATCACATTACTTAACTCGTTGGTGTTACACGCCGTTAGCCACCCACGTGGCTAACAAGGCTAATACATACACATTGTACCGGTCTGATGGGCTAAATTTCCGAGCGACTACACATTACTATCCCTTTTCATTAATCACAACAACAACATACACCTTCCAACTATACCGAGTATTTATAACTAATGCCGATAACAATTTCGGTCTTACTACACCTACTGTATATATACAACATAAACGATTACCCATGTACAACGACTACCCCGTCCTACTCTCGAACGGCTTCCAGCTCCTTGTACCTGAAATAGGAAAAGAAGAGAAAGGGTGGCCCCCAAGGGGCTCAGCACCTTTGCTGGTATGGTAATCCCGCAGCCCACATGCTACCGGGCCACGCACAACTAATTGTCGTCTTAGCATGCGATTGATTATATTTAAATCGTGCATGCAACTGTAAACACACAACACATAACATTTCGCCTCAACGGGCTCAACTAACGGATAATATATCCTTACTTAATAAGTCACTCATGGTATTCATTATCCCTAGAGTGTTTCTCCTCTAATGGAGCTACTTCCTTAATAGACAACACTTACCCTTAAATCGGGTTATCCATAAACACCTCCTTTCTCAAACTGGGATTCATATCCATGATCCACACACTTCATATCTCACAATATATATCATTCCTCACATACAAACTTAACAACACTTTGCACGTTTCAACGTGTACATCATAACATCACAATAGATATTGCATCACAACAAAAATACATAACATAACGGGAATGGTTCTCTTAGGAACCGACCCAAACATTGTTAATACACTGGTGAGCCTAGAGAATGTTGCCAGTCTCATGATAAGCTCGTTACATAACTCGTTACCGTCTCGTTAAATGAACGGATAACTTAACACAAGGTGTCTCGGATATAGTGATCCAAGCACACCGAACAAACATAACATAGTATGCCCCCGTGGCCCGACGTGAGTCAGTAATAGCCTTGGTTAAGCTAAAGGGAAGGTTGGGAACCAAATTGGAAAACAACCATAACATACGGAGAGGATCGAACCTGCTATGACAACGACCCCCATACTCACACGCGTGGCCGGAACAGACCGGACTCCTCACTCCCCCGTTAGCACTTGTCAGAAGTTCATCATTGAACTTAGTTAAACAATCACAACATTGGGTTAAGTCTTGTTAGACACACACAAGGGAAGGGAGAGTCATACATTCATACACCAACATCACACACAAACATTACATAACTAACTCACGCCCTGAAAAGATATGAAGAAAGAGCTTGAGCTAACTAAGAGATATATGTGCTTGGTTTTGATTTTGGAGCTTAAATGAGTAAGTAAGTGGCCAAGAGAATATGGAGCTAGCATGGAGTTGCCTTCTTACGTGAAAGAGAGGAAAGAGAGCAAAGGGAATCGATGAAGAATGTGAAGAATGAAGAAGGAGGAGAGAGATGGCATATAGATATTTGATTCCTTAAAGCAAATAGTAACAAGTTACTTTTCTCTTTTTTTCTTCTAACATTATTGGCCACTTCTTGGTTTCTCTCACACCTTAGAAAACCGGCCCCCTTCATTAATTAGGCTGGTCATGGTCTTGTTTGACCAATTAATTAGACTTAATTGATTAAAGACTAACTAGGCACTATTTGGTTACTATTCACAAACTAGTGCACATAATTGTGAAATTTTTGATTTCCCATTGATTTAGACTTCTAATGTGATACTAGTTGTACACAAGTTAATTAAGGAGTAATCATGGGCATTTAGCCATTTAAAAAACCCCCTTTCTAAGACAATTTTTCAAAAATGTGCTTTAAGAGTCCTTAAAGCACAATTTGTGTTTTAACTTGTTTTTACTTGGTTTTGGTTTTGGTAATTGGCTTAAATTACCATTAGGATATTACTAAGGTCTTAGAATAATATTTTGGGTGCTCACCCAAGTCTCTCCAAGCTTAGAGCACGTTTTTTGCTTAAACTGCTCTTTTGGTGTTTCCTTATATTTCTTTGATTAGGAATGTTTCTTAATGTTTCTAAGGCATTATTTAGCCTCGTTATAACTTAGTTTATCATTTAAACACCATATCTAAGTTTGGGGTATTTCAATCCACCCCTTAAAAGAACTTTGTCCCCAAAGTTCACATATATGCTTAACCATTCACGGTACTCAATTCTCTTAATCTTAACACCACATCTTATATTCACATTCACACTCTCAAGACTCAAAGTCAACCACTAATACAATACATAAGTATTATACATAACTCAAACTTATCACCAAAGTGTAGACAAAATTACATCTTAAACAACCAAACAAACGACAAACATGCTCGTTTCCTAACTCAAAAGCGAGGAAGCCTACCACCCCCCTTAAAAAGGTACGCCCTGTACCCTATACAGACGATCTAGTCAGTAAACAAAGAAGGGTACTTCGCCCTCATCTTATCCTCTAATTCCCATGTGGCCTCTTCGACATCCAGGTTTAGACCAGAGAACTTTCATTCACCAGTCGCACTGACTTATGGCGAGTGTCCCTAGTCTTACTGTCCAAGATTCTCTGAGGAATCTCCACGGATCTCATTTCGGTTCTAATGTCAACCTCTCAGGTTCTAACACAAGGGAGGGGTGGTGCATGTATTCTTTAGCTGTGAAACATGAAAAACATTATGCACTTTACCCATTCAGCAGGTAAATTCAACCTGTAAGCAACCGGGCCCACCCGTTCCATAATCTCATAAGGACCAACAAACTTCGGGCTTAATTTGCCCTTCTGCCCAAATCTAAATACACCCCTTCATCGGTGAAACTCGCAGAAATACCCGGTCGCCCACTGCGAACTTCAGGTCTCGTCGTCGAACATCAGCATACGACTTCTACCTATCTTGAGCAGCTTTCATGTTCTCCCTGATTTGCTGAACTTCAGCCTTAACTTGCTCTAAATACTCTAGTCCTATAATGACCGTCTCACTCGACTCATCCCAGCAGAGCGGTGTACGACATGGTCTACCGTACAACGCTTGAAAAGGTGCCATCTTGATCGAAGCGTGATAGCTGTTGTTGTATGAAAACTCGATCAGATGCAATTTGTCAATCCAACTGCCGTGGAAGTCTAGGCACATGCCCTCAGCATGTCCTCGAGTGTCTGAATAGTACGCTCAGTCTGACCATCTGTCTGAGGATGGAACGCGGTACTCAGCTTAAGTTCTGTACCCAACGCTTCTCCGGTAGCTCTCCAGTACCTCGAAAGGAATCTAGTATCTCTATCTGACCTATGGTCTTCGGTATCCCGTGATGTCTCATTATTTCTTTCTCTCAAACAACTCAGCTAATTTGGTCACCTTCCAAGTATCCTTCATCGGTATGAATCGGGCTACTTTGGTAAGGCGATCCACCACCACCCATATCATGTTGAGACCTCCCCTAGTAGGTGGGAGTCCAACTACAAAGTCCATGGAGATATCATGGAACTTCCACTCCGGAACTAGCATCGACTGTACCATTCCGCCCGTCGTCGGTGCTCGAATTTCACCTTATGGCATGTGAGAACACCTCAAGACGAACTCGGTAACATCTGTCTTCATCCCCGACCACCAGAAGTATCTCTTCATGTCTTTATACATCTTTGAGGCTCCCGGATGGATGGAAACTGAAGAACAGTGTGATTCCCTAAGTATACGGTCTTTCAGATCCGTGTTGCCCCGTGGTATGCATAATCGGCCCTTAAGTCTGATCAGATCATCATCGTGAAGTCTGAATACATATTTCTGACTCTCAAAGGTACCATCTGTCAGCTTCTGTCTGACCTCTCTCATATACTCATCTGTCCTCTGAGCCTCTCGCACCTCATCAACCAAGCTGGAGAAAGAAACTAGCGAATGGAGTGAGTATGCTCGACGGCTCAGGGCGTCCGCTACAACATTGGCCTTTCCCTCTTTATATTGGAGGTCATCGTCATAGTCTTTCACAATTCCAACCATCCTCTGTCTGAGATTCAACTCCTTCTGAGTAAATATGTATCTTAAGCTCTTATGATCGGTGTAGATCGTCACACTAACCCCGTTAAGTATGGCGCCATATCTTCAAAGCGAAGACTACAGCTCCCAGCTCCGAATCATGTGTGGGGTAGTTCTCTCTCATGTTTCTTCAACTAGCATGAGGCATATGCCACCACCTTGCCATGTTGCATGAGCACGTAACCCAGCCCTCTGCCGGATGCATCACAATAAACCTCAAAGCCCTCTGTACCGTCTGGAATGGTCAGAACCGGTGCAGTGGTCAGATTCTTTTCAAACTCTGGAATGATCTCTCACAGTCAGCCGTCCATACGAACGGTGCATCTTTCTTCATCAGACTGGTCATTGGCATCGCGACCTTGTGGAATCCTAACAAACCTCCTATATAGCCTGCCAGACCGAGAAAGCTCCGGATGTCGGTAACAGTCTTCGGCCTTGGCCAAGTACGTACGACATCAAGCTTTGCTGGATCCACTGAGATCCCAGCATCTGAATGACATGACCTAGGAAAGAGACCTGTTCAAGCCAAACACTCACACTGGAGAACTTTGCATATACCTGGTTCTCCCTCAATATGAAATACCCCAAACCTTGATATGTGGTTTAAATATCAAACTATGTTATATAAAGGCAAAAAGTGCCTTAGAAACATCAGTGAACAGTTTAAACCATAGTAAATGCAATAAAACGCTAAGATATAGTTAGAGCAAAAAAACATGCTCTAAGCTATGAGTGAACTTGGTTAGGACCCAAAGAGCCTACCAGACTTAATAATATTCAATTATGATTTATTAAGGCTAAATAAGTCCTTAGGAAACCTTGGTGGACAGTTAAACCAAATAAAACACAAGAAAATACCTTAAAGTCAATATGAGCAAAAATGTGCTCGAAGCTTGGGATAAATTTGTATAAGACCTAATGGTCATACCCATACCTTATAAATATGTTAATGAACATATTAAATCAATTACCAAAGAAAACCAAGCTTGAAAACAAGTTAAAACACAAAAGTGCTTTAAGGAGTCTTAAAGCACGTTTTTGAAAAATTGTCTTGTAAATGAGTTTTGAATGGCTAAATGTCCATCATTACTCTTTAATTAACATGTGTACTATATAGTATCACATTTGGAAGTCTATATCAATGGGAAATAAAAAATTTCACCAATATGTGCCTTGTTTTGTGAATAGTGCTCAAATAGTGCTAGTTTAAGTTATAAGTCAACATAAGTCAAATATTTGGTCAACAAAGACCATAAATATCTCTAATGTGTAAGGGGGGCACGGTTTTATGGTGTGAGTCATCACACTTGGCTAGCCAATTAAAAGAAAGAAAGAAAAGTAAGTAAAAGGTTACTTTTGCTTTTAACATAAATATCTTCAAAGTATACTCTCTCACCTCATTCTCTTCTTTCTCCTTGGTTCCCACTGTCACCTATCTTCATCCTCCCTTCTCAATCTCGTTCTCCAACAGAACCATTCATATCCCATCTCCTTTTACTTGTAACTTATGATTCCATGCTCCGAATTTAATTCCGAGACTACCGTTGTCTTAGTTAGAGTAAGCTCTTCATTCCTATCTTTTCAAATCTTCAAGAACTCCATTTTGGTGCCATGAAGATTCACCATTGAAGGAGCTTGAGCTCATATTTTCATGCCTTGTCATTCTCCTTTGCTTCAAGGTGAGGAAACTCAAAGAAAAATGACATTTCCTTCATGTTTTGTTGTTGTCCGGAAAATTCACCATTAATGGTGCTCTTATATTGGCTTGTTCTAGCTTCATTCCAAGCTTTCATGGACTAGGTGGAGTCCTCTCTTGATACTCATTCAAGCTCTCTTTCCATTCCAAGGTAAAACAATCATTTTAATACCTTAAAACAATATATGTAACTAGGGTTTACAATGAGATGAAGCATGATGCTTGAATACTCATTCTATTATGTGTACATTGTTTAGAAGTTGACAAACAACCAACATCCCACCGGTTTTACAAGGAAACAAGAAAGAAGTTATGAGGAAAAAGAGGTAAACAACTATCTCAATGTAGTTTAAATGCCTTAGGGAAATGAGCTTGATTTGCTTAATAAAATACCTAAAGAGCCAATGGCAAATGAGCTAGTAAAATGCTCTCAAGGAGTTTATTAAGGGCATATGTATTGTTGGGTGTATTTGCAGGTTGAAGGCATTATTATGTGGGAAATTCAGTGTTTAAGGTTTATGCAATTTAAGGGCCTAAGAGCCAAGCAATTTAAGTTTATGCACTATATTGTGATGTAGTGTAGTTAAAGGCTTAGTTGTGTGTAAAGGGCATTTCTTGTAAAGATGAATGTCTTGAATGGTTAAAGGATGAAAACAATATGTTTGTGTGTAAGGATGTGTATTAAGTGATTGAGTGTTCTTGGTTGTCTAAAGGTGAAAACCTAAGTGTTTGGGTGTGAGAGTTTACAAGAGAAGCTATGGCAAAATTTAGTTGATAAACAAAGGAGTTTATGTGATGAAATGAGATTTTAAGACCTAGAAGGTACTAGGAACTTGTTAAGTGTTAAAATGGTGGAAGAAGGTGAATCATGGTGTTCTTAGGTGTTAAGGTGCCATGGGCATTGTCTTGGAGGATTTAGAACTCAATTGGTGTTTTGAACACACCAAGGAATTGTTATGTGAAGTGTTAAGTCTTGTTCAAGATTTGGTAAACAAAGGAAAAGAAATGCCTAGTGAAGGTCTAAGTGAAAACTTGTGGAAGTTATAAGCAATTGTGCAAAGGAGGTGTGTATAAGAAATAATGCTTTTGGAGTGGTGGTAATGTTTGTGAGACAACACTTTGGTTAGTTGAGGTAGTAGGCATGATATACCACTTAGAAATCTAAGAAAAATGTTATAAGTGCTAGGAATTGTTGTAAGGAATTGAGTAACCAGTTAGTGATGATTTAGGAAAGTTTAGTGCTTGTTTTAAGGTGTTTAAACATGTAGGAAACTTGTGGAAAGTTTATGGAATGATTAGGTAAGGTTTAAGGTTGGTTTAGGGGTTGAAAAATGATGTTTTGACAAGTTAATAACATGGTCCGGGACCTAACCCTTGTATAGGTACCCGGACCACCCCTTAAAAAGAGCCGAGAGTGAAGTTTAGAAGTGGTCCGGGTCCTTAGTCCAGGACCAAGACCCGGACCAAGGGTAAAATAAGGCCGAGAGTACATTCTACAAGTGGTCCGGGACCTTGGGTCCGGACCAAGTCCCGGACCAGGTCAAAAGTGTTGCAAAATCTGTTTTAAAGGCTTCTAATCATGGGGAATTGAATGGTAATGGTTTTAGGTGATGTTTAGGCCTTGTTTGGTGGCATATAAAGGCCTTAAAATGTGTAAACAAGTGTTGGGTTTGATGTGAGAGTTGTAAACTTAATATCACAAGAGTAAGTTAAGTGTAACGGGAATGACGGGGTAAACTATGGGCGCTTTAAACGTTAAGCAAACATGTTACCCCAATATTAATAAAAGTAATTGTAATGTTATCAGTTGTTCGAGAATTGCTCGAGGAACATAAGTGGACATGATAAAGTGGACTCCGGTGACAGGTATGGTTTTCTTGCAACCTGTGTCCTACCGGATTACACCGGCTTGTATGCCAATGTGTTTTTCTGTATGTTTGCCACGTTATGAGATAAATCATGAAACGAGTTTACAGTCGTTTATTGTTATTGTATGTTTACGTGCCGATACCGGTAACCTCGAATGCGCTTGAAGGGCTAGTTAACCACTATTAGGTAAACGTAGGAGAACGGTATCCGGTGATAACGTTTCCGACCTAAGGAACGTTCTAACCACGGCTATGCGTGAGTTAGTTATGTAATGTTTGTGTGTGATGTTGGTGTATGAATGTATGACTCTCCCTTCCCTTGTGTGTGTCTAACAAGACTTAACCCAATGTTGTGATTGTTTAACTAAGTTCAATGATGAACTTCTGACAAGTGCTAACGGGGGGAGTGAGGAGTCCGGTCTGTCCGGCCACGCGTGTGAGTATGGGGGTCGTTGTCATAGCAGGTTCGATCCTCTCCGTATGTTATGGTTGTTTTCCAATTTGGTTCCCAACCTTCCCTTTAGCTTAACCAAGGCTATTACTGACTCACGTCGGGCCACAGGGGCATACTATGTTATGTTTGTTCGGTGTGCTTGGATCACTATATCCGAGACACCTTGTGTTAAGTTATCCGTTCATTTAACGAGACGGTAACGAGTTATGTAACAAGCTTATCATGAGACTGGCAACATTCTCTAGGCTCACCAGTGTATTAACAATGTTTGGGTCGGTTCCTAAGAGAACCATTCCCGTTATGTTATGTATTTTTGTTGTGATGCAATATCTATTGATGTTATGATGTACACGTTGAAACGTGCAAAGTGTTGTTAAGTTTTGTATGTGAGGATGATATATATTGTGAGATATGAAGTGTGTGGATCATGGATATGAATCCCAGTTTGAGAAGAGGTGTTTAAGGATAACCCGATTTAAGGGTAAGTGTCGTCTATTAAGGAAGTAGCTCCATTAGAGGAGAAACACTCTAGGGATAATGAATACCATGAGTGACTTATTAAGTAAGGATATATTATCCGTTAGTTGAGCCCGTTGAGGCGAAATGTTATGTGTTGTGTGTTTACAGTTGCATGCACGATTTAAATATAATCAATCGCATGCTAAGACGACAATTAGTTGTGCGTGGCCCGGTAGCATGTGGGCTGCGGGATTACCATACCAGCAAAGGTGCTGAGCCCCTTGGGGGCCACCCTTTCTCTTCTTTTCCTATTTCAGGTACAAGGAGCTGGAAGCCGTTCGAGAGTAGGATGGGGTAGTCGTTGTACATGGGTAATCGTTTATGTTGTATATATACAGTAGGTGTAGTAAGACCGAAATTGTTATCGGCATTAGTTATAAATACTCGGTATAGTTGGAAGGTGTATGTTGTTGTTGTGATTAATGAAAAGGGATAGTAATGTGTAGTCGCTCGGAAATTTAGCCCATCAGACCGGTACAATGTGTATGTATTAGCCTTGTTAGCCACGTGGGTGGCTAACGGCGTGTAACACCAACGAGTTAAGTAATGTGATGAGGTTGTTTTTTCCGCTGCAGTTTATTGTAAGTGTGTTAATGTTGGATGGGGTGTTACAAAAAGTGGTATCAGAGCGAAGTATCGCTCTGTTGACTGAATTACCGAGCTTAGGAAGTACCGAGTTAGAATTTTAGTACCTTGGGTTAAGGGTTGAGTGATAGCGTGAGAGATACGCTAGTTAGGAATTACCAGTGTGTACTGGAAACCTACAATATCCATCCCGCCCTCCACAACCCCTGATTTATAGCTTGGGAAAGAACGCCAGAGAGATGGAAGTCCTCTCTTACTCGGGAATACCCGATCTGGCTGTTATTAAGTACCACTGTGAGTACGGAGAACCTGTCACACGGTTGATCCCAAAAACTGGGAATCCCTGAGACGGTCTCCATCTGAACAATGTCAACTGCATTTAAACAGTGAAGAATGGACAATCCTACATAAAAGAGAATGAAATTTCCGGCAACCTGGGTCGACATGCCGAGCAGTCGAGAATAACCAGCTTGCAACGCACTAACCGTGCAACAGGCAAGAATTGGATTACTGAAAACCGAGACAAGTGTCTACGGAACCACAGTTGATAAATAATACACCAACGGTATACCAACCGACAAGGAACTACAACGTAGTGCCCAAACAAGAGACAAGTCTCAGCAACCACGACAAATACGTGGAACGGGCTACAAAGAGGATACAATACTAAGTAAAAGGGTCTCCCAGAGTGGGAAACACCCTAGTTAATGATTATCATATGAAGACAGTGAGAAGTTGAAGTTACCCAGAGAGTTTTATCGAGACAGTAAGATCAGTAAGGGCCAACAGGCCACTGAGGACAGTGCGGATAAAAAAATACCACAACCGGTATGTGTTAACCGATAGCCAGTTAGCATGGCGCACTTGCCATAGCAAGTGCTGCTATAACAGGGCTGTTCGGGAAATTTATAACCACTACAAGTACTTGGTAAAGTACCATAAGGTTAAATGTGATCGTCATAACAGTGGAAGGGCCTGTTAGCCTAACCTCTGTAATTGGAAGTACACCAGTCAGCAAAGAAGCTAGACTTGGTTAAGGTAAGAAGATGTTGTGAAACCATGAAAATTTTCTTTCAAACTCAGATTTACTTAAACTCTTTCCTTTCAAAACCATATTTTCTTTCAAACCAATACTTCTTTCTAACCTTCTTCTAAACCAAACCAGTAAAACCAAGGGCAGTTGATAAGAATTCAACAATGGATAAACTTTCCCTCGATTAAGTTCGGGAAGCACGGAATGAATATTGTCACGGGACAATATAAGGGAGTTGACAACAGAATACTTCACCTAGGCGTGTGACGGACACTACGAGTGTACCAACTGAAATGTGGGACGACCGCACTCCGATAGGAGCTTGTGGGCCTGACAGACCTACTTATGGGTTAGTTGGGTAAGTAGTAATGTATCAGTATGGTACCCCACATATGTATACAAGTAGAGTCCGGAACACGGGAAGTAGTCGACTCCGTACTACGGTCAGCAGTATAAGTCAAACAAGAACTAAGGATTACCATGAATGGTTGAAGCTAAGGAACCCAGTTAAGTTAACGAGACTAAAGGAATTAGTAAATTCCTTACAACGAAATGCTTAGGAGTCAGGAGGTGCGAAGTGCACTAACCGTGATGTAAAGACATCGTATACGTCTTAAAGATCCTCAGGGATAAACATGTTAGCTGGAACGGTGACCCAGCCTGTACATGGCAAGCAAATGCCTAATGTGGACACATTAATGTGCAATGAACGGGATGAAACTATCAAGAAATGTTGATCTTCACAGAAGAAGATAATAAGCCAATTAAGAACACAAACGGCGTGGCTAACTCAATATATCAATAAGTGTGAACTAAATGTAAAAGCATAACTTAGCAACACCCAGGAGCAATCCTTGAAGGGTGTTCGCATCAACAGTGTTGTGCACGAAATGGCATGACAGAAACACAAGGGTTGAAGCTAACACCCAGTTTAGACATAAGTTGTCAGGAGACGGACTGGCAGTCCTAAGGGGCATCCCGTAAAAGGAAACGTGATGCAACGACCTTGTCATGGAGCCAATATAATATCCAAATCATGAAATGTTGTACAGAGAAGTACATGTGTGTGAACAGCCTACAATGAGCCCAGCTCAAGGCAAATAAGGCTTATAAGCCATAAGAAAGATGTGTTATATAAATTCGATTGATTGTAGAAATTTATGTTGTATAAGTGAATAGAGTGGTAAACGAACCACTGCATTAAGAGTGGGGATACCTCTCGATATTGTGAGACCGCAGGAGCGGTAGTTATGTCAATCAAGTTCAAGAAATATGTTAAGTATGGATGATTTATTATTGAAAGAGAGCAGTTAGTTTAGTAGCATGTGTGTATAAAGTGAAGCACCGAGCTGAATAATGTCGGCTTGTGACTCGAATGATCGATGCTCAAGGAGCATTCAGTAGTCACCCAAATGAGTGATGAACCATAATGTGAATAATGTAAGTATATGTGTGGGAAGTTAATGTGACGGTAAACACGATATAAGCTGATGTTATACAGGGAGTAAGAGCACGGTGCGCAACAGGCGACCGTTGTATAAGTGTTGTTAAACGATAATGTAACAGATAAGACCAGTTATGAGTTAAACTTAGTAGAGATGCAAGATAACCGATGTTAAACAGACTGGGCAATAAGCCAGTGGTAGGTACTATGTATGAATTCCATGGCGAATCGCATAAGGGATTTACTGTCAAGAGTTTACGCCTCTGCACTCTGTATGACTGAGTGTTTTGGTATTGCACTTGCGCAGTAATGATCGAGTGGGATAGCTAGGAATTGGAAACATGTTAATTGTGGAGCAATAATGTTATAATGGCCGATGCATAGGAATGCAAGGCCGCACCAATAAAAAGTACTTGTACAAAACCAAATGTGGAGATATGATTAACAGTAAGTGACTACAGTAGCACTAACTGCCAAATATCGGTATGGAATATACCCCAAATGTTGTAAATAGCTGAGAGAGCACTACACACTAGGTAGTATCTCAATCTCAACCGACAGTAAGTCGAAGGGAACAAGTCAATCATTGTGAAATACATAGCTGTATACACAGTAAATTGTTATGGAAGTGGATAGAAAGTTTATAACTCACCGAATTCGCTAACGGTAAGAGATACCACCGTCGGTTGAGAAACCATTGTTACCAAGATGAAGGTGACAATTGGGAATGTACAATACAGTATGAATAACAAATGGGGCAATTAAGCTCTACATTAGAGTTTCGCAGCAGAAACTAGTGAGCCAGTGATTCAAGTGTTGAATGTACATGGTGAACACGAGTGAATGGCTATTATTAACGCCTAGAAGCCTAACAGGCCGAATCGAAACCACCACTAAGAGTTTAAAACAAACTCCAATGAGAATTCTTGGTTTAGGAACTAAACCGCCAATATGGTTAAGATCCTCTAATCAGAATCCATTGTAATAGGCCGCGTGGAAGTTAAACACTTCACGACGGCAGAACATTATAAGCCAATTTTAGTGATTGATTACGTGGGCGTAATCCCTTTTAAGGGGGTAGAGCGCAAAACCACTTAGTGTATATTACCGTACAAGTGTACGTAGTGTATGTGACTTATATTGTGCATAGCACAAATTATTGTTTTGATGATTGGCGTGTTGTTACGTAAACATACACATTCATTCATGGTTTAATTGTGGTAATTGCGCACAAATGCGAATACCATTGTGATAAGTGGTTGATTTATTAACAGTTATGAGTGATAGTACAAGTGTGGGAGTAGAGAAACTCCCGGGAGCAAACCCCGACAGTGTATAAATGTGAAATTGTGTGTTGTATTTTGATAAAATATATTGTGTATATATACTATATAGTGATTCAAGAAAGGGCATGATACCGACATAGACCCTAGTGAGAATAAGATTCCCTAGGCAACAGGATTAAGTGAATGAGGTAACTGAAGACGAGTTTCTATCCTTGGAGATGTTATGATCATGATTAGAATGATTTAGAAGATAAAAATTGGAAATGAGTGATTTATTTGATGCTTGAAAATGAAGGAAGTGGAATGGAATTGATTTGCATGTGATCAAGGGAAGCCGAACACAAATTGAGTGGAAGGATAGTTCTACACTGATGCTGATCACATCAGGTTGGATGATTCTTGAGCTCCCTATAAGTGTCACAAATAACCACGCTAATAAAAGAAGCAAAGAGCTTAAGTTGGACTTGGAGTTGTGTGTGTTTTCAAAGGATTTCAATTGGTATTTATCAAACGTTGATAGATACTTTACATAATAAAGTTTCTCTTACTTACCTCACAAGGAAATTTAACTTAAATGATTGTTTTTGATCTCCCAAGGACACGGGGACAAGGTGTCCCATCGCGACCGGTCTGCGTATCACAGTGTATACCAAAGATATTTTCGATTGCAATACGCATGACATGTTTGTTTGGTATGTGTGATAAATTTATTTTGACTTTATTCTCCTAAAGTGTATGCTATCAAGACCTATGAGTCTAAATGTGTTGTGTTACATAGACCTATGTGTCTAAATGTTGTTATGTTACCCAAGACCAGTGAGTCAAAGGGGTTGTTATGTATATGTAAGTGTTGGGTAAGATACCCGGACCATTGAGTCCGAGGTTATCATGTGAATATGTTATGTTATGTATGGATGTGGATGTGTTGCCCGGACCATTAAGTCCGAGGTTGTGATGTAAAGTGTGTTTGATTATAGAAGTTTATTTCTGTAAGTAATCCCCGTATTCTAATCTAATGATGTGAGGGAAGTGTAAACTTCGAGGACGAAGTTCTTTTAAGGGGGGTAGATTGAAATACCCCAAACCTTGATATGTGGTTTAAATATCAAACTATGTTATATAAAGGCTAAAAAGTGCCTTAGAAACATCAGTGAACAGTTTAAACCATAGTAAATGCAATAAAACGCTAAGATACAGTTAGAGCAAAAAACATGCTCTAAGCTATGAGTGAACTTGGTTAGGACCCAAAGAGCCTACCAAGACTTAATAATATTCAATTATGATTTAATAAGGCTAAATAAGTCCTTAGGAAACCTTGGTGGACAGTTAAACCAAATAAAACACAAGAAAATACCTTAAAGTCAATATGAGCAAAAATGTGCTCTAAGCTTGGGATAAATTTGTATAAGACCTAATGGTCATACCTATACCTTATAAATATGTTAATGAACATATTAAATCAATTACCAAAGAAAACCAAGCTTGAAAACAAAGTTAAAACACAAAAAGTGCTTTAAGGAGTCTTAAAGCACGTTTTTGAAAAATTGTCTTGTAAATGAGTTTTGAATGGCTAAATGTCCATCATTACTCTTTAATTAACATGTGTACTATATAGTATCACATTTGGAAGTCTATATCAATGGGAAATCAAAAATTTCACAAATATGTGCCTTGTTTTGTGAATAGTGCTCAAATAGTGCTAGTAGTTTAAGTTATAAGTCAACATAAGTCAAATATTTGGTCAACAAAGACCATAAATATCTCTAATGTGTAAGGGGGGCACGGTTTTATGGGTGTGAGTCATCACACTTGGCTAGCCAATTAAAAGAAAGAAAGAAAAGTAAGTAAAAGGTTACTTTTGCTTTTAACATAAATATCTTCAAAGTATACTCTCTCACCTCATTCTCTTCTTTCTCCTTGGTTCCCACCGTCACCTATCTTCATCCTCCCTTCTCAATCTCGTTCTCCAACAGAACCATTCATATCCCATCTCCTTTTACTTGTAACTTATGATTCCATGCTCCGAATTTAATTCCGAGACTACCGTTGTCTTAGAGTAAGCTCTTCATTCCTATCTTTTCAAATCTTCAAGAACTCCATTTTGGTGCCATGAAGATTCACCATTGAAGGAGCTTGAGCTCATATTTTCATGCCTTGTCATTCTCCTTTGCTTCAAGGTGAGGAAACTCAAAGAAAAATGACATTTCCTCCATGTTTTGTTGTTGTCCGAAAATTCACCATTAATGGTGCTCTTATATTGGCTTGTTCTAGCTTCATTCCAAGCTTTCATGGACTAGGTGGAGTCCTCTCTTGATACTCATTCAAGCTCTCTTTCCATTCCAAGGTAAAACAATCATTTTAATACCTTAAAACAATATATGTAACTAGGGTTTACAATGAGATGAAGCATGATGCTTGAATACTCATTCTATTATGTGTACATTGTTTAGAAGTTGACAAACAACCAAACATCCCACCGGTTTTACAAGGAAACAAGAAAGAAGTTATGAGGAAAAAGAGGTAAACAAACTATCTCAATGTAGTTTAAATGCCTTAGGGAAATGAGCTTGATTTGCTTAATAAAATACCTAAAGAGCCAATGGCAAATGAGCTAGTAAAATGCTCTCAAGGAGTTTATTAAGGGCATATGTATTGTTGGGTGTATTTGCAGGTTGAAGGCATTATTATGTGGGAAATTCAGTGTTTAAGGTTTATGCAATTTAAGGGCCTAAGAGCCAAGCAATTTAAGTTTATGCACTATATTGTGATGTAGTGTAGTTAAAGGCTTAGTTGTGTGTAAAGGGCATTTCTTGTAAAGATGAATGTCTTGAATGGTTAAAGGATGAAAAACAATATGTTTGTGTGTAAGGAATGTGTATTAAGTGATTAAGTGTTCTTGGTTGTCTAAAGGTGAAAACCTAAGTGTTTGGTGTGGTGGGTGTGAGAGTTTACAAGAGAAGCTATGGCAAAATTTAGTTGATAAACAAAGGAGTTTATGTGATGAAATGAGATTTTAAGACCTAGAAGGTACTAGGAACTTGTTAAGTGTTAATGGTGGAAGAAGGTGAATCATGGTGTTCTTAGGTGTTAAGGTGCCATGGGCATTGTCTTGGAGGATTTAGAACTCAAATGGTGTTTTGAACACACCAAGGAATTGTTATGTGAAGTGTTAAGTCTTGTTCAAGATTTGGTAAACAAAGGAAAAGAAATGCCTAGTGAAGGTCTAAGTGAAAACTTGTGGAAGTTATAAGCAATTGTGCAAAGGAGGTGTGTATAAGAAATAATGCTTTTGGAGTGGTGGTAATGTTTGTGAGACAACACTTTGGTTAGTTGATGTAGTAGGCATGATATACCACTTAGAAATCTAAGAAAAATGTTATAAGTGCTAGGAATTGTTGTAAGGAATTGAGTAACCAGTTAGTGATGATTTAGGAAAGTTTAGTGCTTGTTTTAAGGTGTTTAAACATGTAGGAAACTTGTGGAAAGTTTATGGAATGATTAGGTAAGGTTTAAGGATGGTTTAGGGGTTGAAAAATGATGTTTTGACAAGTTAATAACATGGTCCGGGACCTAGCCCTTGTATAGGTACCCGGACCCCCCTTAAAAAGAGCCGAGAGTGAAGTTTAGAAGTGGTCCGGGTCCTTAGTCCAGGACCAAGACCCGGACCAAGGGTAAAATAAGGCCGAGAGTACATTCAACAAGTGGTCCGGGATCTTGGGTCCGGACCAAGTCCCGGACCAGGTCAAAAGTGTTGCAAAATCTGTTTTAAAGGCTTCTAATCATGGGGAATTGAATGGTAATGGTTTTAGGTGATGTTTAGGCCTTGTTTGGTGGCATATAAAGGCCTTAAAATGTGTAAACAAGTGTTGGGTTTGATGTGAGAGTTGTAAACTTAATATCACAAGAGTAAGTTAAGTGTAACGGGAATGACGGGGTAAACTATGGGCGCTTTAAACGTTAAGCAAACATGTTACCCCAATATTAATAAAAGTAATTGTAATGTTATCAGTTGTTCGAGAATTGCTCGAGGAACATAAGTGGACATGATAAAGTGGACTCCGGTGACAGGTATGGTTTTCTTGCAACCTGTGTCCTACCGGATTACACCGGCTTGTATGCCAATGTGTTTTTCTGTATGTTTGCCACGTTATGAGATAAATCATGAAACGAGTTACAGTTTATTGTTATTGTATGTTTACGTGCCGATACCGGTAACCTCGAATGCGCTTGAAGGGCTAGTTAACCACTATTAGGTAAACGTAGGAGAACGGTATCCGGTGATAACGTTTCCGACCTAAGGAACGTTCTAACCACGGCTATGCGTGAGTTAGTTATGTAATGTTTGTGTGTGATGTTGGTGTATGAATGTATGACTCTCCCTTCCCTTGTGTGTGTCTAACAAGACTTAACCCAATGTTGTGATTGTTTAACTAAGTCAATGATGAACTTCTGACAAGTGCTAACGGGGGGAGTGAGGAGTCCGGTCTGTTCCGGCCACGTGTGAGTATGGGGGTCGTTGTCATAGCAGGTTCGATCCTCTCCGTTGTTATGGTTGTTTTCCAATTTGGTTCCCAACCTTCCCTTTAGCTTAACCAAGGCTATTACTGACTCACGTCGGGCCACAGGGGCATACTATGTTATGTTTGTTCGGTGTGCTTGGATCACTATATCCGAGACACCTTGTGTTAAGTTATCCGTTCATTTAACGAGACGGTAACGAGTTATGTAACAAGCTTATCATGAGACTGGCAACATTCTCTAGGCTACCAGTGTATTAACAATGTTTGGGTCGGTTCCTAAGAGAACCATTCCCGTTATGTTATGTATTTTTGTTGTGATGCAATATCTATTGTGATGTTATGATGTACACGTTGAAACGTGCAAAGTGTTGTTAAGTTTTGTATGTGAGGGATGATATATATTGTGAGATATGAAGTGTGTGGATCATGGATATGAATCCCAGTTTGAGAAAGGAGGTGTTTAAGGATAACCCGATTTAAGGGTAAGTGTCGTCTATTAAGGAAGTAGCTCCATTAGAGGAGAAACACTCTAGGGATAATGAATACCATGAGTGACTTATTAAGTAAGGATATATTATCCGTTAGTTGAGCCCGTTGAGGCGAAATGTTATGTGTTGTGTGTTTACAGTTGCATGCACGATTTAAATATAATCAATCGCATGCTAAGACGACAATTAGTTGTGCGTGGCCCGGTAGCAGTGGGCTGCGGGATTACCATACCAGCAAAGGTGCTGAGCCCCTTGGGGGCCACCCTTTCTTTCTTTTCCTATTTCAGGTACAAGGAGCTGGAAGCCGTTCGAGAGTAGGACGGGGTGTAGTCGTTTGTACATGGGTAATCGTTTATGTTGTATATATACAGTAGGTGTAGTAAGACCGAAATTGTTATCGGCATTAGTTATAAATACTCGGTATAGTTGGAAGGTGTATGTTGTTGTTGTGATTAATGAAAAGGGATAGTAATGTGTAGTCGCTCGGAAATTTAGCCCATCAGACCGGTACAATGTGTATGTATTAGCCTGTTAGCCACCGGGTGGCTAACGGGTGTAACACCAACGAGTTAAGTAATGTGATGAGGTTTTTTCCGCTGCAGTTTATTGTAAGTGTGTTAATGTTGGATGGGGTTTTACACAATATCTCTGTAACACCCCAACTGCTTAATCTCGTCATACCTCTTAACGTCACAATTACCAATAATCTCACAGCGGAAACTCTAAATACAACAGAGGGGTGATACAACGCGTTAGCCACCCATATGGCTAAACCGGGCCTCCTTGCATAACAGGAACGGTCTGATGGACTGGAACAACCGAATACACAATACAAATACAATAACTCAACTCACTCTTACTATACCGGGTCTACAATATATGGGATGCCGACAACACATTCGGTTACACCTCTTTCAATACATAAGAATTAAATTCTAACCACCCATGCAACCCACCGACCCCGTCCTACTCTCGAACGAACATCTTCGGTGTACCTGAAAAATAAAAACGCGCCCCTAGGGGGCTCAGCTTAATGCTGCATATGAAATTCGCATACCCCGAGTGCTAACCGAGGTACGCCGACTACTTTTGTCGGATATACATGAGTTAATTTAGTCAAACAACATGCATCATAGCAAACACTATATGTGTATTACTCAAGGAATCTCATCCAATCACGGAACCATAATTCCTAAACTAACATAACAAGGTTGTTAGTCGTTTCAGTTTACTCGTAGGCCTGAGGGTTATACCTCACTATGCCTTGTTTATTATCAATACCTCACCCGCTCTCTCGGGTTACTTATTCATATACACACCCATTCTCTTGGGCTACTCGTACTATACTCACCCACACTCTCGGGTTACTTATTCTCATTATCTCACCCACACTCTTGGGTTATTTATACTCATTATCTCACCCACACTCTTGGGTTATTCATACTCAAGCTCTTGTAGATTGTTGAGACACTACAGGTCTCCTACGTCACGCATGTTACTCTGAATACATACTTAGGCCAAAACTCATGGCTCTCAAGCATAGTCTTACTTCCCCGGTTTCGACCCTACTCTGGGCCTAGCATGGTGGGAAGGTTCAACTATGTAACACCCCATCCAACATTAACACACTTACAATAAACTGCAGCGGAAAAACAACCTCATCACATTACTTAACTCGTTGGTGTTACACGCCGTTAGCCACCCACGTGGCTAACAAGGCTGATACATACACATTGTACCGGTCTGATGGGCTAAATTTCCGAGCGACTACACATTACTATCCCTTCTCATTAATCACAACAACAACATACACCTTCCAACTATACCAAGTATTTATAACTAATGCCGATAACAATTTCGGTCTTACTACACCTACTGTATATATACAACATAAACGATTACCCATGTACAACGACTACCCCGTCCTACTCTCGAACGACTTCCAGCTCCTTGTACCTGAAATAGGAAAAGAAGAGAAAGGGTGGCCCCCAAGGGGCTCAGCACCTTTGCTGGTATGGTAATCCCGCAGCCCACATGCTACCGGGCCACGCACAACTAATTGTCGTCTTAGCATGCGGTTGATTATTTTTAAATCATGCATGCAACTGTAAACACACAACACACAATCATTTCGCCTCAACGGGCTCAACAAATGGATAATATATCCTTACTTAATAAGTCACTCAAGGTATTCAATATCCCTAGAGTGTTCCTCCTCTAATGGAGCTACTTCCTTAACAGACGACACTTACCCTTAAATCGGGTTATCCTTAAACGCCTCTTTTCTCAAACTGGGATTCATATCCATGATCCACACACTCCACGTTTTACAACATATAACATACACTACATAACAACACTTAACAACACTTTGCACGTTTCCACGTGCACAACATAACACCGCAATAGATATTGCACCACAACAAAGATACATAACATAACGGGAATGGTCCTCTTAGGAACCGACCCAAACATTGTTAATACACTGGTGAGCCTAGAGAATGTTGCCAGTCTCATGATAAGCCCGTTACATAACTCGTTACCGTCTCGTTAAATGAACGGATAACTTAACACAAGGTGTCTCGGATATAGTAATCCAAGCACACCGAACAAACATAACAATAGTATGCCCCTGTGGCCCGACGTGAGTCAGTAATAGCCTTGGTTAAGCTAAAGGGAAGGTTGGGAACCAAATTGGAAAACAACCATAACATACGGAGATCGAACCTGCTATGACAACGACCCCCATACTCACACGCGTGGCCGGAACAGACCGGACTCCTCACTCCCCCCGTTAGCACTTGTCAGAAGTTCATCATTGAACTTAGTTTAACAATCACACATTGGGTTAAGTCTTGTTAGACACACACAAGGGAAGGGAGAGTCATACATTCACATACAAACATCGCACACAACATCACATAACCAACTCACGCATAGCCGTGGTTAGAATGTTCCTTAAGTCGGAAACGTTGTTACTGGATACCGTTCTCCTACGTTTACCTAATAGTGGTTAACTAGCCCTTCAAGCGCATTCGAGGTTACCGGTATCGGCACGTAAACATACAACAACAATAACGACTGTAAACTCGTTTCATGATTTATCTTATAACGTGGCAAACATACAGAAAACACATTGGCATACAAGCCGGTGTAATCCGGTAGGACACAGGTTGCAAGAAAACCATACCTGTCACCGGGGTCCACTTTATCACGCCCACTTATGTTCCTCGAGCAATTCTCGAACAACTGATAACATTACATGTACTTTTATTAACATCGGGGTAACATGATTGTTTAAAGTCTAATGCTTATAACTTATCCCCGTTAATTTAGTTTTATAACTTCACATTTTAACTTGTTTTACTTTTACATTTTAATCCAACTTTCCACCTACTTAATTGTCCTTATAACTCACCTAACATGTCTTAAACAACCTTATAACATCATTACTAATCAATCCCCATCATTACATATCATTTTATAACCTTAACATTTAAATCATCTTACTTAACTTAATCTCTCAAGTCCATATATATTTATCTTTCTAACCATCAATACTCTCTGAATGGCATACCACTAATACAACTTAACATTCTTAAAATTTTTTTTTTTTTTAAGGTCCGACCGACCCACCCCCTGGGTAGGTCGGCTGCAGAGATCACCTAAGTTCACAGTTTCAGCCCGACCGACCCAGACTGGGGTCGGTCCCCTGGGTAGGTCGGGTGTAGAAACTTCCCATATTGTCAAACTTTCTCCAAATTTTTCCTCAAGCCTCCTAATGTGTTCTAACATCATTTGGCACATCAAACACACCTTTAGTCATGTACTAAACTCTTTAAATCACATACCAAAACCATTTTATCATTCACAAATTTCTTACAAATTTCCTAGCACTTGGAATGTTTTCTCCTTAAGATTTCTAGGTGGTATTTCACCTATAATGACCACTATACCAAGGTGTTTCCTCTACACCTTAATCATCTCTCAAACTTCTTTTCTTACTAACTAAATCTCCTTTTTCACATCTTACCTAAACATCACTTCTCCCTTGTACATCAACATTCCTAAACCTTAAACAAACTTCTCCAAGACTTAAATACATTCTCAAAACACACATTGAATTCCTAGAACTTCCAAGATAATACCTAAATCCTTGCATCACTCTTAATGACCTTAATACATGTTTTCTTCCCAAGTAAAACATTTGTCCACCTTTAACACTTCCTAGTTCACCAAAACTTACTTAAAACACTTAGAACTTCTTACACATTTTCCAAATTTGGCCATAGCTTCTCTTGTATATACTCACATCCAAACACCTAGGTTTTTACCTTATTTCATTCAAGAACACCTAAAATCCATCAAACACATTTTATACACAAACTTTACACATTTAGCACTACATCACAATATAGTGCATAAGCTTAAATTGCTTGGCACTTAGGCCCTTAAATAACATGGCTCTTAGGCCCTTAAATTGCATAAACCTTAAACACTGAATTTCCACAATATATAAGCCTTTGACCTGCAATTACACACACTAAGACATATGTTCTTTTACTAGTCTCCTTGAGAACACTTTACTAAGTCATTCACCATTTGCTCTTTAGGTAGTTTTAACAAGCAAATCAAGCTCATTTTCCTAAGGCATTTAAACTACATTGAGATAGCTTGTTTACCTCTTTTTCCTCACAAACTTCTTTTTTGTTTTCTTGTAAAACCGGTGGGTATTTGATTCCTTGTCAAGTTCTATACATTGTACAAACAACATAATGAGTATTCAAGCTTTAAGCTTCATCTCATTGTACCCTAGATTTACATTGTTTCAAAAACATTAATGTACTTGTTTTACCTTGATCTTTGAAGAGGGTTTGAATATCTATGAAGAGAGGACTCCACCTAGTCCATAAGAGATTGGAATGAAGCTAGAACAAAGTCACACAAAGAGCTCCATCAATGAGTATTTTCGGTCAACAACAAAACATGGAGGAAACTTGATTTTTCTTTGAGATTCCTTACCTAGAAGCAAAGGAGATCAATAATATGTGGAAAGACAAGCTCAAGCTCCTTCAATGGTGGAACTCCATGGCACCGAAATGGGGCTTTTGAAGTTTTGAGAAGATAGAAATGAAGAGCTTGATGAGAGGAAGAGAATGGTGGTGTTTGTTTTTGATTTGGATAAGTGAGCTAGATTTTACAAGAGATCAAAGGTGGACTTCCATGGTGGTGGTGCTGTATTACCGTGAGAGAACAGCAAGAAGGGAGGAAGAAGAAGTTGGAACCGTGTGAAATGGAGAAGGAATGTGAGAAATGAGATAAGTTTGCTTTTTAGAAGATATTTGTGTTTATAAAGCAAATAGTAACTATATTAGTCATCTTTATTTCTTTAACAAGTTAACAAGTGAGTGGTGAGTCACCACACTTAAGAAACCGGCCCCCTTTATTATAATGAGGGTGTTTTAGTCTTTATTTGTCAATTTAATTACTTATGATAACATATGTTACAAACTAGCTTATAAAAATCACTATTCACAAAACAAGGCACATAGAAGTGAAATTTTTGATTTCCCATTGATATAGCCACCCAAATGTGATACTATATAGTACATATGTTAATTAAAGAGTAATGATGGACATTTAGCCATTCAAAACTCATTTACAAGACAATTTTTCAAAAACGTGCTTTAAGACTCCTTAAAGCACATTTTGTGTTTTAACTTGTTTTCAAGCTTGGTTTTCTTTGGTAATTGATTTAATATGTTCATTAACATATTTATAAGGTATAGGTATGACCATTAGGTCTTTTACAAATTTATCCCAAGCTTAGAGCACATTTTTGCTCTTATTGACTTTAAGGTATTTATTTGTGTTTTGTTTGGTTTCATTGTCTACCAAGGTTTCCTAAGGACTTAATTAGCCTTATAAAATCATAATTAAATGTTATTAAGTCTTGTTAGGCTCTTTGGGTCCTAACCAAGTTCACTCATAGCTTAGAGCATGTTTTTCTCAAACTGTATCTTAGTGCTTTATTGCATTTACTGTGGTTTAAATTGTTCACTGATGTTTCTAAGGCACTTTTTAGCCTTTACATACCATAGTTTAAATGTTAAACAACAACATATCAAGGTTTGGGGTATTCAATCTACCCCCCTTAAAAGAACTTCGTCCTCGAAGTTCACACTTTTCACACATCATTAGATTAGAACACAGTAGTCACTTGGAAATAAACTTCCATAACCAAACACACTTCACATCACAACCTCGGACTTAATGGTCCGGGCAACACATTCACATCCACACATAACATAACATATTCACATGATAGCCTCGGACTCAATGGTCCGGGTATCTTAACAACATTTACACATACATAACAACCCCTTAGACTCTCTGGTCTTGGGTAACATAACACATTTAGACACATAGGTCTTTGTAACACAACAACATGTAGACTCATAGGTCCTAATAGCATACACTTTAGGAGATCAAAGTCAAAATAACATTTATCACACATACCAAACAGCATGTCATAGCATGTATTGCAATCGAAAATATCTTTGATATTCACTGTCATCCCGCAGAACCCGGTCGCGATGGACCCCTTTCGTCCCCGTGCCTTTGGGAGGTTAAAACAATCACTTAAATTTAAAAATTTTTTCCCTGTGAGGTTAAGTAAGAGAACTTTAATTATGTAAAGTATCTATTGACGTTTTATAAATACCAATTGAAAATCCTTTTGAAAACACACACAACTCCAAGTCCAACTTAAGCTCTTTGCTTCTTTTCTTAGCGTGGTTATTTGTGACCACTTATAGGGAGTTTCAAGAGTCATCCAACCCTGATGTGATCAGCATCAATGTCGAACTATCCTTCCACCCTAATTTGTGTTCGGCTTCCCTTGATCGCATGCAAATCAAGTTCCACTTCCCACTTCATTTTCAAGCATCAAATAAATCACTCATTTCCAATTGTCTATCTTTTTAATCATTCTAATCATGATTATAACATCTCTAAGGGATAGAACTCCGTCTATCAGTTATTTTCATTTGCTTTAATGTTGTTACCTAGGGAATCTTATTCTCACTAGGTTCTATGTCGGTTCCATAACCTTTCATGAGTCACTATATAATATATATACACATATATTTTATCAAAATACCACACAGTGTTTCACATTTATACACTGTCGGGGGTTTTGTTCCCCGGGAGTTTCTCTACTCCCCACACTTGTACTATCACACACAACTGTTAACAAATAGACACACTTATCACAATGGTATTCGCATCTTCTGTGCGCAATTACCACAATTAAACCATGAATGGATGTGTATGTTTACGTAACACACACACCAATCATCAAAACAAATTATTTTATGCTATGCACAACATAAGTCACGTACACTTGTACGGTAATACACACTGAGTGGTTTTGCGCTCTACCCCCCTTAAAAGGGATTACGCCCACGTAATCAATCACTAAACATTGGCTTATAATGTTTTGCCGTCGTGAAGTGTTTTAACTTCCACGCGGTCTATTACACAATGGATTCCGATTAGAGGATCGTAACCATATTGGCGGTTTAGTTCCTAAACCAAGAATTCTCATTGGAGTTTGTTTAAACTCTTAGTCGGTTTCGATTCTGGCCTGTTAGGCTTCTAGGCGTTAATAATTAGCCATTCACTCATGTTCACCATGTACATTCAACGCTTGAATCACTGGCTCACTAGTTTCTGCTGCGAAACTCTAATAACTGTAGAGCTTAATTGCCCCATTTGTTATTCGTACTGTATTGTACATCCCCAAGTGTCACCTTCATCTTGGTAACAATGGTTTCTCAACCGACGCGTGGTATCTCTTACCCTGAGCGAATTCGGTGAGTTCCAAAACTTTCCATCCACTTCTCCAATAGCGTACTGCGTAAACTGCACAATGATTGACTGACTTCTACCGACTTACTGTCGGTTGAGATTGAGCTACTACCTAAGGTGTAGTGCTCTCTCGGTTATTTCCCACACCTGAGGTATATTTCATACCGACATTTGGTATTCAGTGCTACTGTAGTCACTTACTGTTAATCATGTCTCCACATTTGGTTTTGTACAAGTACTCTTTTATTGGTGCGGCCTTGCATTTCCTATGCATCGGCCATTATAACATTATTCCTCCACAATAAACATGTTTCCAATTCCTAGCTATCCCACTCGATCCTTACTGCTCAAGTGCAATACCAAAACACTCAGTCATACAGAGTGCAGAGGCGTAAACTCTTGACAGTAAATCTCTTATGGGACTCGCCATGGAATTTACACTGTGTTTCATTGAGATTCTGATCTCGCAATACTGGCCACTGGCTTAGTTTGTTTAGCATCGCTTATCTTTCATCTCCACTGAGTTTAACTCATAACTGGTCTTATCTGCCACATTATCGTTTAACAATACTTATACAACGGTCGCTTACTGCGCACCGTGCTCTTACTCCTTGTATAACATCAGCTTACATAGTATTTACTGTCACATTAACTTCCACACATATACTTGTATTATTCACATTATGGTTCATCACTCATTTGGATGACTACTGAATGCTCCTTGAGCATCGATCATTCGAGTCACAAGCCGGCATTATTTAGCTCGGTGTTTCACTTAATACACACACACTACTAAGCTAACTGCTCTCTTCCAATAACAACATCGTCCATCCTTAACATATTCCTTGAACTTGATTCACATCACTACCGCTCCTGCGGTCTCACAACATCGAGAGGTATCCCCACTCTTAATGTAGTGGTTCGTTTACCACTCTATTCACTTATATTACATAAACTTCTGCAATTAATCAAACTTACATAACATATCTTGCTTGTGGCTTATAAGCCTTATCGTCTTGAGCTGCGCTCGTTGTAAGCTGTCCACAGTCATTTATTTCTCTGTGCAACATTTCATGATTTGGATATTATATTGGGCTCCATGACAAGTCGTTGCATCACATTTCCTTTCATGGGATTCCCCTTAGGTTTGTCAGTCCGTCTCCTGACAACTTATGTCTAAACTGGGTGTTAGTTTCAACCCTTGTGTTTCTGTCATGTCATTTCGTGCAACAATTATTGATGCGAACACCCTCTAAGGATTGCTCCTGGGTGTTGCTACTGGTATATTCAGTTAGCCACGCCGTTTGCGTTCTTAACTGGCTTATTATCTCCTCCTGTGAAGATCAACATTTCCTGGTAGTGTAGGTACTCATTCTGGGAGTTTCATCCTGTTCATTGCACATTAATGTGTCCATATTAGACATTTGCCTTGCCATGTATAGGCTGGGTCACCGTTCCAGCTATCATGCTTATCCCTGAGGATCCCTAAGACATATACGTTGTCTTTACATAACAGTTTGTGCACTTCGCACTTCCTAACTCTTAAACATTTCCTTGAAAGGAATTCACTAATTCCTTTAGTCTCGTTAACTTAACTGAGTTCCTTAACTTCAACTATTCCTTGTAATCCTTAGCTCTTGTCTGACTTATACTGCTGACCGTAGAACGGTGTCGACTACTTCCCGTGTTTTGGACTCCACTCGTATACATATGTGGGGTACCATACTGATACATTGCTACTTACCCAACTAACCCATAAGTAGGTCTGTTGGGCCCACAAGCTCCTATCGGAGTGCGGTCATCCCACAATTCAATTGGTACACTCGTAGTGCCCGTCACACGCCTAGGTGAAGTATTCTGTTGTGAACTCCCTTATATTGTCCCGTGACAATATTCGTTCCTTGCTTCCCGAACTTAATCGAGGGAAAGTTTATCCACTGTTGTATCTTTATCAACTGCCCTTGGGTTTTTACTGGTTTGGTTTAAAAGAAGGTTAGAAAGAAGTATTGGTTTGAAAAAAAAAACTGGTTTTGAAAGAAAAGAGTTTCAATAAATCTAGGTTTGAAAGAAAATTTTCATGATTTCATAACGTCTTCTTGCCTTAACCAAGTCTAGCTTCTTGCTGACTGGTCTACTTCCAATTACAGAGGTTAGGCTAACAGACCCTTCCACTGTTATGATGATCTCACTTAACTTCATGGTACTTCACTAAGTACTTTGTAGTGGTTATAAATTTCCCGAACAGCCCTGTTATAGCAGCACTTGCTATGGCAAGTGCGCCATGCTAACTGGCTATCGGTTTAACACATACCGGTTGTGGTATTGTTTTTACCCATATTGTCATCAGTGGCCTTGTTGGCCCTCACTAATCTTACTGCCTTGTCAATAACCCTTCTAGGTGACTTCTCACTGTCTTCACATGACGATCATCAACTAGGGTGTTTCCCATTCTGGGGGACCCCTTTTTTTCATTGTATTGTATTCTCTTTGTAGCCCGTTCCATGTATTTGGGCACTACGTTGTAGTTCCCTTGTCGGTTGGTATACCGTTGGTGTATTATTTATCAACTGTGGTCCCGTAGACACTCGTCTCGGGTTCCATTAATCCACTTCCTGCCTATTGCACGGTCGGTGCGTTGCAAGCTGGTTGTTCTCGACTGCTCAGCATGTCGACCCAGGTTGCCGGGAATTCTATTCTCTTATACACAAAATTCTTCATTCTTCGCTATTCATGCGGTTAACACTGTTCAGATAGGAAACCGTCTCCGGGATTCCCAGTTTTTGGGATCTACCGTATGACAGGTTCTCCGTACCTTTAGAGGTACTTAATAACAGCCAGATCGGGTATTCCCGAGTAAGAGAGGACTTTCATCTCTCTGGCGTTGTTTCCCAAGTTATAAAACAGGGATTGTGGAGGGCGGGAAGGATATAGTAGGTTTCCAGTACACACTGGTTACTCCTAACTAGCGTATCTCTCACGCTATCACTCAACCCTTAACCCAAAGTACTAAAATCCTAACTCGGTACTTCCTAAGCTCGGTAATTCATCATCAGAGCGATACTTCGCTCTGATACCACTTTTTGTAACACCCCATCCAACATTAACACACTTACAATAAACTGCAGCGAAAAACAACCTCATCACATTACTTAACTCGTTGGTGTTACACGCCGTTAGCCACCCACACGTGGCTAACAAGGCTAATACATACACATTGTACCGGTCTGATGGGCTAAATTTCCGAGGGACTACACTTACTATCCCTTCTCATTATCACAACAAACACATACACCTTCCAACTATACCGAGTATTTATAACAATGCCGATAACAATTCGGTCTTACTACACCTACTCGTTATATACAACATAAAACGATTACCCATGTACAACGACTACCCCTCCTACTCTCGAACGACTTCCAGCTCCTTGTACCTGAAATAGGAAAAAAGAAGGGTGGCCCCCAAGGGGCTCAGCACCTTGCTGGTTGGTAATCCCGCAGCCCACTGCTACCGGGCCACGCACAACTAATTGTCGTCTTAGCATGCGGTTGATTATTTTTAAATGCATGCAACTGTAAACACACAACACACAATCATTTCGCCTCAACGGGCTCAACAAATGGATAATATATCCTTACTAATAAGTCACCAAGGTATTCAATATCCCTAGAGTGTTCCTCCTCTATGGAGCTACTTCCTAATAGACGACCCTTACCCTTAATCGGGTTATATCCTTAAACGCCTCTTTTCTCAAACTGGGATTCATATCCATGATCCACCCACTCCACGTTTTACAACATATACATACACTACATAAACAACACTTAACAACAATTTGCACCGTTTCCACGTTCACAACATAACACCGCAATAGATTATTGCACCACAACAAAGATACATAACATAACGGGAATGGTCCTCTTAGGAACCGACCCAAACATTGTTAATACACTGGTGAGCCTAGAGAATGTTGCCAGTCTCATGATAAGCTCGTTACATAACTCGTTACCGTCTCGTTAAATGAACGGATAACTTAACACAAGGTGTCTCGGATATAGTGATCCAAGCACACCGAACAAACATAACAATAGTATGCCCCTGTGGCCCGACGTGAGTCAGTAATTGCCTTGGTTAAGCTAAAGGGAAGGTTGGGAATGCAGACGTGTTATTTGTGAGTGGTTAGAACAGGTATAATTAACATAAAAGAAAGAAATTAAAACCCAAAAATAAACGTCGGGCTGCAAATAAATCCCGTCGCAGTATAGAGAAAATGTAAGCAACCGGATGTCGAACCGTGGGACTAATATACATATAATAGTACCTAAGCGTGTCACAAAAGGGGGATTTAATTGACTTGTAAATAAATAAAAAGAAAAGATAAATAAACTAAGTTAACAGATAAATAAAATGGAACTCTGGGTCAGGTTAATATAATCTGCATAATTAAGCTATCTCTACTGGTTTAATAATTTGGCAAGGTTCCTGTAATTATCTTAAGGACTAAGTCATAGCCTCATAAGAACTCGTTCACCTGTAATGCAAGGTTCTAATCAAGGTTCAAGCAAAAGCCTGCGAACGGCAGAGGAGTATTGAGGAATTACATTTGCAACTGAATACTAACTTATTAAATCATAACAAGTTTCCTCCAGTTTTACGCCTTAATTAACCTGTCTATTTATCACCTGGTCTGATCAAATAGACTTAGTAGAGCAATTTAATAAATTCGCGAGATCTATTAAAAAGGCGAGATGACTTTTAAAACGTAACAAACTGTATATAAATAAACCAGTAGAAATATTGCATAATTAATACAGAAACATAATAACTATTCCCAGAGTAAACGTAAACTAGCCTAACATATTAAATAGATAGATAGAGACGAGAGTAATAGAAATCATCCGTAATCACTCCGTCTCACTCTGCTGTTTTGTGTACGTAGGGCTAGAGGTGAATTTGGTGGACTGTAAAATAAATAAAATGGAGAAGGCGGGAGAAGAGAAATGAGATGGCGTGTGGTGAAGTGGTCGTGGATGAATGAATGCTGGCCGTTTTTATGGTGCAGTAGGGGTGAGTTTATATAGAGGCAGAGGAGAAGAAGATCCGTACGAATTTGATTGCCGGTTGATTGCTTCTCTGATTGCAGGGGACAGAGACAAACGCAGTAGATGGATAAGAAGAGCATTGATTGCTCATTAATGCAGACAGTGGACGAGTTGCAGACAGTCGGCGAAGGCAAGTTGACAGACAGTCAGTCGGCGTGAAGAAGAAAACTGTTCGGCGACTGATTTTAGTCTTGTCCGCCTAAACAACCGCCCAAAAACAGGCGGTTCCTTAGTCTTGTCCGCCTAAAAAAAGCGGTTGGCTTGTGTGTGTCCGCCCCCTTTTGGGCGGTTGCAAATATACATGTCCGCCTGTTTTTGGGCGGTTGCATGTGTCTTGTCCGCCTGTTTTTGGGCGGTTGCAAGTGTACATGTCCGCCTGTTTTCACGACGTCAGGCTTATTTCTTCTACCGGCTCTAGATTCTTCGTTTGGACTCCGTTTTCTGAGCCGTCTGCTGCGCCTATGCGTTCGTCTCTTCGTCTACTTTGCTCCTAGCTTGGTGTTTCCTCATGTTTAAACCAATAAATTTTGTGAGAAAAACAATAAAACATAAACTAGAGGAAAAACAACCGAAGTGGAGAAATGAGCAAGAAAAGTGCTAATATTAAATATGAAATACACCTATAAATCATGCTCATTTGGACACTTATCAGGGAACCAAATTGGAAAACAACCATAACATACGGAGAGGATCGAACCTGCTATGACAACGACCCCCATACTCACACGTGTGGCCGGAACAGACCGGACTCCTCACTCCCCCCGTTAGCACTTGTCAGAAGTTCATCATTGAACTTAGTTAAACAATCATACATTGGGTTAAGTCTTGTTAGACACACACAAGGGAAGGGAGAGTCATACATTCACATACAAACATCGCACACAACATCACATAACCAACTCACGCATAGCCGTGGTTAGAACGTTCCTTAAGTCGGAAACGTTGTTACCGGATACCGTTCTCCTACGTTTACCTAATAGTGGTTAACTAGCCCTTCAAGCGCATTCGAGGTTACCGGTATCGGCACGTAAACATACAACAACAATAACGACTGTAAACTCATTTCATGATATATCTTATAACATGGCAAACATACAGAAAACACATTGGCATACAAGCCGGTGTAATCCGGTAGGACACAGGTTGCAAGAAAACCATACCTGTCACCGGGGTCCACTTTATCACGCCCACTTATGTTCCTCGAGCAATTCTCGAACAACTGATACATTACATGTACTTTTATTAACATCGGGGTAACATGATTGTTTAAAGTCTAATGCTTATAACTTATCCCCGTTAATTTAGTTATATAACTTCACATTTTAACTTGTTTTACTTTTACATTTTAATCCAACTTTCCACCTACTTAATTGTCCTTATACTCACCTAACATGTCTTAAACAACCTTATAACATCATTACTAATCAATCCCCATCATTACATATCATTTTATAACCTTAACATTTAAATCATCTTACTTAACTTAATCTCTCAAGTCCATATATATTTATCTTTCTAACCATCAATACTCTCTTAATGGCATACCACTAATACCACTTAACATTCTTAAAATTAATTTTTTTTTTTTAAGGTCCGACCGACCCCCCCCTGGGTAGGTCGGCTGTAGAGATCACCTAAGTTCACAGTTTCAGCCCGACCGACCCAGACTGGGGTCGGTCCCCTGGGTAGGTCGGGTGCAGAAACTTCCCATACATTGTCAAACTTTCTCCAAATTTTTCCTCAAGCCTCCTAATGTGTTCTAACATCATTTGGCACATCAAACACACCTTTAGTCATGTACTAAACTCTTTAAATCACATACCAAAACCATTTTATCATTCACAAATTTCTTACAAATTTCCTAGCACTTGGAATGTTTTCTCCTTAAGATTCTAGGTGGTATTTCACCTATAATGACCACTATACCAAGGTGTTTCCTCTACACCTTAACATCATCTCTCAAACTTCTTTTCTTACTAACTAAATCTCCTTTTTCACATCTTACCTAAACATCACTTCTCCCTTGTACATCAACATTCCTAAACCTTAAACAAACTTCTCCAAGACTTAAATACATTCTCAAAACACACATTGAATTCCTAGAACTTCCAAGATAATACCTAAATCCTTGCATCACTCTTAATCACCTTAATACATGTTTTCTTCCCAAGTAAAACATTTGTCCACCTTTAACACTTCCTAGTTCACCAAAACTTACTTAAAACACTTAGAACTTCTTACACATTTTCCAAATTTGGCCATAGCTTCTCTTGTATATACTCACATCCAAACACCTAGGTTTTTACCTTATCTCATTCAAGAACACCTAAAATCCATCAAACACATTTTATACACAAACTTCACACATTTAGCACTACATCACAATATAGTGCATAAGCTTAAATTGCTTGGCACTTAGGCCCTTAAATAACATGGCTCTTAGGCCCTTAAATTGCATAAACCTTAAACACTGAATTTCCACAATATATAAGCCTTTGACCTGCAATTACACACACCAAGACATATGTTCTTTTACTAGTCTCCTTGAGAACACTTTACTAAGTCATTCACCATTTGCTCTTTAGGTAGTTTTAACAAGCAAATCAAGCTCATTTTCCTAAGGCATTTAAACTACATTGAGATAGCTTGTTTACCTCTTTTTCCTCACAAACTTCTTTTTTGTTTTCTTGTAAAACCGGTGGGTATTTGATTCCTTGTCAAGTTCTATACATTGTACAAACAACATAATGAGTATTCAAGCTTTAAGCTTCATCTCATTGTACCCTAGATTTACATTGTTTCAAAAACATTAATGTACTTGTTTACCTTGATCTTTGAAGAGGGTTTGAATATCTATGAAGAGAGGACTCCACCTAGTCCATAAGAGTTGGAATGAAGCTAGAACAAAGTCACACAAAGAGCTCCATCAATGAGTATTTTCGGTCAACAACAAAATGGAGGAAACTTGATTTTTCTTTGAGATTCCTTACCTAGAAGCAAAGGAGATCAATAATATGTGGAAAGACAAGCTCAAGCTCCTTCAATGGTGGAACTCCATGGCACCGAAATGGGGCTTTTGAAGTTTTGAGAAGATAGAAATGAAGAGCTTGATGAGAGGAAGAGAATGGTGGTGTTTGTTTTTGATTTGGATAAGTGAGCTAGATTTTACAAGAATCAAAGGTGGACTTCCATGGTGGTGGTGCTGTATTACCGTGAGAGAACAGCAAGAAGGGAGGAAGAAGAAGTTGGAACCGTGTGAAATGGAGAAGGAATGAGAGAAATGAGATAAGTTTTCTTTTTAGAAGATATTTGTGTTTATAAAGCAAATAGTAACTATATTAGTCATCTTTATTTCTTTAACAAGTTAACAAGTGAGTGGTGAGTCACCACACTTAAGAAACCGGCCCCCTTTATTATAATGAGGGTGTTTTAGTCTTTATTTGTCAATTTAATTACTTATGATAACATATGTTACAAATTAGCTTATAAAAATCATTATTCACAAAACAAGGCACATAGAAGTGTAATTTTTGATTTCCCATTGATATAGCCACCCAAATGTGATACTATATATTACATATGTTAATTAAAGAGTAATGATGGACATTTAGCCATTCAAAACTCATTTTCAAGACAATTTTTCAAAAACGTGCTTTAAGACTCCTTAAGCACATTTTGTGTTTTAACTTGTTTTCAAGCTTGGTTTTCTTTGGTAATTGATTTAATATGTTCATTAACATATTTATAAGGTATAGGTATGACCATTAGGTCTTTTACAAATTTATCCCAAGCTTAGAGCACATTTTTGCTCTTATTGACTTTAAGGTATTTATTTGTGTTTTGTTTGGTTTCATTGTCTACCAAGGTTTCCCAAGGACTGAATTAGCCTTATAAAATCATAATTAAATTTTATTAAGTCTTGGTAGGCTCTTTGGGTCCTAACCAAGTTCACTCATAGCTTAGAGCATGTTTTTGCTCAAACTGTATCTTAGTGCTTTATTGCATTTACTGTGGTTTAAATTGTTCACTGATGTTTCTAAGGCACTTTTTAGCCTTTACATACCATAGTTTAAATGTTTAACAACATATCAAGGTTTGGGGTATTTCAAACTAGCTCACGGAACTCTCTCTTAGTTCCTATCTCTTTTACTTAGGTCCGACTACTCACATCCCCATACACTCCTCTCTCGAGTTGTAATTATATTATGTATATTAGTCTAGGAGCATCACTCTCGATGTTTCTAATGACTTTGGGAACATTACTTAAGTTCGGTTAATCTTAGGTTTTAAGAGTTACCCATGCATTTCACTTACTCATACTTTCGGTTATTTTCTTTTACCGGGTAAAAATCCTCATATAGGAGGTCGACCATGTCACAAGGGAGTTACTAATCCCTTAGGTCACTTTTACCTTCCTTACTAGTTCACATCTTCGAACTATCTTTAATCCTCTTGAAGGAGGTTCACTTATCTTTCCACTCTTATTAGTTTCGTGGATTGTTTCAATATGGTTTCCTAACCGTTATCGGGTATTTACTCAACCCATACATCTCCACACATTCTAGGGAGTTCATATGTTGCGCTATCGTTATACTTTAATGGATAGTTTGTGTGTTTGCATGTTTTCGTTATCTTAAGCATCGACCCGATCTTTGGGTCTCTAGCCAAACGTTACTCACTAGGAGTCGGTCTTTACTCTATGTTAGACCACACAGGCATACAAGTATGTTAGCTCGTTCAACATACATCAAGACATACATAATCAAACAAGGGATTATTTTCATGCTTTAATCTTGATTAAGCCGGCACACAAACACACAAATCAACGTAACTCGGTTAGCACGCGGAGTATGAGAAAATCATACCTTTCACCATGGATATACTTTACCGGGTCACCACTCGTTCCTTGGTTCACACTTGTTCCACTGTTAACATTCAAATGTTTTTATTAACATCAAAGCTTTACGGTATGTAACACTAATACTCCCGTACTTAACCCCATTATCCCGTTTAACTTAATTTTACTCATGTGTTCTTAAGCTCACAACTTTCTCATTCACCTCTCAAACTTGTTTACACTCCTAATGACCTTTAAACATCATTATTCATGTCTTAATTACCTTATACTATCATTACCATTCAATTCCCCATCATTAGAATGCAAGAAACACTTTCTGTGCAATTTTTGGGGTGGTCCGGGTTTGTGTCCGGGGATACAAACCCGGACCAATACTGGAATGTGCTCTCGGGTGACTTTTATGTGGGTCCGGGTTTAGGGTGGGTTTACAAACCCGGACCATACCTGTGTAAACCTCTCGGGTGAAATTTTGGGATGGTCCGGGTTTGTATTCTGGTTTGCAAACCCGGACCACATGGTCTGTGCTACATTCTGCCGTGTTTTGATGCTGGTCTGGGTTTGTGTCCTAGTTTGCAAACCCGGACCAGTTGCAGTTTTGCAATTCATGTAAGTTTTTCAACTTGTTTAAACTCTAAACTTTCACCAATCTCTTCCCTAATATTCCCACATATATTATAACATGTTTTGACATTGTTTAGGCATTCAAAACTAACCTAAACCATGCTATATATTCATCTGTCAAATAACCCATTTCACTGTAATTTTTCCCTGTTACAGTTTTCAAGTTCTTGCTTCTGTTGAAGTTTTCAATCCTCCCTTTCTTACCACTTCAAACTCCACGCCTTAATACACTCAAATCCATACTTCCTAACAAATTTTGACATAACTTACCTACATTCTTAGCATTCTCACCACACTACAACAGCCACCAAAATCAGTTTTTCCATCCCTGTTATAACAACATTAAAAACCTTGTAGCAGCACATTAAATTCCCCTCTGTTATCACATATAACAGTTTCATCCCAGGACTTATTTCCCACACTAAAACCACATTAAACAATCTCATTACTTGTTCAACCTTGTAGTTTCATGAGTACACTCACATTTACATTCGATTCACATTAAAAATCTATTTTCCCAAGACAACAATTCAACTCAAGGTAAGCTCAATTACCTTGCTAGTTTCAGTTTCTCTTCCTTCCTTCCCTTCTTTTCTCTTCTTTCTCTTTCCCTCTTGATTCTTGTTTCTCAATCAGCCAACAACTCAAGCTAGCCAATCCAAGAACCACACACTAATTCAAATACCATCTTTAATATCAAAACCCTAGAATTTTAAGGAGGGTTCTTAAGGTTTTTAAGAAGGCATTACCTTGCACTTGTAGATGGAGTTCTTGGGCAACAAAGCTAGCAATTCCAGCCCTTAGTGAAGATCAACAATCGGCTGGGCATGGAAGAAGGAGAAGCTCACGTTGGAAAATTTCCAAAGAAATAAGAGAGGCTAAAATGGTGAGCTCTTAAGCTTATTTTTACCTTGGAGTAATAAGGAGGAGATGGAGGTCCAGCTACTCTCCTTCACGGATCAAAATGGCATTTAGCCATGGTGATGAAGGTGGAGTTTTTCAGCTTTTGAAGGGTGGAACTTGTTCCTTGTGAAGAGGGGAACCCAACGGTAGTAATTTTGTTGAGTTTGGTGGAGAATTGAGCAAGTTAAGGAGGAAGGAAGTGGTGCTGCTTTGCTCTCTGTTGGAATCGCGATGAGGGTTTCAGAGGAAGAAGAAGAGGGAGCTCTGGTGGGGAAGGAAATTACCGTGAGTGATAGAAGAGAATAGAAGAGAGAGGTAAAATATCACTTTTTACACTATTCACTCCCTTACTTTATTTTTTTGTCCTCTTGTGACTTAATAAGCTAACAAGCTAATTAAATGTGTGTGTGTATGCTAATTAAAATCGGCCCCACACAAAATACTAACTGGTAGCGTTTTTCATTTTTTTACAGAAAACGCTCGTTAATTTACCCGGTTTAGCACTATTCACTAACCGGGCCCGTTTTTCGGATTTTTTCTCGTTTCTTCATTTTTATTGGTTATTAAGCTTCCATTAATACTTACTTATAGTTATTTAATCAACTATAATTTTTACAGGTCTGTTTGACCACTTAAAGTAGCGTTTTCGGGTTTCCTCGAAAAGCGTGCTATAAAACTCCGTAAGCATTTTCACTCCATTATTTGGATCCGTTTTCTTCGGGAATCATTCCCGTATACTAATTAGGCCTAACTAAGCCTTAGGAATCCATATCGGACCCTTACGAGATCATATATCTCTTATTTTCATTTAATGCGCATTTTAGCGTTTTTCACTTTTCAAGCGTTTTCTCTTTACTTTTGGTTTTATTCTCTTTACCAATACTCTTTAGGCACCATTAGGCCTTTTATAATTTTATTAGAGTAATTAAATCACCATTATTAGGTCCGGGGTATTAAAATCTCCAATAATCTCCTCAAGTGTTCCTCATGTTCAACCTTAGATCTCGAATATATCAATATGTCGTCGATGAATACCACCACCGACTTGTCCAGCTGCTACCGGAACAAGCGGTTCATCAGATCCATAAACTTTGCCGGTGCGTTCGACAAACCGAACGGCATCACTGTAAACTCATAGTGGCCATATTGTGTCCGGAATACCGTCCTCTCAATGTCTCCCTCCTTAATGGCTATCTGATGATACCCCGATCTGAGATCTATCTTGGAAAACACCGATGCTCCCTTCAACAGATCAAACGGATCGTCAATGCGGGGTAGTGGATACTTATTCTTCACTGTCACTGCATTCAACTCTCTGTAGTCGATGCAGAGGCGGAGACTCCCATCCTTCTTCTTCACGTAGAGAACTGGCGCTCCCCATGGTGATACACTGGGTCTTATGAACCCTTTGTCTAACAAGTCCTTCAGTTGTTCCTTTTACTCAGTCATTTCTGCCGGAGCCATGCGGTATGGTGCCTTGGCTATCGGTCCAGTACCAGGTAGCAGCTCGATGGTGAACTCTACCTCCCGTGTGGGTGGCATGCCAGGCAGTTCCCGTGGAAATAGGTCGGGGAACTCCGACACTACCGGTAAGTCGGGGTCGAACTCGGGGTCTCTCTCTATGTCCTGTACATAGCAGAGGTACACTTCTTCCTTTCTCCTCAATTCCTTATACATTGCCATGGCGGTGATGATCTTAGTCGAAGGCTCCCTGGCCTCTGGCGGTATGATATTGTTACCCCAGACGGACTCCTGAGCAGCAGTCTATGCTCGGCACAGAGGATACGACCCTTGTGCCACTCCAACCAGTTCATCCCGAAGATAACATCAAATCCTAGCTCACTGAACTCAATAAAACTGATTGGAAAGTCTTCCCCCTTAATTCTGACAATGGCTCCTCGGTAGTAACGAGTGCAACGAACCTTCTCCTTAGACGGGAGCGTAACCGTGAAGTCGGGTAGCTCATCAGTGTCTAGCCCCAACCTGCTCACGAAAGATGCCGAGACAAAGGTATGTGAGGCCCCTGAGTCGAAGAGAACTGATGCCTCAATCCCATTAATCGGAAAGGTGCCGGTGAGGATAGTACCGCTGGCGTCGGCCTGTGCCTCTGTAAGTATGCTTAACGCACCTTCCGTACCGAGTCCATAACCTAATTATATTCATAAGCTTCATGAGTATTGATGGTATAATGAGAAGGGCAAGAATGTGACGAAGACCAAAGGTCAAAGCGGCCCAGACCTTAGACCCCGGCCCAGACCCTAAGCCTCCTTCAGGACCCTGTTCAGGCTCCAATTTGGGCACCAAGCACCAAATCCGGGTCCTAGGCCCTATGACTACGTCCCGCATTCCGACCCCGCATTCTATGACCGGGTCCCGTATTCCGGCTCCGCACTCTATGACCGGCTCCCGTATTCCGGCCCCGTGCTCTATGACCGGATCCCGCATCGTACACTATGGGACCGGAAGGCTTTACAAGGGGAGAAGTACCAAAATTAAAGAGGTTGCTCTAATAAAGTAATGCCACATGTACAAGGATTAAGAGATAGACTTCACCCTAGAGAGTCTATAAATAGAGATAGGGGGCTCATTTGTCAAAAAACACAAGGTTGGAAGAGAGAGAAAACACTAGAAAGCTCTCTAAAGTTGTAATACCAAAGGAAGTAATAAAGATATTGTCAATGAGTGGATGTAGGCTGGATTATTAGCCGAACCACTATAACTCCCGGTGTTCTGTACGTTTGTAAGATTGAAGGAACCAAATTGTGTATTTTCATTTGGCGCCGTCTGTGGGAAACAAACTGCTTTTCTAAGCAACCACGATTATACCACAAGATTGAGAGTTTGTTCGATAAAAGGTCGGGTTTGTTCGAAGGGATAATGCGATTGTCGAGATGGAGAAAAAGTTGAGAATTGTAGAGATCGGCTTAGCCATGCGCACAACCAATACGAGCGATTCTTAAAGTTCGATTCTCCCAACATAATCAAGACAAGATTCAACTCCTCCAGGAAGATTGAAGGAAGGAAAGCGCAAGAATTCGCTAAAACGGAGCTCAAAGTGGGATCAAGGCAGAACATGATCGGTTAATCCATTAATCCTCAAAATTTACCGCCGAAACATCAACAAATCAAAGGAGCAAATCAAGATCGAAGCACCAGACTGATGATGCCGGTCCGATTTCGCACCACGATAAGAGACGACGTGGAAGAACAAAAGGATGAATGGAAGGATCTGGCACAATCAAGGGGCTGCTGGACAACTTCAAAGAATCAACGCGTTTCTAGCATTTGTCAGACCACGCCTGAAGATTATCAGTCGAAAAAATAGAAGATCAAAGAGATTCGTCAAAAATCCATCTACATCTTGCGATCAAACTCCGATTTCCCAACCAAGCTTGTCGAAAATGCAAGGGAGACAATCGACGAGAGCCATAAAAGATTGCCTAAAGCCAAGTAGCTCGCGAAGTTGAAGCTTCGACGTCTCGTGGAGATTCAAGAAGAAAGGCCGGATATGGAAAATGATATGTGGCGGAAGTGAAACCGGTCGGAGAAAGAATTACCGAGAATACTACTGGTTCCGGCACCAAATCCAGGCAAAATTGACGATGGAGAAGCTTATCAACAAACAAAGAAGCAATCAACCACCAGAGACAAAAAATTGATAAAATATTTATTCTCGCTCTCTTTTTCACACATTGTCAATCTCGCAACGATTACATTTGATTCAAAGCAATCAAAATTTGAAGCTAACTATTCTTGTTCTGAAGTAGGAAAGCGACCGGAGGCATGCTTGCAAGGATCGAAAGGGATGACTCCAAAATGGAGAAATCTGGGGCTAGACGAGGAAGATCGATAGGTGCGCAAGCTTGGATTAATCAAATCAGGGAGAGAAGCTTGCGACTCCGAAACGCCTGTCCCTGTGGAGCCCAGGCGCATAGACAGGGCGGCATTTTCTTCTGGTCAAGAATCCCATGACCGGAAGGCAGCCGGACTCCCTTGCCGCATCTCAGTCTCAGTCATCCACGACCGGAAGACAGTTCGACGTCCATGACCGGAACGCACCTCAGTTCATGACCGGAAGACATCTCTTCTTGTCCAAAAGTCCGGATACACGGTTCGTTAGGTTTACAACAGTGTAGCCTGAGAGATCTTCATCAGCCGGATGATGGCTAGGCGACCAGGCGCCGTGACAAACAACGCCACAAAGAAAGAACCAGCCAAGAAATTTTCAGAGTCCACTCCTTACAAGTGACATGAGTAAAAGTTACGAGTGCAACCAATCAAAGCAGAATTGCAAGGAGCATAGTCACTATACTAAAGCTCAGTCCGTAATTCAAATTCAGACACCAAGCATCGACACCAGGTGGTATGTTAGTCTCGACCACAGTCTCCTTGACCCGGCGGTGGCCCCCTTGACCGGACGCCCGGGCGCAACATTGGCACCGTCATTCAGGCACTAGTATCGCCCTCGAATTCAGGCTGCTTCCAATCCAGTAAGCCAATACAATCGAAAGAAGCCACGCCATGATTTGGACCTAGGTGTAATCTTGAAGAGAAACAGAAGTTTTCAACCGGGCGTCGCGCACATTGACAGGGTGGCATCATCAGGCATTCTTCCGGCAAGAGTGTCGTGCACGTTGGATCCATGACCGGAAGACAGCCGGACTTCCCTGGCCGCATCAACTACCTTGGCCGCATCTCATTCCTTGGCCGGACTTCCTTGGCCGCATCGATTTCCTCGGCCGCATCGACTTCCCTGGCCGCATCAACTACCTTGGCCGCATCTCATTCCTTGGCCGGACTTCCTTGGCCGCATCGATTTCCTTGGCCGCATCTCAGTCCGTGACCGGAAGATAATTCAACTTCCCTGACCGCATCCTCAAAGTACAAACTGGATGACATCCTCGGCTCAAGACCAAATGATGTCTTCCCTCCAAGCAGAACTGGGGCCGATTGAATCAAAGAAGGACCGGAGTCTCAAATCCAAGATCAAGGCACGAATTCCCCAAATCATTGACAAACGACAAAAGTTTGAAGCAAGCAAAAATTCAAATCAGAGAACTAATGACGAAGAAAGAGCGGAACATCCGAAGCTGATTGACTAAAGATAAGTTCATCAACCTTGAAATGCTAGCTTAATATCTGCGAATTGGTTTTCAAGATCTGCTTCGCTTGATTGAGACTTTGCTTTGATTCGCTTAAATCCTAAATGCTAAATGCTTCCCCTGAGATAACGTCCAGCCTCTGCGACTGATGGCAGCAACATATTTCCTTTTAAGGGGTAAAGTTATGATTTAGTTATTTTTGCCTTCGGCAAAATTTTTCAAGTCTTTCGACTGTCGCAGTATTTGAAACAATGCAGCTATGCTTCCACTTAAAATAGAGCTTCAGAGAAAAACATTCTTTTGATAGTATAAGCCTTCTGAAATGCCTTTCGCTGCACCTCTCCAGTACTGTCTCTTAAATTACTATGATTGCTTTACATTATTTGATTTTTACAAACCCCTCCCGAATGAGGATGGGTTCATGCTCTTGCCTCAGCCAAACTATTAATTTGGGGGGTGAATTTGTTCTTAAAAAAAAAGTTATTTCCCATATTCCTTCCGTTTCCTTGCATCTTTTCAAAGCAGCAGTTTCCTATATGATAGGCTGCTTTACTTATCTTACGAATCTCCTCATCTGATTGAATTTCAAGATTGAATTTCCTTTTAAAAAAAACCTTCATTGCTTCTGTTTCTTCTGCTTCAAAAAAGAGTCTCGGCTCCTTCTATTCTTTACTTCTTGAGTAAAATGCGACCACAAGGTTCAGATACTTCTGGTTAAGCTGTTACTTTTATCTACCTATGATCAATTTTGGTTTTGATTAGTCTGAGAAACTGCAGAAATTCCATGAGGAATATATGCAAAATTATTTTGCTTAGTTTAATCCAAGATTTCTGCTTGGTTGTGATGCGCAACTCTAAAATTATTTCTTTTCCTATCACATCAATAATATCTGTTACAATTGGGTTTTATGTTTCCTGTCAAACAATAGGTTGTTGCCAAAGCAACTTACAGTTCCAAACTTTGTTTTTTCTGATCTCTACAACACTAAAGTAGGATTTTGAGCAAGTATTTTTACCAAGTTTTAGATTGCAAAGTTCTATAACAATGGGACAGTGTTTATTTGCTGTTTAGTTGCTGTTCTACTCCCCACGCGTTAAAACATAGCTTCAACAGCAATAATGAGTCATTTTGAGCAGTTTTCAATCAATGAAAGGCTATAAAGTAGATTTCTGGTGCAGCCTTACTTTCATAACCATTCTAAAAAATGGGGACTGAACTACTAATGAGGGCATGGACCTCTTTTCTTGTTTTTATTTTGCCAACAATCTGGTTTTGATCTACTAACACAATCCACTTGATTATTGTTCTGTTTTCTATTAAAGCTATTTGCCTTTCTGATCTGAATTTCAGGGTTATCTGTACATTGCTTATCGCTTTTGCTTTCTTAGGTATAAGTCATCATCTGCTACTTACCAAACCAAAGGAATTCTGGATATGATATTCTCAGCTTTGTCTTTTAAAATCTCGTGAGATCAGAGACCAGATCCCTATTAATCTGGATCAAATGTTTAACAAGTGCTTTTCTTTCAATATTATTAATATTATGGTTCTTGCTGTCAAGCGGAGTAGGTTTCATTTTGTAAAATAGTTCTCTATGCTACAAACCTTTTTCCGCTCGCTCCTTTGATTAATGCTAATTTGCCAGCACTGTTCGAATATATGAGACAATGTGGAGAACTACCTCCGATTTCTGCCAAAAGTTTTACACTCGCCCCCCCCTAGAACTGAATTCCAGTATCTGCTGGTGGAAATTCCTGAGTAAGAGGAAACATCATTTTGAATGTTCGCACCGATATGTTGCACTATGACTTTGCTTCTGAATTTAAGATTATAATATCAGGCTTTGAATATCTAGAGAGCTGCACTGTATTATTGTATTTACTTCTACTAATAGTGTTGCCTGTGTCAGTTTTTCTTCCGGTCCATATTAAAACTATCCTTACTTCAAATCTAGCTATGCTTGACTGTGATAGACCTGATCCAGGTAGTTAATGATTTAGGTGTAATATGACCCGACAGCAGCACTTTTTTTTACTACCTTGTTAACAGCTGCATTATCTTTGCTTCTGTTTAGTCTGTATCACTCATATGTTACACTTTTTTGGATGATCTAACTTCTGCCTTTCTATCTTTTCTGCTATTTTTTGGTGCGGGTATAAAACTTGATTCAGCTGATCGTTAAACTTCATTCTGGAGCTAGTTATTATATAATAGTCTAAACCGACGTGAACAACTCATACTCCTGCTAACATGCTTATTTAAAAGACCATTCCGGCTAGAATTTATGTCTCCGGGCATTTACATGACTATTTTTTCTGCCTCTGCACAGATGCTACAATGGTTGATGAGAAGATGACATGACATCACCTTGATTTTAGCGCCCATCCCTAAAAGGATAATATTTTCAAAAAGATCATTGTTCTCAAAATAACAACATTTCTGCTATGTCTCGAACATTAATCCATTTTTCTTCACAGGGATTATAGAGCCACACCTCTGTTCAGATACAACAATAAAAGAAAGCGGCAGCTAAGAATTTCTCAACAACAGATAATAGTGAACGGCAAGAGGACAAAAGAAGTAGACGCTCCAGAGTTTATCTTAACGAAGAAATAAAATACTAATTTCTATCAACAAGGATAACTGGCAGCAAATCGCATGATGGGGGAAAATTCTGGCGGCTAATCGTTTCAAAAGGGCAAGAGTTTGTTGAGACCCGCTAGCTGTTTCGGCGCTGGATAAGGGGACTGGCAAAAAAGAAACCCTCAAGGGTCGGACTGAAAGGGAGACTCCTCCCCGGAACGAAGTATTCGCCATCTTCGTACCAGCATTCAAGGAAGCTTTAAGCCTTAATCAAAAAACAGAATGGGGTTAAAAGAATAAAGGGTTTGCATAACCCAATCGCTTTCAGATTCTGCTGCAACAAAGTCCCCGAATTTCTCCCAAGCGACCTAACCTCAAAATCTTCAATCAACCAGGCGATGACTCTCCGTGTTGTATACAATTTTGTGATATCGGAAGGAGCGACTAGCTCTGCTTGCACAGAAAATTCAGGGAGAGGTCGATCCGGGTGCACAAAAGTGGACCCCAGTCCATGGCACCAAAAGGGCTCCAACTCCAACCCATGACACGGGCCAAGAGCACTAGCCCGGTCCGAACAAAAAGTAATATATAAAGAAAGTTCAAAAGTAACATCAAATTCATGGCGCTCTCATAGGCCCTCTGGTCGTCTCATTCAAGATGAAACCCATGGCGCTCTCATAGGCCCTCTGGTCCATGGCTGCTTTCATAGCCCTCTGGAAAAAGCAACACCTACAGGCTATCATGTCCTTGAAAGTAAAAGAAATCCCGGCAAGAGATCGCAGGCTATCATGCCTTGAAAGTAAAAGAAGCACCGGCCAACGAGCCGCAGGCTATCATGCCTTGAAAGTAAAAGAAAGCACCGGCCAACGGCCGCGGCTATCAGCCTTGAAAGTAAAAAAAGCACCGGCCAACGAGCCGCAGCTATCATGCCTTGAAAGAAAGCACCGGCCAACGAGCCGCAGGCACTCGTGCCTTGAAAAGTACACTTTGGGTTGAAATGAAACCGACCATCGAGCCAACAAAAAAACCCTCTCTGGACCCTCAGAGTTCTGTTCGCCTGTAATGGGTCATTGTTAGGTGTTGTGACGCCGCAACCATACTTGAATCACAAGTACCATCCTTTGGCTAGCATAAGCAAAGTTGGGAAAAATTATCTCCTTTGGCTAGTATAAGAAAAGATTTAATCATCATATTATTCCACCCTTTTCAAAAAGGGAATAGTTCTTATTAAAAGAACCATTGGTCTTCTTTATGAGATCTTATTCTGGGCTTCTGGTTTCTGGCCTTCTTAAATATTATATATCAGAACATCAGGGGATCCACTATCAAGATATTATGGGATCCGTCCATCAAGATATCATCTCAAAGATTTATGTTCCAGAACTTCCAATTTGTCAGATTCAGAAGAACGACACTTGTGGGACTCTTGGTTGTACTAATTGTACCGATTTTTTGTAAGTTCATGTTTCTTTGTAAAACTAAAGAAAAAGAACTTGTGGGACTAGGAGATAGGAGAAAGGAGAAAATGTAAATTTCTATCTCTCTTTTTTGTAAGTTCCACTTTTTTAAGTCAAAAAGTAGAACTTGTGGGACTGATGATAAGGGCAAGAATGTGACGACCAAGGGTCAAAGCGCCCAGACCTTAGACCCGGCCCAGACCCTAAGCCTCCTTCAGGACCCTGTTCAGATCGAATTTGGCCCAAGCAAGCAACCACCAAATCCGGTCCTAGGCCCTATGACTACGTCCCGCATTCCGACCCCCAATTCTATGACCGGGTCCCGTATTCCGGCTCGGCACTCTATGACCGGCTCCCGTATTCCGGCCCTGTGCTCTATGACCGGATCCCGCATCCTACACTATGGGACCGGAAGGCTTTAGAAGGGAGAAGTACCAAAATTAAAGAGGTGCTCTAATAAAGTAATGCCACAGTACAAGGATTAAGAGATAGACTTCACCCTAGAGAGTCTATAAATAGAGATAGGGGGCTCATTTGTCAAAAACACAAGGTTGGAAGAGAGAAAAACACTAGAAAGCTTTCTAAAGTTGTAATACCAAAGGAAGTAATAAGATATTGTCAATGAGGTGGATGTAGGCTGGATTATAGCCGAACCACTATAACTCCCGGTGTTCTTTACGTTTGTAATATTGAAGGACCAAATGTGTATTTTCATATAACAAGAGTCGTAACACTTTTATAACAACAACACTGTTATTATATTCATAACCATCCTGTTACAACATGTGCTTTAATCTAACATCTCATTCCTCATCTCATTCTAACATTACATGGCTAATATTGTCTAAAGGTTAGGTTTAACCGTCCTCGTTTCATGTGCCGTCGCATTAATCACTGCTGACGGTGCTGTGTTCAGCTTGATTCTCTTATCCCATGGTATAACATCCTTGACTCTCCTCCCATAACTAATACATTTCCAGACTTAAGTACCAGCTTATTTGCACGGTCCGCACGCTTCTGCTCGCCTATAAAACTCTGCATCATCCCCAATGGACCAAGACACTACGGGATCCCTCTTCGAGAGACTCCGTTGTCTCGTCCTTATCCTGATGTAGTCCAAGTTGCCCATCTTTCTCGTAGAAGTTCACAATGCAAATGTCTGCTTGTATATCTGGAATCGGTTCATCTTCCAATTACGAGCGATTTCCACGACTTGTGTAATAACTGGATGGAACTCTTCGGGTATTCCCGGTGGTGAGACTCCATCTTGCATCCTTGTGGTTTGGTAGTTCTTGGCATACGGATTCCAATCCTTGCCTAAGCTCATCATTTTAATTTCATCCTTGCTCCCCCTAGGTATTCCGGTGTGTAAAAACTCCCGTCCCATTCCTAGTTGATTGCATCTTCTAATGATGGCTATTTGTGCTTCTGGTGTCAGGTATCCCCTTAATAAAATCATACCTGGCGGATAACCTTGACCTTGTTCGGTTGGAAAGTCTATGGTTTCGATGTCGTTGTGCTCTGGGTTAGTTGTAAATGGTATTGGATAGCAGATGTTGAAGCTTTCTAAAGTGGTAGTAGGTTATATCTTACTTAGTTCTAATCTCATCTCATTCTCACTTAACTCAATTATTCACCAAACATGCATGATAATGCGGTAAGCAGGTAGTTTTATTACTAAATGGTTATAGCGGTACCTGGCCTCGATGAGGGTTCAGGCTCATCGTCCGGTCCACCATGTGTAGTGTGGGTCCCGACTTCTGGGTCACCCGTTGGTTCTTGTCTGCAGTTTGTTACACCTTCCTCTGACCGTCAGATCCAGCTCCCTGATCGGTCTTGCCCTGCCCCTAGTATCGGGCCTATAGGCTCTGCTAGAGGGGTTCCGGAAGCACTCATATGCTCGGTGTCCGTATACCCCACAATAGTTGCACTCCACCTTATTCCCCTCGCAATCGAGCCCGGGGTGGTCCTTGTGGCAACCACCTACATATGTAGCGTCGCTGGTAGCCACCACCTCCCTTTCTTAGTCTCAGATCCTGATCATTCGCAATGTTAGTACTCATATCTCAAACGGTTACTAATTGTCTCTTACCTCACTCAATACCAATCCCTTACCCTTTGGCGCCCTAGAGCGCAGGGGTGTAGCTGCGTATGCGTATGTTAACTTCAATGGCTCTTTCGGAGCCTTCTCCTTTTCCTCCTTCCCTTTTGGGTTCTGATTTTTCTGGGCCTGAGGCTGGTACTTCTGTTTCTTGTACCCACCTTGCCCTTGGCTCTCCGTGCTCTTACCAGCATTCTTCCTCTTAGCATTCTCCTCGTCCCTCAGCTAGATGGTTATCTCAACCTTAGCAGCGGCATGATAGCACTCCTGCTTTCCATAGTATTAGTCACTCTTATTTCCCATAATCTAAATCTTACTCATTTATTTACTCATATCTCAACCATTTTATTACCTGCAAGGTAGTGTAACTCGTCGGCCCCATGCCGTAGCGGAGTTGATGGCTAAGCCCGCCATAGAAGCGGTCCACCAGGATCTGGTCTGAATATCAAGACCTGGCAGAAGACGGAGCAAGGCGGTGAACTCTGAGTAATACTCGTCCACCGTCATCTTATCGGTCAACTTTAGCGCATCCAACTGCAAGCGCTTCTTCGTCTGGACATGGGCGGGTAGTACTTTGCTCATAGCAAGGCGGTGTACTGCTCCCAGCCGAACTCTGGATTGGCCACATGCTCGGCCCTCACCAGCTTCCACCAATCGCCTGCTGCCCCGTTCAGGTAGAACGCAGCCAGACGCACCTTGATCCCAACAGGGACGTCAAGGGTCTCGAAGGCGGTCTCCAGCTCGGAGATGTACGCCTCAAGCTTGGCAGGATCGGTCTCCCCCTTAAAGTATGCTGTTGAATATCTGCAAGGCTCTTCACCCATTTTGTTTCCCAGGGTTGTGGCGGTGGAGGTGGTGCTCCCACACTAGGCTAATAGCCCATATGCCCTAATGCGGCAGCTACGATCTCTGCGATCGTCTGCCCCTCCGTATCTCATCTCGTAGCCTCTGGGACGCCTCGGCCTCTCCTTCCTGACATCTGAACAATCATAACTCACATTAGATTCGTATCCACCACTGTTTCGGTTCACGAATTTATAACGTCCGTAGACGGTAAGACATACACACTGTTAGTGCTCATCTGACTCTACTCACACTAACAGCTCACACCCTCAACCCATCACTTATTTCTTAACTTATATCCTCACTCGGTGGTTACTCATGTCCGGTATTTCTTGGTCAGAGCGTAACTACGCTCTGATACCACTTTTTGTAACACCTCGTCCTAAGCCAATCGTGGTTATCGCAACTTAACAAATAGTACTTAAACGTCGCAGCGGAACTAACTGACACCAGGACCTTGCCACGGTCTAATATACAAGAAATACCGTTACTTAAATATTTACAACCACATAAAAACAATACATATGCCAACCGAGTTTAAAGTATCTCCAAAAACCACACAATGCTTCACAAGTTCAACTACTAAAAGACGGGTGCACAGGCGCTACCCGTACTTAAAATAAAGTCCACCTAGGGCTACCCGCTCCCTACTCTCGTGGTGTGACTTCATCGGCCGCTTACCTGCAAGTGTAAAAACAGCCCCCAAAGGGGATCAGCACGAATACTGGTACTCCCTCTCATGGCCCCAAGCTAACGGGGCTACGACGACTAATTGTCGATAGCATGGAAATTGATTAAGTACACAAGCATGATATGAAGTGCAATAAATAACAATCCACAGTTGACCATACATAGTTCACACACAATGAACGACACAAGTGTTCCCTTATCAAGCGGGTTAGTAATCCCCCTCCTTAGTCCTGATTTCCTTAACCTCAGTTCCTTATCTTACCTCAATCTTAACCTTAACTTATTCTCAGTATACAAACCGTTCCTAGAAGGGAATGGTTGTAGCTTAATCTCAAACCTAGGATTTAGGTGATCCTACGCACCATCTTAATGCCACCTACCTTGGACGGGAGTCCAGCATAGCTGAGCGGCAACCGGCCCTAGGCAACAAGTCCGAAGACAAGTCCTTAAGCGGAGGGCGGATCTGATTCAGATACCGTCCCCCTTTCCTTAGCATGCATGACCGAGTCAGTCCCGGGTTTCCTCACTCAAGTTCTAGTTAGTAGAAATCTTAAACACCATGTGTTAGTTAAACCTTAACAGGAATTAACCAACAATCACCATACTTAACTCTTATTCTTAACTCAGTAAGTACTAAACTTGGTTAGTAACAATCTTAAGTCTCGTGGGTTAGTGTAAAGAGAACACATACACAACGAGAACAATTATACCGTTGCATGCTTTATCTTGTTTTAGTCATAGCAAATAAACAGATAGCACACAAGCTGAGGGACACCTCGTTAGCAAGCAGGTCACAAGAAAGATTGTACGTTCACCGTCGCCTGTCGTTTGTTTAACCTTCTCCGGGGTCCCAATTCACAACATAAACATTGATTCATTTTTAGGCCATTAGTTATTTGCACCTTACTTAACTCACTTAGTCCCTAAAGATTCCCATTCAATACCCTCTTAAGCCTTTGCCACTTAACCTTATAAACTTAACTTTTAACATTAAGGTTTATACTTAGCTTAACTTAATTCCTTAGGTTCTTAGGGTCCTTATCATTACTACCCTATTAATGGCATACCTTATTACCAATTATCATCCTTAGAATTTAAAATTTCTTTTTTTTATGTTTTAGGCTCGACCGAACTTACCGACCGACCTTACCCAAGGTCGGTCCATTCCAGAACCTATCACCGTTTGAAAATTCTACCCCGACCGACCTTGCAAGTCCGGTCCCATGGTCGGTCCATTCCCGAGAGTTTTTCCCGTGGGAAATTTAAGCCCGACAGAACTTGCCAAGTCCGGTCCCATGTTCGGTCGATTCCAGAGACCAATTCCCGTACAAAATTCTAGGCATGACCGACCTTGCAAGTCCGGTCCCAAGGTCGGTCCATTCCAGAGACTTAATTCCCACACAAAATACATGCCCGACCGAACTTGTAAGTCCGGTCCCCAAGTTCGGTCGATTCCAGAGACTCTTTCCGTTAGTGTAAATTGAGCTCGACCGACCTTGCAGGTCCGGTCTCTAAGTCGGTCGGCTCCAAAACCTTGTTTCTAAATTCCCATTTAACTGCAAACTTCTCCTCATATATCCTAATATGTTCTAACCTCATTTGGGCACCTCAAATACACCTTAAGCCAACCACTAAACACTTTAAATCACTCACCTACATCCACCTTAGTCATTATGCATTTTTTTCTTGTAATCATGCCAACACTTGTAATATTTTCCACTAGGTTTCTAGGTGGTGGTTCATACCTAATGTAACCACTATGCCAAATGCTTCCTCCCCACCATAACATCATCTCCCAAGCATCTTTCACCATCTAAAACTCTTGTATGCATTTACTTAAAGTTCCTTCAGAAGCTTATGCTTCCATCCATCAACACATTATTTCCTTTCTAGTAGTTTACCCATTTGCCTAAGTCCTAAATACTCAAGGACATTCTTTTGATTCCTAAATCCTTCATAGTGATGCCTAAGTCATTATAACTCATTAAAAACCTTATCTCACCCTTTTTCATCAAGACAACCTCTAAAACTTCCTAGTACTTCCTTAGTCATGAAATCTCCTTAGAACATCTTAAACACTTAAGTTCTTCACTAAATTTTGCCATGGGTTCTCTAGTATATTGTTGCACCCAAACACTTGGGTTTTCACCATCAAACAACCAAGATCACTCAAATTCTCATCACAACACCTTAACACACAATTTACACCAACTACACCACATCATGATATAGTGTATAAACTTAAATGCTTGGGACTTAGGCCCTTAAATGACAATAATCTTAACCACTGAATTTCCACATATATTTGCCTTTAACCTGCGAATACACCAAAACAAGGCTCCCATTGAAATAAAATACTTCTTGTAATTCACCTTGATATTCTTAACTATCTCTTTTCTCATTTGCTCCTTAGTCAAAAGTTCACAAGTATAGTCATTGTTCTTTCTCCTAGGTTTTTAACCCCTTTTTTCCCATGTAAACTCTACACTAAACTCATCACATATCTCAATCCCATTCCCTTAAACAATATGTAACACCCCTACTACGCACATAACTATACTTGGAATCGCAGCGGAAATAAACAACTAAACGGTAACTAAACGATGGTGCTACAATGCCGTCAACCACCCACGTGGCTAACAAGGCTGAATAAATACAATTGTACCGGTCTGATGATCAGACTCCCGAGCATAGAACTAACGACCATATATATACATCAACATAATACCGAGTGCTTACATAAATCCTTCACTGTATACTTCACTGTAAACCATCATAAACAAGTATATAATACGCCACGGGAGCACAGGCACATCCCGGGCAAACATCCAAAAGTACTCCAAAAGTAAACTACTCTCTAGGATCTAGAGCCACTCTGCCTCTTCGATCCTCATCCTGCAGTATAAGAAATATGGATCCCCCGAGGGGGTCAGCAACCCTTGGCTGGCATGGTTAACGCGCAGCCCATCGACTACCGGAATGCGCGCAACTATTTGTCATGATGACATGGTATTTATTTTAAAACGCTCAACACATACATATATAACATAACATGGGTATTGTACACATCATAACACACATCACAAACATACAATTCCTTTTAGGAAGAGAACCAACACAGTTAGTCCCGTTGAGAGCTTAGAGAATGTTGCCATGCTCATACTTAGCTCGTTACATAACTCGTTACCGTCCGGTTAGATTGAACGGTTAACTTAACACAAGGTGCCTCGGATATAGTGATCCAAGCACACCGAAATAACACATAGTATGCCCCTGTGGCCCGACGTGAGTCAGTAAAATAGCCTTGGTTAAGCTAAAGGGAAGGTTAGAAACCAATTGGAACAGACCGGACTCCCATACTCACACGCGTGGCCGGAACAGACCGGACTCCTCACTTCCCCCGTTACCCTTGTTAGTATTTCGTCATTGAACTCAATAAACAATCCATAATAGGTCAAGTCTTGTTAGACACACACAAGGGAAGAAAGAGTCATATCAACAACATAATATATTTAACAACGGTAAACTTCTTACATGGTTTAATCTTACAAAGTCATAAACACACAGAAAAACAAACAACACACAAGCCGGTGTAAACCGGTAGGCAACAGACTGCAAGAAAACCATACCTTGGTCCTTGCCTCGACTGATTTCCACCTTGAGAGAATCCTAAACACATTAGTAACGTCGGTTAATTATTTATTTAACTTCAAACTTACTAAGTATTTAACATGATTGTATGACATGTTTTAATGTCTATCTTACCCTAGGTTACCTTCATTATACACCCTAGGGTTAACTACATAGGTCACATTCTTTTCTGTTTTTTTTTTTTTTACAAGTTTTAGGTCCGACCGGACTTGCCGACCGGACTTGTCCATGTCCGGTCGATTCCAGAGAGTTTTTCCCCTTCGGAAATTCAGCCCGACCGGACTTGCCAAGTCCGGTCCCATGTCCGGTCGATTCCAGTGACTCAATCCGTACACAATTTTCAAGCCCGACCGACCTTGTAAGTCCGGTCCCAAGGTCGGTCCATTCCAGAAGCCATTCTCGCAGGGTAAACAGGTCCCGACCGAGCTTGCAAGTCCGGTCGCAAGTCCGGTCGGCCCCAAATCTTTGTTTTCTTTTTACATTCAACTCCAAACTTCACCCCATATAACCTAGTACTCCCTAACCTCATTTGGGCACTTCAAATACAACTTAAGACATCCTTAAACACACATAAAACTCATTTTCTAATTCCTTGAGCCTTTACTTATTTCTTCACAAATTCCTAACACTTACCATGTTTTCTCCTAATTTTTCAAGTGGTGTTTTCATACCTATGATGACTACTATCCCAAAATGCTTTCACCTTATTTAACATCATCTCCCAAGCATCATCTTTCACAACTAATTCCTTATATCCATCTTAACAATTCTTTCCAAGTTTACACTTTCTCCTTGTTACCAAAGTTTGCCTAAATATTTACCTAAGTCCTTAAGTGGCTTTGGTACTTACTAGAACCTAAGATCATGTCTAAGTCCTTATTACACTCTAGAACACTTCCTAGTTCATCAAAATTCCTTTACCACATCTTGAACTCCTTATTCATTTCTACACTTTCTAAATCACCAAACCTTATGTAAACACTTAGAACTTCTTACTTCTTACCTAAATTTTGACATGGATTCCCCTAGAACATTACTAAGCCTAAACACTTTGTTTTCTCCATTAAACACACAAAACATCTAGAACACTTTCTTACACAACTTCACCAAATTCACACTACATCACAATGCATAACTTAAATTGCATGGCACTTAGGCCCTTAAATTGCATAAATCATAAACACTGAATTTCCACAATATATTTGCCTTTAACCTGCAAATACACTCAACAATACATATGCCTTTTACTAAGCTCATGAGAACACTTTACTAAGTCATTCACCATTTGCTCTTTAGGTAGTTTTAATAAGCATATAGGCTCATTTCTCCTAAGGCATTAAACAACATTAAGTTAGTAGATTTACCTCTTTTTTCAAAACACTTCCTTCTTGTTTCCTTACAAAACCGTATGGTATTTTGATTCCTTGTCAAGTTCTAGACAATATACAAACATTATAATGAGTATTCAAGCTATAAGCTTCATCTCATTGCAAACCCTAATTTACATTGTTTCAAAAACATTAATGTAGTTGTTTTACCTTGATCTTTGAAGGAGTTTGAATATATAACAAGAGAGGACTCCACCTAGTCCATGAAGAGTTGAAATGAAGCTAGAACAAAGTCACACAAGAGCTATATCAATGTGTATTTTCGGTCAAGGTAAGAACATGGAGGAAACATGATTTTTCTTTGAGATTCCTTACCTAGAAGCAAAGGAGATCAACAATATGTCAAAAGACAAGCTCAAGCTCCTTCAATGGTGGAACACCTTGGCACCGAAATGGAGCTCTAGGAGTTTTGAGAAGATAGGAATGAAGAGCTTGATGAGAGGAAGAGATTGGTGGTCTTTGTTTTTGATTTGGACAAGTGAGCTAGATTTAACAAGTGGTCAAAGATGGAGTTTCCATGGTGGTAGTGGTATTACCGAGAGAGAACAAAGAAGGAAGGAAGAAGATGGTGTTTGGACCGTGGAAATGAAGGAAAGAAATGAGAATGAAGATAGGATTTGCTTAAGGAGATATTTATGCTTATAAAGTAAAAAGGTAAGTTTAATTAGTTTTCTTTACTTACTTATTATTATCACTAAGGAGTGGTGAGTCACACACTTAGAAAACCGCCCCCTTTATTAGTATGAGGGCATTTAGTCTTTGTTTGTCAATTTAAATTACTTAATACAACATATGTTATAAACTAGCTTGTAAAAGTTACTATTCACCTAAACAAGGCACTTAGAAGTGAAATTTTTGATTTCCCATTAATATAGCCACCCAAATGTGATACTATATAGTACACAAATATATTTAAGAGTAATGATGGACATTTAGCCATTCAAAACTCATTTACAAGACAATTTTTCAAAACGTGCTTTAAGACTTCTTAAAGCACATTTTGTGTTTTAACTTGTTTTCAAGCTTGGTTTTCTTTGGTAATTGATTTAAAAGGTTCATTATATATAAATGAGGTCTTGGTAAGCTCATTAGGTCTTAACCAAGTTTATCCCAAGCTTAGAGCACATTTTAGCTCTTATTGACTTTAAAGCACATTTGTGTTTCCTTTTGTTTAAATTTGTTTACTAAGGTTTCTAAGACTCTTTTTAGTCTTATTACACCCTATTTAGGTGTTTAAACAACATAAATAGGTTTGGGGTATTTCAATCTACCCCCCTTAAAAGAACTTTGTCCCCAAAGTTCATACTTCCCACATATCATAATATTAGAACATGAGAACACATATCAACAACACTTCTATATCACATTAACAACATCTTTACATCATATCGGACATGTGGTCCAAACAACAAAACATCACAACATCATTCAGACTCAGCGGTCTGTAACCTTAACAACATGACAACACAACACAGACAATGTATTCAAATACATGTCATATACATAACCGAAACGGCTCTACCCCCCTTAAATAGGGGTACGCCCCGTACCCTATACATACAAATACTAAGAAGTAAACAACGACGGGTACTTCGCCTTCATCTTATCTTCCAGCTCCCAAGTGGCCTCCTCAACGTCCTGGTTAGACCAGAGAACTTTCACCAGTCTCACAGACTAATGGCGAGTGTCTCGAGTCCTAGTGTCAGAATCCGTACCGAGTCTCGATCGCATGGTCGGCTCTAAAGTTAGCCTTTCAGGCTGAAGCACATGAGTCTCGCATGTCGCTGTAAGTTATGTCCCGCTCTGCAGTAAATCATATATGACTACGTCTCACTGGGACACATGAAATCCTCATGTACCTGCCGCTCGGCGGTAATCAAGTCTATAAGCTACCGGGCCGATCCGCTCCGTCACACATAAGGCCCCACATATTTGGGCTCAACTTGCCTTTCTGGCCAAAACGAAATACTCCCTTCATGGGGGATACCCTCAAAAATACCTGATCGCCCACGGCGAACTCAAGGTCACGTCGGCGCACATCTGCGTACGACTTGTGTCTATCCTGAGCTGCTTTCATATTATCCCTGATCTGGCGAACTTCTGCCTGAACTTGCTCAAGATACTCTGGTCCTATAATGACCGTCTCACTCGACTCATCCCACATAATGGCGTGCGGCATGGTCTACCGTACAATGCCTGGAAGGGAGACATCTTGATCGATGCATGATAACTGTTGTTGTAACTAAACTCGATCAGATGTAACTTATCAATCCAGCTGGTCTGAAAGTCAAGTGCACATGCACGTAGCATATCCTCAAGTGTCTGAATGGTGCGCTCACTCTGACCATCGGTCTGTGGGTGAAACGCTGTATCAATTTCAGTTCAGTACCAATGCCTCTCGTGTAGACTTCCAATACCTGGATAAGAATCTGGTATCTCTGTCGGATACAATCGTCTTTGGTACACCATGGTGTCTAACAATCTCTTTATCGAATAGTTCTGCCAATCTTGCCACTTTCCAGGTGTCCTTCATCGGAATGAATCGGGCCACCTTGGTCAGTCGGTCAACTACCACCCAAATCATATTCAGACCTCCCCTTGTAGGCGGAAGCCCTACTACGAAGTCCATAGATATGTCATGGAACTTCCATTCCGGCACTGGCATTGGCTGCACCATACCACCAGGCCGTCGGTGCTCAAACTTGACCTTCTGACAAGTGAGACACCTCAACACATAGTCATTTACATCCTTTTTCATTCCAGCCCACCAAAAATATTTTCATACCTTTATACATCTTTGAAGCTCCGGGGTGAATCGAAGTAGTAGAACAATGGGATTCACTCAATATCGCTCTCTCAGCTCAGCGCTACTCCTGGGTATACACAACTCGCGACCATCTACCATCGTCAGGTCATCATCGGGAGTCTGAAGTGCGTACTTCTGACCCTCGAATGTGCCATCAATAAGCTTCTGCTAATCTCCATCATGTACTGATCCGTCATCTGAGCACTCCGCACCTCTTCAACCAAGCCAGTATGAGACTAGCGAATGGAGAGAGTGTGCTCGGCGACTCAATGCGTCAGCTACCACATTTGCCTTACCCTCCTTGTACTGTAAATTGATGTCATAATCATTCAAAAATTCAACCCACCTTCTCTGCCTCATGTTCAACTCTTTCTGAGTGAACAAGTACTTTAAACTCTTGTGGTCAGAATAGATTGTCACGCTTACCCCATACAAGTGATGTCGCCATATCTTCAGTGCGAAGACAATGGCCCCCAATTCTAAGTCGTGGGTAGGGTAGTTCTCCTCATGCTTCTTCAGCTGTCGGGAGGCGTAAGCCACGACCTTCCCGTGCTGCATCAATACACAACCCATACCCCTGCCTGATGCGTCGCAGTAGACCTCAAAACCATCTGGACCGTCTGGTAATGTCAGAATCGGTGCAGATGTCAGAGCATCCTTGAGACTCGCAAAAGCCCTCTCACAGTCGACTGTCCACTCGAATGGTGCATCCTTCTTCATCAAGGAAGTCATCGGCTTCGAGACACTGGAGAAGTCCTTCACAAATCTCCTATAGTAACCTGCCAGACCGAGGAAGCTCCTGATATCGGTAACTGTCTTCGGCCTAGGCCAGGTGCGCACTGCATCTATCTTTGCCGGATCAACAGCGATCCCGGCCTCAGAAATCACATGTCCAAGGAATGATACTTGGTTCAACCAAAATTCACACTTAGAAAATTTAGCATACAGCTGATTCTTTCTCAATGTCTGCAATACATCTCTCAGGTGGCTTTCATGCTCACCTCTCGATTTCGAATACACAAGTATGTCATCGATGAAGACTACCACTGATTTGTCCAACTGATCTTGGAACAAACGGTTCATTAAGTCCATGAACTTTACTGGTGCATTTGACAAGCCAAACGGCATAACTGTGAACTCATAATGCCCATACCTAGTTCTGAAGGCTGTCTTTTCTATATCACTGTCTCGGATGGCAATCTGGTGGTATCCGGAACGTAGGTCTATCTTGGAGAATACTGATGCTCCCCTAAGCTGATCAAATAGATCGTCGATGCGTGGTAAGGGGTAACGGTTCTTTACCGTAACAGCATTCAGTTCCCGATAATCAATACATAGGCGGAGGCTACCGTCCTTCTTCTTCACGAAGAGGACCGGCGCTCCCACGGTGAAACACTAGGGCGGATAAAGCCCTTGTCGAGTAGGTCTCTCAGCTGCTCCTTGAGCTCTGTCATCTCTGCTGGAGCCATACGGTAAGGTGCTTTCGCAATGGGTCCGGTGCCCGGAACTAGATCAATCTCAAACTCAACCTCTCGTGCTGGCGGCATGCCCGGCAGTTCCTTAGGAAATACATCAGGAAACTCCGACACTACCGGCATATCTGGGCTAAACTCAGGGTCTCTCTCTATGTCCTGAACATAGCAGAGGTATACATCACTCCCTCGTCGCAACTGGTGATACATAGCCATGGCGGTGATGATCTGTGTCGAAGGCTCCCTGGGCCTCTGGCGGTAAGATATGGTAACCCCAGATGGACTCCGAAGAAGCAGTCGATGCTCGGCACACAGGATTCTGCCCTTGTGCCGCTCCAACCAGTTCATCCCGACAATCACATCAAAGCCTAGTCCGTCGAACTCTATCAAGTCGATCGGAAACTCTTCACCCCTGATTTGAACAATAGCACCTCGGTAGTAGCGGGTACATCTGATCCGCTCTTTCGACGGAGAGTGACCACGAAGTCTGGCATCTCTTCACCGTCTAACCCCATCCTCTTCGCAAATGATAGCGAAATGAATGTGTGTGAGGCTCCAGAGTCGAACAAGATCGATGCATCCACGCCATTCACTGGAAAGGTACCGGTGAGGATCGTGCCGCTCTTGCCGGCTACTGCCTTATTGCAGACACTCAGTATACCTCCCGTTCCGAGTGCACAGCCTAATTCATTGGCAAACTAATAAGTATTGGGTAACAACAAAACGGTTGATATGCTTCAAAAACTCCACTTTATTCATTAACACATCTTTTTTACAACATTCATTGGCTTATTTACTGTCGCCATGATTCACACTTACAAACATCCTTAATACATACTGGTTGTCACATAATTATACAAGGCTTAAAATGTCTGAAGGTCAAATTCAAACGTCCGGGTTTCATGTGTGTGGCATTGATCACTGCCGACGGTGCGGTATTCAGTTTGATCTTTCTGATGCCATGGTATAGCATCCTTGATTGCCCACCCATGATTAGTACAATCTCCCGATTTTAGCAGTAGCTTCTTTGCGAGGTCAGCACGCTTCTGCTCGCCATACACAAATACTGCGGTATCACCAATGGACCAAGACACCACGGGTACTCCTTACTTAGAGACTCGGGTGACTCGTCCTTGTCTTGGTGTATACCTAACCGTCCACCTTTCTGGTAGAAGTTTACAATGCATAAATCTGCTTTTTACACTTGGAATTGATTCCGGTTCAACTTGCTGAGCAATTCCCACGGCGTGGTTAACGACCGCATGGAACTCCCTGGCTGTATACTTGATACTGTTGCTCCATCTTCAGCTCGAACTTCTTGATATGACTTGGTGTAAGGGTTCCAGTCCTTACCCATGCACATCATCTTCAATTGCATCCTTGCTCCGTTCGGGTATTCGGGTGTGTAAAAACCTCCTGGTTTTGCTCCAAGTTCGTCGCATCGTCTGATGATATGGATTTGTGCCTCCGGTGTCAGGTATCCATTTAAGAGTATCATACTGGCTGGATAACCTGACATTGCTCCAATGGGAAGTCGGTGTGATGATGTTGATGGTGGTTTCTTCAGGGTTCGGGTGGGTGGGATTGGATAACATATATTGAAAGTTCCTTTAAGTTTAGAGTACCCTAGTTAGGTAAATCTTACACTATACTTTATTTATTTACTCACATGGTTGTTTATTTAATCTCGCTCACACAATGCATGAAATGCGGTATGCAGACACTTATTTCATTCAACAGTTTAGGCGGTACCTGGTCTAGAAGAGGGCCCTGGCGCCTCAGACCGGTCCACCACATTCAGGGTGGCCTTGTTGGACCCCGACCCTTCCCCTTCTGGGACTCTGTGTACCTCTGATCTGGGGGTGGCTGGTTCACCGTCTTCTGGCCATCGGTGGTCACAGTGGCCTTACCCTTCCATTGCCCCTTGGGCCTGTAGTTCCTACTGTTTGGGTTCTGCCAGCATTCATGATCGCGGTGACCCATCTTCTTACAGTATCGGCACTGAACATCGTTACCCTTGCAGTCCTTGTCGGGGTGGTCTCCGTTGCACCACTTGCAGTAATAGTGGCGCTCCGGTCCAGAACCCGTGCTAGCTGCTATCACAACACACAATCAATACTTGTTCCACAACTTATCAACATATACTTTAACTTATCACACAGGATTAGACAATTACCCTTAGGTGGGTAAGAACGTAGGGGCTTGGCCGCATACGCATAGGTGAGCAGCAGAGGCTCCTCAGCAGTGGTGGTCTGGGTCTGGCCCTTGCCACCTTGTTGCTGTCCTTTCTGGGACTGGGGGTATGATTTCTTCTTCTTTCCCTCCCCACTGCCCTTGCGTGCCTTGGCCCTCGTTCTGAGCCTTGCGCTTGAGCGCACTCTCCTCGTCCCTCAGACGGACGGTGATCTCCACAATAGCAGCGGCATGATAGCACTCCTATATTTAGGGTGTCAGTTATGCCCCGCCAAATAAACTCACATCACATTAACACATTGTACACACTTATTCACATTACACTGTAATTCCTTTACCTGCAAGGTGGTATATCCAGTAGGCCCCATGCCGTAGCGTAGGCGATAGTTCAGTCCGTTGTAGAAACTGTTCACAAGGATCCGGTCTGAGTAACCCAGATCCTAGGTAGCAGTGGATAAGTCCGATGAAGGCTGAGTAGTACTCATCTACCGTCATCTTATCCCCTTGTCTCATATTGTCCAACTCCAGGCGCTTGGCCTCTTGCACATGTATAGGGTAGTATTTGGCTCGCAGCAGAGCCGTGTACTCCCTCCACTGAAACGTCGGATCAGCAACTCTACCCTCGCGCACAAGCTTCCACCAGTTGTGCCGAGCCCTTCAAGTAATAAGCAGCAAGTCGTACTTTGACCTGCTCAGGTGGTGCTAGGGTTTCGAAGGCGGTCTCCATTTCGGAGATGTATGCCTCGAGCTTACGGGGATCGGTCTCCCCACTGAATGAGGGCGGCCTCAGATCAGCCAACGCCTTGACCCAATTGGTCTCTCGTGGCGGTGGTGGTGGCTGAACTCCGGGCTGTTGCCCTTGCTGTATAGCAGCAACTAAATCGGGTACCAGCTGGGCTACGGCGGCTGCAACTGCCTCAGCCATGGTCTGTGCCGTAGTGTCATCACCCAGGTCACCCATACCTCCAGTACCGCGCCCGCGGCCTCTCCCTCGTGGTCTACCTGCCATCTGAATTCATATGAACATCTCATTAGCATTATGCTTGCGCACTTATCGGTCTAACGATCGTAACGCTTCCTGATAATAAGGTATCTCCACACTTAGTTAGTGGTTAACCTTTCCAAATCTGTTCACTTAGGTATCTGTAGTTAGGTCTCCTAACTCGGTATATCCCTAAGCTCGGTATTCTAGTCATCAGAGCGATACTTTCGCTCTGATACCACTTTTTGTAACACCCCTACTACGCACATAACTATACTTGGAATCGCAGCGGAAAATAAACAACTAAACGGTAACTAAACGATTGGTGCTACAATGCCGTCAACCACCCACGTGGCTAACAAGGCTGAATAAATACAATTGTACCGGTCTGATGATCAGACTCCCGAGCATAGAACTAACGACCATATATATACATCAACATAATACCGAGTGCTTACATAAATCCTTCACTGTATACTTCACTGTAAACCATCATAAACAAGTATATAATACGCCACGGGAGCACAGGCGCATCCCGGGCAAACATCCAAAGTACTCCAAAAGTAAACTACTCTCTAGGATCTAGAGCCACTCTGCCTCTTCGATCCTCATCCTGCAGTATAAGAAATATGGATCCCCCGAGGGGGTCAGCAACCCTTGGCTGGCATGGTTAACGCGCAGCCCATCGACTACCGGAATGCGCGCAACTATTTGTCATGATGACATGGTATTTATTTTTAAAACGCTCAACACATACATATATAACATAACATGGGTATTGTACACATCATAACACACATCACAAACATACAATTCCTTTTAGGAAGAGAAACAAACACAGTTAGTCCCCGTTGAGAGGTTAGAGAATGTTGCCATGCTCATACTTAGCTCGTTACATAACTCGTTACCGTCCGGTTAGATTGAACGGTTAACTTAACACAAGGTGCCTCGGATATAGTGATCCAAGCACACCGAAATAACACATAGTATGCCCCTGTGGCCCGACGTGAGTCAGTAAAATAGCCTTGGTTAAGCTAAAGGGAAGGTTAGAAACCAAATTGGAACTTAACCATAACATACAGAGAGAATCGAACCGGTTATGACATCGACTCCCATACTCACACGCGTGGCCGGAACAGACCGGACTCCTCACTCCCCCGTTACCCTTGTTAGTATTTCGTCATTGAACTCAATAAACAATCCACAATAATAGGTCAAGTCTTGTTAGACACACACAAGGGAAGAAAGAGTCATATTCAACAACATAATTATATTTAACAACGGTAAACTTCTTACATGGTTTAATCTTACAAAGTCATAAACACACAGAAAAAACAAACAACACACAAGCCGGTGTAAACCGGTAGGCAACAGACTGCAAGAAAACCATACCTTGGTCCTTGCCTCGACTGATTTCCACCTTGAGAGAATCCTAAACACATTAGTAACGTCGGTTAATTATTTATTTAACTTCAAACTTACTAAGTATTTAACATGATTGTATGACATGTTTTAATGTCTATCTTACCCTAGGTTACCTTCATTATACACCCTAGGGTTAACTACATAGGTCACATTCTTTCTGTTTTTTTTTTTTTTACAAGTTTTAGGTCCGACCGGACTTGTCCATGTCCGGTCGATTCCAGAGAGTTTTTCCCCTTCGGAAATTCAGCCCGACCGGACTTGCCAAGTCCGGTCCCATGTCGGTCGATTCCAGTGACTCAATCCGTACACAATTTTCAAGCCCGACCGACCTTGTAAGTCCGGTCCAAGGTCGGTCAATTCCAGAAGCCAATTCTCGCAGGGTAAACAGGTCCCGACCGAGCTTGCAAGTCCGGTCGCAAGTCCGGTCGGTCGGCCCCAAATCTTTGTTTTCCTTTTTACATTCAACTCCAAACTTCACCCCATATAACCTAGTACTCCCTAACCTCATTGGGCACTTCAAACACAACTTAAGACATCCTTAAACACACATAAACTCATTTTCTATTTCCTTGAGCCTTTACTTATTTTCTTCACAAAATTCCTAACACTTACCATGTTTTCTCCTAATTTTTCAAGTGGTGTTTTCATACCTATGATGACTACTATCCCAAAATGCTTTCACCTTATTTTAACATCATCTCCCAAGCATCATCTTTCACAACTAATTCCTTATATCCATCTTAACAATTCTTTTCCAAGTTTACACTTTCTCCTTGTTACCAAAGTTTGCCTAAATATTTACCTAAGTCCTTAAGTGGCTTTGGTACTTACTAGAACCTAAAGATCATGTCTAAGTCCTTATTACACTCTAGAACACTTCCTAGTTCATCAAAATTCCTTTACCACATCTTGAACTCCTTATTCATTTTCTACACTTTCTAAATCACCAAACCTTATGTAAACACTTAGAACTTCTTACTTCTTACCTAAATTTTGACATGGATTCCCCTAGAACATTACTAAGCCTAAACACTTTGTTTTCTCCATTAAACACACAAAAACATCTAGAACACTTTCTTACACAACTTCACCAAATTCACACTACATCACAATATAGTGCATAACAAATTGCATGCATGGCATTAAATTGCATGGCTAGGCCTTAAATTGCATAAATCATAAACACTGAATTTCCACAATATATTTGCCTTTAACCTGCAAATACACTCAACAATACATATGCCTTTTACTAAGCTCATGAGAACACTTTACTAAGTCATTCACCATTTGCTCTTTAGGTAGTTTTAATAAGCATATATAGGCTCATTTCTCCTAAGGCATTAAAACAACATTAAGTTAGTAGATTTACCTCTTTTTTCAAAACACTTCCTTCTTGTTTCCTTACAAAACCGTATGGTATTTTGATTCCTTGTCAAGTTCTAGACAATATACAAACATTATAATGAGTATTCAAGCTATAAGCTTCATCTCATTGCAAACCCTAATTTTACATTGTTTCAAAAACATTAATGTAGTTGTTTTACCTTGATCTTTTTGAAGGGAGTTTGAATATATAACAAGAGAGGACTCCACCTAGTCCATGAAGAGTTGAAATGAAGCTAGAACAAAGTCACACAAAGAGCTATATCAATGTGTATTTTCGGTCAAGGTAAGAACATGGAGGAAACATGATTTTTCTTTGAGATTCCTTACCTAGAAGCAAAGGAGATCAACAATATGTCAAAAGACAAGCTCAAGCTCCTTCAATGGTGGAACACCTTGGCACCGAAATGGAGCTCTAGGAGTTTTGAGAAGATAGGAATGAAGAGCTTGATGAGAGGAAGAGATTGGTGGTCTTTGTTTTTGATTTGGACAAGTGAGCTAGATTTAACAAGTGGTCAAAGATGGAGTTTCCATGGTGGTAGTGGTATTACCGAGAGAGAACAAAGAAGGAAGGAAGAAGATGGTGTTTGGACCGTGGGATGAATGAAGGAAAGAAATGAGAATGAAGATAGGATTTGCTTTAAGGAGATATTTATGCTTATAAAGTAAAAAGGTAAGTTTAATTAGTTTTCTTTACTTACTTATTATCAACTAAGGAGTGGTGAGTCACACACTTAGAAAACCGGCCCCCTTTATTAGTATGAGGGCATTTTAGTCTTTGTTTGTCAATTAAATTACTTAATACAACATATGTTATAAACTAGCTTGTAAAAGTTACTATTCACCTAAACAAGGCACTTAGAAGTGAAATTTTTGATTTCCCATTAATATAGCCACCCAAATGTGATACTATATAGTACACAAATATATTTAAGAGTAATGATGGACATTTAGCCATTCAAAACTCATTTACAAGACAATTTTTCAAAACGTGCTTTAAGACTTCTTAAAGCACATTTTGTTTTTTTAACTTGTTTTCAAGCTTGGTTTTCTTTGGTAATTGATTTAAAAGGTTCATTAATATATAAATGAGGTCTTGGTAAGCTCATTAGGTCTTAACCAAGTTTATCCCAAGCTTAGAGCACATTTTAGCTCTTATTGACTTTAAAGCACATTTGTGTTTCCTTTTGTTTAAATTTGTTTACTAAGGTTTCTAAGACTCTTTTTAGTCTTATTACACCCTATTTAGGTGTTTAAACAAACATAACTAGGTTTGGGGTATTTCACAATAAAACACCTTAAGGTAAGTATACCTTATTCTTTCACAAGCTCACAAACTTTCCTCCTTAGATTTTTTCCTTGCTCAATCTCGGTCACCACTTAAACTCTCCTTGCCAATGTTCTAACCAATATCCAATGACTCCAATGAGTGCTAGATAATACATTAACCCTAAGGAACAAACCCTAGGTTAAAAATGTGCTTTAAGGTATTAAGGTGATTGTTTTACCTTGGTTTCTCAAGACAAGCTTGGATATGAAGCAAGAAGGACCTCCTTATCCTTTGGAGAGTAGAAAACAAGCTAGAACAAGGCATGCATATACATGGAGTCCCATGAGTACAAATTTCGGACAAGGGAAGAAATGATGGAAACCTAGATTTTCTTACATATTCTTTACCTTAAGAGAATGGAGAAGCTAATGGAGTCTCCAAGCTTGAGTTTCCTCCTCTAATGGAGATTTGCCTTGGCTCCAAATGAGGCTCTTGAAGGTTTGAAAAGATAGGAAGAAAGAGCTTGAGCTAACTAAGAGATATATGTGCTTGGTTTTGATTTTGGAGCTTAAATGAGTACATAGTGGCCTAGAGAAGATGGAGCTAGCATGGAGTTGCCTTCTTACGTGAAAGAGAGGAAAGAGAGCAAAGGGAATCGATGAAGAAGGTGAAGAATGTAGAAAAGAAGGAGAGAGATGGCATATAGATATTTGATTCCTTAAAGCAAATAGTAACAAGTTACTTTTCTCTTTTTTTCCTCTAACATTAATTGGCCACTTCTTGGTGACTCACACCCTTAGAAAACCGGCCCCCTTCATTAATTAGGCTGGTCATGGTATTGTTTGACCAATTAATTAGACTTAATTGATTAAAGACTAAACTAGGCACTATTTGGTTACTATTCACAAACTAGTGCACATAATTGTGAAATTTTTGATTCCCATTGATTTAGGCTTCCTAATGTGATATTAATTAGTACACAAGTTAATTATGGAGTAATCATGGGCATTTAGCCATTTAAACCCCCTTTCTAAGACAATTTTTCAAAAAATGTGCTTTAAGAGTCCTTAAAGCACAATTGTGTTTTAACTTGTTTTTGAGCTTGGTTTTCTTTGTTAATTGGCATAAAATGACCATTAGGATATTACTAAGGTCTTAGAATAATATTTGGGTGCTCACCCATGTCTCTCCAAACTTAGAGCACGTTTTTGCTTAAACTGCTCTTTGGTGTTTCCTTATATTTTCTTTGATTAGGAATGTTTCTTAATGTTTCTAAGGCATTATTTAGCCTCCTTATAACTTAGTTTATCATTTAAACACCATATCTAAGTTTGGGGTATTTCACAGGCATATATACACTAGTCTGCAACACAAGCTCCACTTGCTCCTACTACACATCGCATGCTCTGGGAAGGAAAAAAAATGGGACGCACCTCTCTGCCCCAAGTCTTATCGAACAGAAACAAACCCAAACTCCCTTGCAACAACTTCTCTTCTTTTCAACCTGGCACTAACTCCTTCAAAAACAGTCCCCTGACTGAGACAGATAGGAGCAGTAACTTATTCCTTTTTCTCTTACGGCTCATAGCAGCTCACCTTCCTCCTGCATGCTCTCAAACACACAGAGAGCAATTCTATTTTTTCAGCTCAACTTCCTTCTTCTCCTTCCTACGCAGGTCTTTTCTTTCTCCTCCTTCTGCTCTTGTACCCACGTTAGGAACTCTGTTCCAGTTTCTTTCTCTTTGAGCTCGAAGCACACACCAGAAACGGTAATAATTACCACAAGCAACTGAATACCTATACACCCTTCTACTGCTCACCATCCACAACCATTGCAAGGCCTGTATTTCACTCGTGGGAGCCCCAAGGCACAAACCAGAAGAGCATGCATGGAAACAGATTGTTGCTTCCTTCCTTGCACGAAACCGTAAACAACACCATCACAACCAAACGATAAGTGTTGCTCTGCTCCTTCTTCATTTCTGCCGACTAAAGCAAATGCTTCTCCACCACACATTACCGGGTAACAACAACAAAATAGATAGTGTGTAGTAAATGAAAATGTGATAGCAAAAAAACAACACAAGCCAAGCAAACAAGCAGCAGCATCAACCGGGGAAAAAGAGCATGTATAGCATTGTCTTCATTCTTTTCTTACCACTGTGAACAACAACATGACAACAACAACTCCCTCCTCTTCCTCTCCATGAGACACCAAGCAACCTTGCACTTTCTTCCTTCATGTTTTCCTGTCGCTTCCCGATGCGTGCAAGCCAGAGCAAGGCTTTGGAACTTCCCTCAGCCGCTGCGCATGTAGTCGTTTTCAGTGTCTATAAAACTAGAGTTAATCGACAACATCCAGAAGCTCTTCAATCATGGCGCAAGTTGTGCTCATCCCGTCACCCGTTCCAACGAAAGAACCTCTGGAGATCGTTGAACAAAAATTTGGTCTTGACCACCAGAAGATAAGAACAGGATGACACATCTGTATTAGTCATGCAAGGACCCCGTATGATAGAAACTGCTGCACTTACGCATCAGGTTGAACATGGGGAAGGGGGGGTTCAAAACCTTTTCTGCTGGAAACCGGTATTATGCTCAAACTACCCTTTTCTTTCTTACTGATTTCCTTATAGTCTTCACGGTAAAGTCTGCTGTAAGCCTCTTCTCTCATTTTTTGGTTCTGTTCTGATTGTGTCTGTCTGAAAAATTCTGATTCGAGAGTACTAAACCTTGCCTCATTTTCATGCAACTACTCCCTGGATATCTCCTCCATGAATGCACCAAGACTTATCCTGAAACTCCTGCAAGTAAGTCGTTAAACATAAGCCAAGGTGAGGCCTTAAAGCAATCCGTTTCAGCTTCAACTTTCTAGTTGTTTTGGTGTTCGAAAGTGCTGAGACACTCACTTAGATCCCCCTTCTTGAACTGCTTGATTTCTCCAAGAAATCTCACGCATGCAGGGCCTGAAACTCCATGAGGAAATTCCTACAAACTACCCTTGAGCACGTCTAAGGTAAACTGCCTTAATCTATGAACAAATGCCAAACTCTGTACCATTAGTTCGTTACATACATGAGCATCTAACATGTTAATACCCTCTGGTGCGTGGCTGGTCATGAAGGCCTTGGTATGCGGTGAATTCACCTGCTCGATTCCAAGATAAAACCCAGGAGGAATCATCCTTTCCATGAGTGCCGAGAGTTAACTAAGAGGAACCCATCAACGAACTCAGGGAAGATAGCTCCAAAACCCAAGGTTGTAACCCTCAACTCCTTCTTATTCAAGTCTGACAACTGAACTAGAACAAGTGCAACCTGCTGCTTGTAAAGTGATTGTCGAACTTTCTAACAATGAACTGAGAGATTCAGTGTGTGTGTGAGGTTAAACTCTGGCGAGGATGGTGGTCTGAACACCTAGTGTTAATAAGGTAAAAACTTGCTTAGGAGTTACCATAAATAGTATGAAAGATCTATTGGTATTAAACGCCAAAGGCGGTACGCGAGAGAAGGAAGTTAGATATATATAGATATGTGATATATTGTATGGCTAATGCGAAACTGATAAGAGAGTATATATATGCTATTAAGGCGCGACAACTAATGGGAATTTGTATGTATATATACATGTGTTATGGAAGTTAGTAACGTGTGATTAATGACATTATATGTTAAATATGGAAGGAGATCACTTTTAAAGACTTTTGTGAAAATTTGGTACATAATAATTCTAGGAACAATATAATGTCATTATAAGACAACTATTATGCTATTTTAAGGGATACGTATTTGGCCACGAGATTATAATTATTTTCAACTATGAACAACCATTAATTAAACTATTGGGTGATTTATTAAGTTATACGAATTTCTAGTGCAAACCACTTTTCTAACAACTATAACCACTTGTTTGTTCAAAAAAAAAAACAACTATAACCACTTGGGAATACCATAGAAACATATGGACATAATTATAAGCTTATATTATGGCTTAGATATATTTCAAAACATTGTACATTACTTTAGTGAATAAAAATCATAGACGGATTCAAAGTGTAATAAAAAAAAATAATATAGGGCATACGGGTAATTTAACCGAAAGGGATAATCTTGGGGATTTTTATAAGTATAAAATATGAACTCTATAAAATAAAAGGAGTGAATTATAGAACTATGAAACTACGGGGGTATCTTCGTATATACTATCAAAATTGTCAAAGAATAATTTAGTGGTCAACCTTGACCGCCTATGGAGGTTGACCAAAATAAAATGATAAGGATGATTATTCTAAGTATTTAAATTGACACTAAGACAAAAAGAATAAAAAAAAATTATTATTATGGGAGTATATGTAACTATCAAAAATTTGGGCATAAATGGAGATTTAAATATTCGAGGGGATTAGTACATAATCCTAAAAAGGTTTTGTGGATTTAAGTAATAATAAATTAATTCAGGGGTATTGTTGGGACATCGGAGTGTTGCAGAGATAGTCTTTCACCGCGACAGAGTCAATCACCACTTAACAGACACAAAGAGTAAGCCTCTTCAATAGAGTCCACACAACAAAGAAGACTCCATAGACTCTCTTGTGCTGTTGCGGAAAAATAAGGAGTCAACTCGGAATACCTTAAGCGCCACAACGGTCATGAAGTTCTCCCTCAACATCCGAAGATCGCGGCCCAAGTAAAAAGACCACTCAAAGCCGTTGGGAGTTGTCCACTAAGTTAGTTCCGGTATTTTCGGAACTAACTCCTTCGACCTACCGTTGTACTTAAAGTATAAATAAGCTGTGTAATAGTCAGTTTCCAGTGTGCTTTTATTGAGGATTATTTCAGAGCTTAGAGAGAGAAAGAGAATCACTTTGAAAGCTAGAAAGAGAGAGAGAATACGTACCAAATTAGTTAGCGCTCTTAGATAGACTCTGCCTAGGAAGATCCTAGTTTCACTACGCTTACCATTGATCTGATTAGAAAGTGTGTTGGGTGAGTGAGTGAAAACCGCTAAGTAGATCCCTTCTACTTAGTGGACATTTGTAAGTTGTTTTATTTGACCAGGAAATGAAATAACTTATTTGTGTATCTTGCTGAGTTTCACAGAGTCTTTCTCCCCTTTCATCGCTTCGCTTCAATTACCACAAAAGTCTTCCGCGCCATTAGTTTAATCATTTAGATTGAGTGCCTCTACATCACAGAGTGTTTCTTACTTACGAAGGCCGATTGAGTGAAACCAACTCTTAGACTCACACCTTTGGTTGGTTTGAGTTAGCCACCCGATCCTACACGTGGTATCAGAGCCTCGCTTAGGCTAACGGTCAATCAATTAAGCAATGGCAGATCTCTTTGCCAACCAAAACAACAAAATGCACTTCGAGCACCCCAGACTCACCTCCACCCAACTACGACCATTGGAAAAACGAGATCGAGCAACACATTGAGTCCGTCAACTCTGAGCTTTGGGAGATAGTCACTAGAGGAGATCTTGCTGTTAATCCAGACCGATCAACATGGACTGCTGCAGATAGCAAAAGGTACGAGCTGAATCGATAAGCATCACGTGCGATATACACTTGCCTGTCCATCCCAGAACAAAGGAGAGTCAATCACTGTAAGTCCGCAAATGAGATATGGACACTTCTTCAAGCTACCCACGAAGGAGTCACTGAACTCAAGAAATGCAAAGCTCAAGAACTCCGAATGGACTATGAATACTTTCTACAAAAACACGGTGAGTCACTGGAAGAAGTACTTGATCGTTTCTACTTACTAACTACTACTATGCAGGAAGTTAGCATCTTACCAGATAGAGAGAGTGTCTTGGATAAATTGTTGGACAGTCTCAGAGAAGAATGGGCAGAGACAGTAATCTCCACCAAAACATGCAAAGACTTATCCAAATGGAGCTGTCAAGACCTAGGTTCCTATCTACAATCCGTAGATAAATACAAGAAGAATGTTCGAAAGAAGTGTGGTAATACTTCTCTCCCTCTTCTAGTAAGACTACTACTTTGAATGATCAAGCCTTGCAGGTTAATTCGACTCAGTTAACTCAAGAAGGAGCCTATGTTGCTGACACTCAAATCAGACAAGCCAAGGCTGAGCTGGTGGACATTATTGTTGAGGAAAGTGAGCTGAGCTGATGAGACTATGGAGGACTTTGTCTTCATAGTCAAGAACTTCTGAAAATTCATGCGTAACCAACCTAATCGACAGAGTTGGTCGTTCTCAAACACCTCTAAACAAGTTTTCAATTCTGTCACTTGTTTCAACTGCAATAAAACCGGTCACTTCAAGAAGGACTGCCCTTTACTCAAGAGCCAGTATGGAAAATCTCAAGGGAGATCGCTGATGGCAGCTGTTGGTTGGGGCGATTCAGACTCCGACGATCCAGACACAGAGTCTAGCGGCCTGGTATGCCTCATGGCACACGACACAACGGAAGCCATAATTCCAGACAATGAGGTAACTTTTCTCACCTTGAAACAGACCTTTACCGTATTCTCCTATGGGTTTTATGACTTTAATTGCTAAAATTGTCTCCGAGAACAACTCCCTCAAAGCAAGTCTTACCAGCAAGATAACCGAGCTATCTGAGGAACTCGAAATCTCAAAAGGTCTTATGTATGCCCTAAGAGATGAAGCTGTGGAACACAAAACCATCTCTTGTTCTCTCAGGTTAGATCTACAAGAATCAAGGCGTCATGTTGATTTCCTTAAAAGGAACTTCATGATACCTTAGAACGAACTCAATTTAGACAGGGTGACCAGAAAGAGTCTCTCACCCTGATCGACTCCCTCAAACAAGACCTCACCGTCTTTACTGACAAGTGTGTTCTCTTCAAAATGATCTTAATGCTTCTGAATCCAAAAAACATATCCCTGAACACCACTATCAAAAACCTCACTCAAAGACTGAAAGAAAAGGAGCACGCTCTTTCCCTTAAGCCAGTCAAGTTTATCAAACAAGTCACCTCCTCCGAACTACCTAAGTGGTCCAACTCCAAAATCAAAGAAATTAGCCAAGATCGAGATACTCTTCGCTCTAAGGTAGAACAACTCTCTCACCAGATTGTGAATCTATAATCCGGAGTTCGATCCACTCCATCCACGCCCAAGTGGCACAAAGGTAAGTTCGACATTCCAAAGAATATGTCCAAATCCGACAATAGAGCCAAACGATATCAAGAAAAAGAAAAATTCGACTCCTGGTGGTGGAAGGACAACAGAAATAGTCAATCTTTCACCAACTAAAAATTGTGGCTACTGCGGGAGTCTTGGACATCGAGACAGTGCATGTGATAAATGGAATAGAGATCTTCTTTTAATGTCAAACATGTTAAATTGATACTTGAAGCACGAGAAAAATTGAAAAAGTCTGGCTCAAAAAGGGAACCCAAGTACATTTGGGTTCCCAAATCTAACAAATGATATGTTCTTTTGTAGGTGAAGGTGAATGGAGACAGCTGGTACTTGGACATTGGATGCTCTCGTCACATGACTGGAGATCCAAATCAATTCAATTCGCTTTCATCCTACCAAGGAGGTAAGGTTACTTTTGGAAACAACAACCAGGGTGAAATCGTGGAGTTGGATCCGTAGGTAACCCCTCAAAATTTAAAATTGATGGAGTCCATCTGGTCACTGGACTCCAACACAGTTTACTAAGTATTTCTCAAATTGGTGATAGATTCAATTTGGTACTTTTCTCCTCTTCGGATTGTAAGGTTTATGATGAGCGTACAGGTTCATTAAAAGCTGTGGGACGTAGAGAAAGAAATCTCTACAAAATGTGCTTAAACTCCATTAATCCAGACGATCAAGTCTGTCTCAACGTGCATTCCAAAAACTCACTGTTGTGGCACTCCAGACTTGGTCACGCAAATCATAGGCTGTTGAACAACCTCAAAAGCAAGGACTTGGTGATTGGTTTACCTGACACAACCTTTGACATAGACTCCGTCTGTGAAGCATGTGTAAAAGGTAAACACACCCGGACCTCCTTCAAAAGTAAGCCTACTCTCTCTACTAGCTCTCCGCTAGAACTGCTACACATGGATCTTGTTGGTCCCATGCGTACACAAAGCAGAAGTGGTAAGAGGTACATCCTGGTCATAGTCGATGACTATTCCAGGTGGACCTGGGTCATTTTTTTATCTACAAAGGATGAAACTTTTACGGAGTTCGTCAAACTCCATAAAATGCTTGTCAACAAATTTTCATTTACTCTAAAAACCTAAGAACGGACCAGGGTACTGAATTTTGCAACAAGTCGTTTGATGAGTTTTGCAGGAACAACGGAGTTGATCACCAAATATCATTCGCACGTACTCCAGAACAAAACGGAGTAGTTGAACGCAAGAATAGAACTTTGGTAGAGAATGGCTTGCACCATGCTCATTGACAGTCAACTCACTCATTTTACTGGGCAGAAGTTGTTAACACAGCATGCTATGTGTTAAACCGTGCGTTGATTCATCCATTCCTTCACAAGACACCCTATGAACTACTCCGTCAACGTAAACCAAGTCTTATACATCTCAGGCGTTCGGATGTAAGTGCTTTATCCACAATAATGGAAGGACAACTTGGGTAAGTTCTCTCCTAAAAGTGATGAAGGTATCTTTCTTGGCTATTCTTTTAAAAGCAAAGCTTATCGCGTTATCAATCTGAGAACTCAATGTTTAGAAGAGAGTCCACATGTCAAGTTCGATGAGTCCCACAATGTTGGCTCATCTTCTGATCAACTTGACTTTGCCCTTGATGACTTTTCAACGATCCACACTTTCACTGTACCAATAGGAAAACTCCCTGAGTCCCAATCCATCACTCCTCATGATTCTCCAACAAACAAACACATTACATCAGAATCTACTGACTCTGACCATAACCCGGAGACACCGTTACCACAAAAATGACTTTTGACTACTCTGACAGAGACACACCCCCTCCTGCTTCACGTCGACAGTTCCAGCAAAAATCAACTCACCCTCCTGAAAACATCATTACAGACCCAAACTTCAGTGTTTCAAACACGCCTACAAGCTATGCAAAACCTCTGTGCCTTTGGTGCTTTTCTGTCTAGCACTGAACCAAGAAACGTCAAAGAAGCACTCCTTGATAGTGATTGGGTTACTGCTATGCAGGAGGAACTCAATTCTCTCAGCGACATGCTGTCTGGGAGTTAGTTCCTCGCCCACGCATCAACAAACAATTGGTACACGTTGGGTCTTTCATAATAAACTTGATGATGCACGACAAGTTTTCAGGAATAAAGCTCGATTGGTCGTTCAAGGCTACAATCAAGAAGAAGGGATTGATTATGATGAAACCTTCGCTCCCGTAGCTCGTCTTGAAGCAATTCGCATGCTAATTGTGTTTGCTGCTTTCAAAGGTTTCCAATTATATCAAATGGATGTTAAGACAGCCTTCCTCCACGGCTACATTGATAGAGAAGTCAACGTCGAGCAACCACCACGGTTCACAGACTCGTCCATCCCGACTACGTCGACAAACTGTGTAAGGCTCTTTACGGACTGAAACAGGCTCCACGTGCCTGGTATGAAAGACTGTCTACATATCTATTGCAAAATGGTTTCTCTCGAGGTAATGTAGATAAAACGCTCTTCATTCTACACTCATCACATTACTTACTTCTAGTACAGATCTATGTTGATGATATCATTTATGGCTCTACAAGTAACACCCTCTGTGACCATTTTGCTAACCTTATGAAGCAAGAGTTTTCCATGAATGAGTTAGGTGAGCTCAAGTTTTCTTAGGATTACAAATTCAACAGGAAAGGGAAGGGATCAAGATCCATCAACAGAAGTACATCAAGGAACTCCTTGATAAGTACAACCTAAAAAATGCCAAGAGTATGTCCACACCAAGCTGTACATCTGCCAACTGCATCCCGATGATGACGGAGTCGGCGTCAATGCCACCGAATATAGAGGAATGATATGGTCCCTCTTGTACCTGACTGCCAGTCGCCCAGACTTTCTTCACGCAGTCTGCATTTGTGCTCGCTTCCAAGCAGCACCAAAACAGTCTCACCTCAAAGCAGTCAAGCGTATCTTCCGCTATCTTAAAGGTACAAGTACACTCTATCTATGGTATCCACGATCTCCTACTATTACTTTATCTGGATATAGTGACTCTGATTGGGCTGGTTCTCTCCAGATCGAAAGAGTACTTCAGGTAATGCACAGTTCTTAGGTCTTTGCCTTGTTTCATGGTCCTCCAAAAAACAGAATTCTGTAGTGCTCTCTACAGCAGAGGCAGAGTATGTTTTGCTGCAGCCTGTTGCTCCCAACTCCTTTGGATGAAACAACAACTCCAAGACTATCATGTCACCCAAGAACAAATCCCAATCTTTTGTGACAACAAAAGCACAATCAAAATATCAAAAAACCCAGTCCAACACTCAAGAACCAAACACATCGAAATTCGCTTTCACTTCTTGAAAGACTATGTTGAGAAAAAATCTTATCCAACTTGACTTTGTACCCACAGAAGATCAACTTGTAGATATTTTTACTAAACCCTTGTCTACAGTAAGATTCGAAGCACTGCGATCAGCAATCGGATTGACTCCGTCTACCTAGACGGTCGCATCTCCTTGCCCCTACCACAATCTTCAGCAGGTACTCCCTCATGTCTCATAGAGACTGTCTTTATTTGCACTTGAATCAGTGAAATGTGTTTATTACTTAGCACGCCTATTACTCTAGAGCTACCCTCCACGTCATCTATCCGAACCCAACCCGCCTAAATCTTCGCCCTTAATCTCGCCCTACCCTGACGTTGCCGCATTTATCTCGCCTGACACACGCCATCTCTACCACTTCCAGCCTTAATATCTATCACCCGTCCACTCCATCTCTCTCACTTCCACTCCCTTTACACCCAAGCATCCTTCAATTTCCAAATGGCCGGCATCAAATTCAACGGAATCAATATCCCAGCCGACATTTTCGCTGATCCCATCCGCCTTAGGCGTACCTCCAATCGATGGAAAACCATAATCCATCTCCACTCACCACCACACCACTCACTCTCCCACTAAAACCACCGCTACTTCATCTCCCACACACTCCTCCACACCACAACCTCAAACCCGCGATCCATCCACTCATCAAACACCGCCATCCGCTGCAAAACAAAAAGATATTCTTGAAACGGATATTGATGATGTCACCCCAATCCAAACCCTGCCACCATCCCCAACACCACAAGCCAATCTCCCTCCTGCCGAAAACCCTCCTACCGATCAACCGCAAGAACCCACCATCAAATCCCCTACACCATCCCCACCCGCATCTCCGCAAAATCCGCAACACCACCACAATAACCTCAACCCAAAACCTGCAGAAGAAGAGAAAAGCCCACAACCTCCACTCGCCCCACAACAAAAGAATCCTCGTTCTTCTGTCAAGGCGCACCTGTTTCCTCTAGTTCCGGTGAATCGTCTCCAGTCCAAGAACTGCCAACGGCCAGTCATGATGCCTCTACTGGTGCCACCTCCGCCAAAGATCAGAAACCTCCGAAGCCACACGAAGATGCGCGAAGATCGACCCATTCAACCAACGCTACATGCTCGGGGACCCTGCCTCAGAACGGAATATCGTCAAGGGTAAGTTCCTTGATTTTTCATGGGCTCAATCTTCAAACTTAGGGGAGTTAGTGACCATGCTGGAGGTTCAGGGGTGGAAACCCCTCTTCTGTGAGATTCCGGAGTGGTACCCCCCAGAGTCTGTCGACTTCTTTCAAAATCTGGTTATTTGAAATGGTGATGCACAATCTTTTGTTAATTCCACCCCATTTTCTTCAATCTTGAAAAATTGTCCCAAATCCTTGGAGTCCCTGCTACTGGCTTGTCATTTTATGAGAAAGGAATCCTACCTGAGATCCCGGGGTCCCACAAAACAAAATCTATCACTTTTTTCCTCCAAGAAAAAGATTGGCTCCCCCATACCCCGTGGCGATCTCTCCATCTTACATCAACTCCACCACATTCTAGTCATCAAAAAACATTGTCCCAGGAAAGAAGGTAATCTCATGGTCAACTGCTTGGACCTCACCATAATGTACTGCATAATCAATCGTCACTCTATCAATCTGGCTCACATCATTCTCCATCATTAAGCCCAGTCGGTCGACACCCCGAAAACACTCCCTGGGGTATGTGTTCTGTCTGCCTTGAATTCTAAAATTCTTTCAGGTACCCCTGGCGACTTCGACGCCAGAGTCCATCGACGAGGCAGACACCATCAACCTGCGGTATCTGAATCGGCTGACTTCTATCGACAAATCAAAAGCTGCTGCCCCCACCATCTATTCCTACGACGGCGGGCACATCCACTTCTCATGAGGCAGTCCCTCAAACCTCACTCCTACCCCTCCTGGAGAAAGTGGAGAGACTCCTTACGCACGCAGCCGAGCTGATTCAGGGCCAAACGCGGATGATGGACCGACTTGCTGGGATAGAGACGACAATGGTGGCCTTGTAAGAACAATTCCTTGACATCCAATCCACCTTAACCCCAAACCCTTATAATGACGTGTGTGTGTGTAGTGTTAGGACTTAGGTTGTTTTTAAGTTCTAAACACTTTTTGCTGGTTTTTTGTGTGATTACTTTGACGGACTTTGTGATACTGTGGGCTTCCCTCTGATGAAAGCAAAAGGGGGAAGCGGTGAATCTCGTCTGGTGTACGGGTTATTCTGCTGCTGTTTTAAAAACTGCTTTTGGATTTGTGCTGCTGGACCACGTGGTCTAGTGTTCTAACTGCTTTATATATTATACTGCCTTTTACACTGCTTATTTATCGTTTGCTTGCCTGGAGTCTCTCTCCAATCAAGGGGGAACCTAAATGGAGTCTTTGAACTTATTTGCTACTGCTGCTATTAAGGGGGAACTTTGACAGGGTCGGTTCCCCTAGTCCTTTTTTTTATTATTTCAAGATTGACTCCATCAGGATTCACGAAGGTTTGCTATCATCAGTAACAAGGGGGAAACTGTTGGGACATCGGAGTGTTGCAGAGATAGTCTTTCACCGCGACAGAGTCAATCACCACTTAACAGACACAAAGAGTAAGCCTCTTCAATAGAGTCCACGCAACAAAGAAGGCTCCATAGACTCTCTTGTGCTGTTGCGGAAAATAAGGAGTCAACTCGGAATACCTTAAGCGCCACAACGGTCATGAAGTTCTCCCTCAACATCCGAAGATCGCGGCCCAAGTAAGAAGACCACTCAAAGCCGTTGGGAGTTGTCCACTAAGTTAGTTCCGGTATTTTCGGAACTAACTTTTTCGACCTACCGTTGTACTTAAAGTATAAATAAGCTGTGTAATAGTCAGTTTCCAGTGTGCTTTTATTGAGGATTATTTCAGAGCTTAGAGAGAGAAAGAGAATCGCTTTGTAAGCTAGAAAGAGAGAGAGAATACGTACCAAATTAGTTAGCGCTCTTAGATAGACTCTGCCTAGGAAGATCCTAGTTTCACTACGCTTACCATTGATCTGATTAGAAAGTGTGTTGGGTGAGTGAGTGAAAACCGCTAAGTAGATCCCTTCTACTTAGTGGACATTTGTAAGTTGTTTTATTTGACCAGGAAATGAAATAACTTATTTGTGTATCTTGCTGAGTTTCACAGAGTCTTTCTCCCCTTTTATCGCTTCGCTTCAATTACCACAAAAGTCTTCCGCGCCATTAGTTTAATCATTTAGATTGAGTGCCTCTACATCACAGAGTGTTTCTTACTTACGAAGGCCGATTGAGTCAAACCAACTCTTAGACTCACACCTTTGGTTGGTTTGAGTTAGCCACCAGATCCTATAGGTATAATATAATGGTTTAAACAATTAAAGTGTTGATTATAAAATAAAAGGGGTTATGATGTAATTATGGGGAAAATGCGGGTGAATGGTCGATTTGGATACATTGAGGGCTCATCCATAACTAAATATATATGTTTATAGAGAGGTAATATAATGTTGAGATACCTTTGGGTGATGATTATTGAGGAAAATAATATAACGAGATTATGTTACGACCAGCGGGAACGTAAATGTATCGACGATGTAAACGTCCTAGGGGTTAAATAAAAGTCTGAGGTGAATACTTGGAAAGTTCTAAGGGCTAGTATAAATTGTACATTCAATAATCCAACTTGGGGATCACACCTAATAAAAATGAGATAAACTTGGGGAATGTCACAAGGGTCGTCGCATCCAATCATAAACTGACAAGTTGTCTTAATTAACTCTAGGGCCGTAACGAACGCCAACCGGGACACCGTGTGTGAGACAACCCTTATGCTTCTGTACCAGGTATGGATATGTGTGGTCGTATGTTGCAGTGTTACACGACTTGTGTGTTGTGTGCCTTGTTTGACAATGACCATAAGACTAAAGCATGAAATTGGATTGCTTGTTGTGACTTGCTTATCTTGCTTATATGCTTGCTATATCATTGTTGCATATTACTTGCGCGCACACAGTAGTTTAGTCCCTTTTCTCCTTGATGGAACTTTGAGATGGATCATGACGAACTACATGAACAAAACAAAAGAAACGGTACAAAGAGAAAACTCCTCTCTAACTATAGAGGGCTTCTAACGACACCCACTATGGTGTCAAGCTACTAATGACCATGAACATTAAATACCAACTGGTAATACATGAGAATAACCCGGGAAGACAACATCCCGGGCCGCGCGGTATGGAATACTCAAGAGTTGGCATCTGTATCAGATCCTTCGACCATCTAAGGTGGAGCACATCCTGGAGTCTAGAGGTGACTCCGCTTTCTCGACCCTGGGTGTCAGGAATGGGGGATTGGCAAAATGGTGAAACTTATCTTGGAGTCTAGAGATGACTCCGCTTACTCGACACATGACGTTGGGTGTAACACCCCAACCGTTAATCTCATCATTACCTCTTAAACCTTCTCTAAGTACTCTTACTCGCACAGCGGAACTCTAACTTACAACGAGGGGTGAAACAACGCCGTTAGCCACCCATGTGGCTAGCCAGGCCTTTCTTACATACCGTAACGGTCTGATGAACTGGAATAACCGAGTACTTCATACACATACAATACTCAATCATATCTCTACTATACCGAGTCTACAATATACGGATGCCGATAACATACTCGGACTTACACCTCAAACAAACGCATAAGTAATTATAATCTAACTACCCATGCTCACAGCCGTCCCCGTCCTACTCTCTCGAACGGTGGTCAGCTTCAAGTACCTGCACACTAAAAACGTTCCCCCTAGGGGGTCAGCTTACGCTGCGCATGAAATTCGCATATACCGCGTGCTAACCGCGGTACGCCGACTACTTTGGGTCGGATATACATGGAGTTCATTTTAATCAAACAACATGCATCATGGCAATACAATATATATGTATATCACACAAGGAATCTACATCCAATCACGGAACACGATTCCTAACTAACATAACAATGTTGTTAGTGGTAACTGGTTACTCTTAGGCATTGAGGGTTATTCCTCACCATGCCTTATTTACTTATTCAATACGTCACCCGCTCTCTCGGGTTACTTATTCGTATACACACCCATTCTCTTGGGCTACTCATTCTTATACTTACCCATTCTCTCGGGTTACTCATACATATACTCACCCCTTTCTCTCGGGTTACTCATACATATACTCACCCCTTTCTCTCGGGTTATTTATACTCATTAACTCACCCACACTCTTGGGTTATTCATATTCAAGCTCTTGTAGATTCTCGAGACACTACAGGTCTCCTACGTCATGCTTGTTACTCTTATTACATACTTAAGCCAAAACTCATGGCTCTCTAGCATAGTCTTACTTCCCCGGTTTCGACCCTACTCTGGGTCTAGCATGGTGGGAAGGTTCAACTAGCTCACGGAACTCTCTCTTAGTTCCTATCTCTTTTACTTGGGTCCGACTCTCGGACTACTCTCGTTCCCATACACTCCTCTCTCGGAGTTTAATAATATCATGTATATTAGTCTAGAAGCATCATTCTCGATGTTTCTAATGACTTTGGGAACTTTACTTAAATTCGGGTAATCTTAGGTTTAAGTGTTACCCTCACAATCATATGCTTGTACATTCGGATATTTTCTTATACCGGGTAAAATTCCTCATATAAGAGGTCGACCGTATCTCAAGGGAGTCACATAGTCCCTTAGGTCTCTTTTACCTTTCTTATATGTTTACATTATTGGACTAACTTCAATCCTCTCGATGGAGGTCATTTATCTCTCCACTCATATTTGTTTCGTGGATTATTTCAATAAGGTTCTCTAACCGTTATCGGGTATATACTCAACCCGTACATCTCCTCACATTTTAGGGAGTTCATATGTTTGTGTTATCGTTATACTTTAATCGATAGCTTGTGTGTGTTTGCATATTACCATTGGTTATGTGACTACCCGTTCAACGGGTTTCTAGTCAATCAGTACTCACTAAGAGTCGGTCTATGCACTAAGTTAGACCACACCGGCATACAAGTATGTTAGCTCATACAACATACAACAATGCATGCATAATCAAACAAGGGATTATTTTCATGCTTTAATCTTGATTAAGCCGGCACACAAACACACAAATCAGAGTAACTCGGTTAGCATACGGGGCATGAGAAAATCATACCTTTCACCGGGGTTTTTACTTTACCGTGGCATCTCACCATGCTCGGGTCGCGCACGACTCTCTGCTAATGTTTCAAACATTATTATTAATACTAAGCTCATACGGTACATTATTAAATGCTACTCCCGTACTTACCCCGTTATCCCGTTATCTCGGTTTTACTTTTGTTAATTTGAGTTCTCACTTCTCAATCACTTCTAACACTCTCTTGCACTTCCTAGGGCCTTTACATGTCACCAAACAAGGCCTTAACATCTTATAACATCATTAACATTCAAACCCCCATCATTTACAACCTTTAAAATACTCTCTGTAGGTTTCTGGGGGTGGTCCGGGACTTGGTCCATACCTTAAGTCCCGGACCAATTCATTAAATAACTCTCGGGTGAAAAACAACACCTGGTCCGGGACTTTGTCCTGGAGTATAGTCCCGGACCAACATAGCACTTGCACTCTCGGCCTTAATTTAGGTGTGGTCCGGGACTTTGTCCAAGGACCAAGTCCCGGACCCTGCTAAAACCTGCTCCAAACTTGATTTTTCCACTCCAAATCAATCCTTAAACCACCCTTAATCTTTCCATAAACTTTCCACAAGTTTTCCACATATTTAATCACCTTAAAACATGCTCCAAACTCTTCAAATCATAGGCTCAAACCTTACCCAAATTCTTACTCAACATACTTATATTCCATAACTAGTTTTCTTGTTTTGTTCAACTCTTGTAACAGATTTTGGTTGCATCATTATACCACTCATACTTCCCTCACCAATGTCATTCTTAGCACTCAGATGAGATTATTTCACTACTAGCACACACTCTCCTTCTTAGTTCGGTTCCAAACCATTAACCACTCACTTAACACACCTAGTTTTACCTTAAAACAAAACACTCAAAACTTTACATTCCTAGGTGAATTTTGACAGCACTTGCCTACTTCTTAAGCATATTCACCACACATAAATCAACTCATGAACATCCTCTTCTCCTCTGTTTAATCAAGCACAAGCAAAAAATACACCAAATTCCCTCTTGTTCACACATATACACTAGTTAGTTTCTAGGTTTATTTGCACACACATAAACCTCATTTAAACATTCTCTTTCAACTCAATATTGTAGTATCATTACTACTCAAGCTCAAGGTTGTTAATACAGCCCCAACATAAGTTTCCCCAAGGCAAATAAAACTATCACAAGGTAAGCTTTTTACCTTGTTTATTTTCGGTTTTTACTTTCTCTTCTTCCTCTTCCCTTTTTGCTCCATCTTTCTCTTCTTGTTTTCACAACACACAAGGGGTCTAGATTGCCATCTACAACCATATCCCCATACACACATTTGAAACTAAATTAATACAAACCCTCCATACAAAACTAATATTTCAAGCACTAGTTTTTAGGCTCTAGCTTAGATATTACCTTAGAGTATTCAAAAGGAGAGCTTGGAAATCAAATGAGGGCATTTCCAACACTCCACAAGGGCAAGGTGCAACCGGCTGAAATGGAGGGAATTTTTCAACGTGGGGAAATTTTCCCAAATTACAAGAATAAGCTAAAAATGAGCAAAACTCTTGCTTATTATTACCTTAGGACATTAAGGTGGTGGAGGAGAGTCAAAATCAGCTCCTCAAGCTTCAAAAGCTCCAACATCCATGGAAATGAAGGTGGAGGAATCAAGACTTTGAGGGGTGGAAAACGAAGCCCTCGCCGATACGAATCTAGCGGTATCATTTTTGCGTGATTCGGTGGAGAAATGAGTAAGTTAGAGGGGATTGAAGATGGAGGTAGTGGTGCTGTTCGGTGTCGCGCGTACAGAGAGGAAGAAGAAGAAGTTTTCAAGCCTCTGGAGCAATTCAATACGTGAATGAAGGAAAAGGTGAGGAGGTAAGCTTTTCATTTTACTTTTTCACTTTATACTATTTACTTTACTTATTTATTTATTTGTCTTGTTATTACTTAATAGCTAGCAAGCTATTAATGGGTGTACACATTACAATTAAAACTGGCCCACATTAATTAATAGCCCGGGTCGTTTTTCGTCTTTTCGAATTAAACGCGTTTCGTCTCCCGGTTTCGTCACTATTCACTTACCGGGTCCGTTTTCCGGAATTTTCTCGTTTAATTAATTTTAATGGCTATTAAGCTTCCTTTAATATTTAATTATAGTTATTTAATCAACTATAATTTTTACGGGTCCGTTTGACCACTTAAAGTCACGTTTTCGGGTTTTTCTCGAAAAACGTGCTTAGAACTCCGTTAGCATTTTTAATCCATTATTTGGATCCGTTTTCTTCGGGAATCGTTCCCGTATACTTATTAGGCCTAACTAAGCCTTAGGAATCCATCTCGGACCCTACGAGATCATATATCTCTTATTTCATTTAATGCGCATTTTAGCGTTTTTCGCTTTCAAGCGTTTTCTCTTTTCTTTTGGTTTTATTCTTTTTACCAATACTCTTTAGGCACCATTAGGCCTTTTATAATCATATTAGAGTAATTTAATCGCCATTCCTAGATCCGGGGTATTTCAATCTACCCCCCTTAGGAACTTTGTCCTCAAAGTTGCTGAATCTAGGTGGTTACTCTCATGGCATTCAATGCCAAGGTTATAGTACATGTATAACCTTACAGACTCCACAAGTCTGTCTCATTTCATACTACACATACCACACACATATCACAGCATGTATAGCAATCAAAAATACTCTTTTTACTCTCTCCATGGAATCGGTCCGAAGACAAGAAGGCACTACAGTCCTCGAATCCATATTGAGTAATATACTACTGATCCCTCAGGTACCGGTCACGTTGAACACTTACTCTTTCTGGTTCACGGCCGTTTCATGACAAATGGGCACTTACTCTTTCTGGCCCACGGTCCCTTCGGTTCTGATCAAAACGTTACACATATACATATCCTCAGGCACTCTGGTTGACTCACTCAACACAGGAACATCTCAGGGTACTCTCCCCGTCCCGCTGCCTTTGGAAAAATCACACACTGACACCGCCCCAACCGGTCACTTAGGACCGCCGCACGTACGGTGCAATGGTTTCAAAACTAATACACGCCCACCGTTCTACCGGTCATCAAGACTTAAGGCTCAGCCATCGGCGGGTGATAGCGGTTTCAAAACCATTTCATTTCCATCTTCATACTTGAAGGAAATTCTTTTTCAAAATCTGTTTGAAAATTCTTTTTAAAACATCACACAACTCCAAATCAGTTTATGGTAGTTGTATCTTTCTTAGCGTGATTACTTGTGACCACTATAGGGAGCTTCAGGAATCATCTAACCCTGATGTGATCAGCATCAGTGTTGAACTATCCTTCCACCCCAATTTGTGTTCGGTTTCCCTTGATCGCTAGCAGATCAAGTTCCACCTCCCACGTCAGTTTCAAACAATCAGATAGTCAAACATTTTCGTTTTCTATCTTTTACTCTTTCTAGTCATATTCACGAAACAATTGTTTCAATTAATCTCTAGTTCCTAGTACTTAGGTCATTTGTCATTCTCATTGCTTCACTACTTACCTAGGTATTCCATACTTATGGCTTCTTTTACTCAAATTGTTGCTCAATTTAAAACACATAACACACAACTCCAAAGGATGGAACTCACTCCATCAATCATTCTCAAATAAAATCACCTAGGGAACTCACTCCCTCTTAGGTTACACATCGGTTTCATGCCGATTCATACTCATCATAACTCATGTCTAATCTCACTAGACATATACTATAGGGATTCTCATTCCCCAGGAGTTTCTCTACTCCTCTTTTCATATATATTACATTCTCATTACTTGCATCTCTCATGCACAATACTCATACTTACACGATGAATGGGTAGACATGTTTACGTAACATGAGTTCCAATCATCAAAATAATTCCTTTCGTGCTATGCACATAGTAGTTTACGCACCAATACGTAAAACATACTCTAAGCGGTTTCTCGCCCTACCCCCCTTAAAAGGGGTTACGCCCGCGTAACCAACCATATGTTATCACTGAACATTGGTTCATTAATTCGAGTATTATGAAGTGTTTTAACTTCAGTACGGTTAATTAACTCATAACCGGGTTCGGTTCTAGCCTCTAAGGCTTCAAGGGGTTTATGACATAGGTATACTTAACCCTGAATCACGGTCCACAAGCTTCTGCTGCGTGACCTGATAACTAGAGCTTAACTCGCTCTTTGGTATTCTCAATGTATTTCAATCGTCGCTTGGTATCTCTTACCGTATGCGAATTCGATGAATTTAGATTGTCTCTCCAGTTCTCTGGGAATCTACTTCGTATAACACTGTATACCTTTGTGATTATTCACTTATTTTTCCCGACTTGTTGTCGGTTGAGGTCAAGCTACTACTTAGCATGTAGTGCTTCCTCGTTTAATAGTGGCTCATGGATTATGTTTGTTTCTTGGTTCTGTACCAGAGTTCTTCATTCATACAACTCTGCGTTTTTCCACATATCGATCCTGGGCCCTGTGGGTTACTGCCCACGTTCTTTGTGCATCTTTAGCCAATGGCCGCACGGTTATCTCTCTAGATTCTCACACAACAGGCCTTGTTGACATTTCTCAATTCCTGGCTCTCCCACTGATCATTACCGCACAAGTGCAATACCAAAACACTCAGTCATACAGAGTGCAGAAGCGTAAACCCTTGACAGTAAATCTCTCATGAGATAGGAATGACATGTCTCCTTTACCACATTTTCTCATCAACTTCATATCACGAACTGGCTATACTCTTACAATGGTGCTTGCTGCGTACCATATTCTTTCTCATTTCTATGGCATCCGCTACTACTTTAGCTTCCGCCAGGTGTTCTCGCCATTTACACGATGGCTTGCCATTCATTTGGCTCAACAATACGTTATTCTTAAATCTCTCTGCGCACTTGCGCGCTGCTTACTCTGCAGTTCATATGCACACATACAGTGTTACTACTCACCGATTACTCTTCGGTTCGAACTGCTATCGAGGTTCCTCTTTATACTTACTATAGTTCATATACTCATTGGCAATATACACATGCTCAAGTTTTACTACACCGCTCTAGCGGTTTCACATTACATACTTAGGTGGTAGCCTTTCTCTGGAGGATTCACGCAAATGCCGCTCCATAGGCCCCATAATAACAAGTGGTATCCCCACTCTAAGGTAGTGGTTCATTCTCCACTGTTCCTCTTATGCCTCTATGCATAGGTTTACAACGTTTAGATCTACAAGTTGCAGTTAGTTTACCGGCTATAAGCCACATTGCCTCGCCATGCTCCATGCGGGCTGTTTATATAGGTTTCTCTTCTCCGTATACTAAATGGTTGGAGGTATTACTGGGTTTTGATAGGTTGTTCACACCTTCCATACATGGAAGGCCCTTTTTACTAGTATTTTATGCCCTCTGGCATTAGGGTATCCCGTGTTACGAGGGATCCCTTCGGGTTCTACCCGAGTGTTTGCTTAAACACTTGTGTTCTCAACACGATATTTCGTTCAACTACTGTTGATTCCAGCACCCTTCTCGGATTGCTCCTGGGTGTTACTGAGTAATGCCATTACATTGGCTTGTACTTATGGTTATGTTCAGTTGTGACTTCGCCTTGCGGCTATGTCCTTGACTATCCCGTTTAGGGTTGTAATGTCTCCCATTATTGGGGTAGATCATTGGTCTTTCTCTTAGTGAGTATACTGGGAATTCTATCCCGTTTATCAAACATTGATATGATCAATTAAGGTATTCATCTTATTGCTTACACTGGTATCCATTCCAGTTATTAGGTATTTTCCTTGGTTCCTGAACATATCATGTCTGCTTAATACTCTGTGCTTCTCGCACTTATTAACGCTTATCCTTAGGTCCATCATCTTACTGGATTCTTGACTCCCTTAACTTGGTAAGCTTCCTTGTATTCTTCGATCATTCGAAGTGTAACTGTCTCGGTTTGGATTGGCTCTTTCGTCCGTAGTATGGAGTGGGCTACTTCCCGTGTACCGTACTCTACTTGTATACATACATGGAGTATCTTATTGATACGTTACCACTTACCCGACTAACTCATAACTGGTCTGTCAGGCCCGCAAGCTCCTTTGGAGTGCGGTTGTTCCATGTCTCGTTTGTGTACACTTGTAGTGTCGGTCACGCCTAAGTGAAGTATTCTGTTGCCAACTCCTCTTATATGGTCCTATAATATCATCGTGGTTCACTGGTTTGGTTTTAAAACTTTGGGGGTTTTTGGAAAATTTCATGTTTGAAGAAAAGTTTGAGTCTTAAAAGTAAGCTCTTCATGGCATTTCAATGCCGGCTGATTCTTATCCAGTCCAGCTTCTTGCTGGCCGGTATGTTCTTTATACAGTGACTAGGCTGTTAGGCCTTTCAAGGTTTCATTTCAGAATTCTTAAGGTTCGAGTTGCTATATTGGCTTCATTCGCCATTCTGGTACTTTGCTAAGTACTGATAGCTTGTCAAAGCTCTTCTTATTGGTCCCGCTATACTGCACTTGCCGTGGCAAGTGCGCGGTACTGGTTTTTGGGTTAACTCATACCGGTCACGGTATTGTTCACATTGTATTTGGTAGCCTCGTTGGCTCTTCCTTGATCCCCTAGTTGGATAACTGCTCCTTGGAGCTGCTTCTCATTCCTCTTGACATGACTGTCATTCATTTAGGTGCTCCTCCACTCTCGGAGTTCCTTAATTACTTTAATTCTAGGCTTTACCTCGTTGCTCGTTCCCACGTCTTACTGTGGTTACCGAGGTTTAACTTATTAGGTACTACTTTGTAGTCCTATTGGGTGTATCCCGTAGTTATGCTCAGCTGTCTAAGCTGTGCCCGTTAGGTATTGCAACCTCTTCGGGTGTGGCAGGGTGGGTGTATCTACTCTTGACTAGATTCTTAGTCGGTTATGTACCGTTGATGGTATTATTTAGTTATGGCGGTCCGTAGACATGTGTCTCGGTTTTCGTTATTTCTCATGAGTCCGCCTTGTTGCACGGTTGGTGCTTTCTTCTTGCTGCTGCTCAGCCAGCTAGGTTCTTGCGACTGCTAAGCATGTCGCCCCAAGTTGCCACAGATTTCGGTCTCCTTGGATTAGGATTTCTCGATCTCTCGCCATTATGTGCGGTTATTGTCATTCCAGCGGGATCCGTCTCCGGGCTTTCCGGTTCTCGGGACTTACCGCATGACAGGTTCTGGTTCATATGGAAATATTAAATAACTGCCAGATTGGGTTTCCCCGTCTCTCTGGCGTTCTTTCCCAAGCTTTTAATGCGGGGGTTGTGGAGGGCGGGTCTGGTATTGTAGGTATCCAGACATACTGGAAGTTCCTATCTAGCGCATCTCTCACGCTACCACTCAACCCATAGCCCTAAGTCACTATATCCTAACTCGGTATTTCCTAAGCTCGGTATTTCCAGTCATCAGAGCGATACTTCGCTCTGATACCATTTTTGTAACACCCCAACCGTTAATCTCATCATTACCTCTTAAACTTTCTAATTACTCTTACTCGCACAGCGGAACTCTAACTTACAACGAGGGGTGAAACAACGCCGTTAGCCACCCATGTGGCTAACCAGGCCTTTCTTACATACCGTAACGGTCTGATGAACTGGAACAACCGAGTACTTCATACAATACAATACTCAATTCATACTCTACTATACCGAGTCTACAATATACGGATGCCGATAACATACTCGGACTTACACCTCACAAACGCATAAGTAATTATAATCTAACTACCCATGCTCACAGCGTCCCCGTCCTACTCTCTCGAACGGTGGTCAGCTTCAAGTACCTGCACACTAAAAACGTTCCCCCTAGGGGGTCAGCTTCGCTGCGCATGAAATTCGCATATACCGCGTGCTAACCGCGGTACGCCGACTACTTTGGGTCGGATATACATGGAGTTCATTTTAATCAAACAACATGCATCATGGCAATACAATATATATGTATATCACACAAGGAATCTACATCCAATCACGGAACACGATTCCTAACTAACATAACAATGTTGTTAGTGGTAACTGGTTACTCTTAGGCATTGAGGGTTATTCCTCACTATGCCTTGTTTACTTATTCAATACCTCACCCGCTCTCTCGGGTTACTTATTCGTATACACACCCATTCTCTTGGGCTACTCATTCTACTTACCCATTCTCTCGGGTTACTCATACATATACTCACCCTTTCTCTCGGGTTACTCATACATATACTCACCCCTTTCTCTCGGGTTATTTATACTCATTAACCCACCCACACTCTTGGGTTATTCATATTCAAGCTCTTGTAGATTCTCGAGACACTACAGGTCTCCTACGTCACGCTTGTTACTCTTATTACATACTTAAGCCAAAACTCATGGCTCTCTAGCATAGTCTTACTTCCCCGGTTTCGACCCTACTTTGGGTCTAGCATGGTGGGAAGGTTCAACTAGCTCACGGAACTCTCTCTTAGTTCCTATCTCTTTTACTTAGGTCCGACTACTCTCGGACTACTCTCGTTCCCTTACACTCCTCTCTCGGAGTTATAAAATATCATGTATATTAGTCTAGAAGCATCATTCTCGATGTTTCTAATGACTTTGGGAACTTTACTTAAATTCGGGTAATCTTAGGTTTAAGTGTTACCCTCACAATCATATGCTTGTACATTCGGATATTTTCTTATACCGGGTAAAATCCTCATAAGAGGTCGACCGTATCTCAAGGGAGTCACATAGTCCCTTAGGTCTCTTTTACCTTTCTTATATGTTTACATTATTGGACTAACTTCAATCCTCTCGATGGAGGTCATTTATCTCTCCACTCATATTTGTTTCGTGGATTTTTCAATAAGGTTCTCTAACCGTTATCGGGTATATACTCAACCCGTACATCTCCTCACATTTTAGGGAGTTCATATGTTTGTGTTATCGTTATACTTTAATCGATAGCTTGTGTGTTTTGCATATTACCATTGGTTATGTGACTACCCGTTCAACGGGTTTCTAGTCAATCAGTACTCACTAAGAGTCGGTCTATGCACTAAGTTAGACCACACCGGCATACAAGTATGTTAGCTCATACAACATACAACAATGCATGCATAATCAAACAAGGGATTATTTTCATGCTTTAATCTTGATTAAGCCGGCACACAACACACAAATCAGAGTAACTCGGTTAGCATACGGGGCATGAGAAAATCATACCTTTCACCGGGGTTTTTACTTTACCGTGGAATCTCACCATGCTCGGGTCGCGCACGACTCTCTGCTAATGTTTCAAACATTATTATTAATACTAAGCTCATACGGTACATTATTAAATGCTACTCTCGTACTTACCCCGTTATCCCGTTATCTCGGTTTTACTTTTGTTAATTTGAGTTCTCACTTCTCAATCACTTCTAACACTCTCTTGCACTTCCTAGGGCCTTTACATGTCACCAAACAAGGCCTTAACATCTTATAACATCATTAACATTCAAACCCCCATCATTTACAACCTTTAAAATACTCTCTGTAGGTTTCTGGGGGTGGTCCGGGACTTGGTCCATACCTTAAGTCCCGGACCAATTCATTAAATAACTCTCGGGTGAAAAACAACACCTGGTCCGGGACTTTGTCCTGGAGTATAGTCCCGGACCAACATAGCACTTGCACTCTCGGCCTTAATTTAGGTGTGGTCCGGGACTTTGTCCAAGGACCAAGTCCCGGACCCTGCTAAAACCTGCTCCAAACTTGATTTTTCCACTCCAAATCAATCCTTAAACCACCCTTAATCTTTCCATAAACTTTCCACAAGTTTTCCACATATTTAATCACCTTAAAACATGCTCCAAACTCTTCAAATCATAGGCTCAAACCTTACCCAAATTCTTACTCAACATCACTTATATTCCATAACTAGTTTTCTTGTGTTTGTTCAACTCTTGTAACAGATTTTGGTTGCATCATTATACCACTCATACTTCCCTCACCAATGTCATTCTTAGCACTCAGATGAGATTATTTCACTACTAGCACACACTCTCCTTCTTAGTTCGGTTCCAAACCATTAACCACTCACTTAACACACCTAGTTTTACCTTAAAACAAAACACTCAAAACTTTACATTCCTAGGTGAATTTTGACAGCACTTGCCTACTTCTTAAGCATATTCACCACACATAAATCAACTCATGAACATCCTCTTCTCCTCTGTTTAATCAAGCACAAGCAACTAAAATACACCAAATTCCCTCTTGTTCACACATATACACTAGTTAGTTTCTAGGTTTATTTGCACACACATAAACCTCATTTAAACATTCTCTTTCAACTCAATATTGTAGTATCATTACTACTCAAGCTCAAGGTTGTTAATACAGCCCCAACATAAGTTTCCCCAAGGCAAATAAAACTATCACAAGGTAAGCTTTTTACCTTGTTTATTTTCGGTTTTTACTTTCTCTTCTTCCTCTTCCCTTTTGCTCCATCTTTCTCTTCTTGTTTTCACAACACACAAGGGGTCTAGATTGCCATCTACAACCATATCCCCATACACACATTTGAAACTTAATTAATACAAACCCTCCATACAAAACTAATATTTCAAGCACTAGTTTTTAGGCTCTAGCTTAGATATTACCTTAGAGTATTCAAAAGGAGAGCTTGGCAATCAAATGAGGGCATTTCCAACACTCCACAAGGGCAAGGTGCAACCGGCTGAAATGGAGGGAATTTTTCAACGTGGGGAAATTTTCCCAAATTACAAGAATAAGCTAAAAATGAGCAAAACTCTTGCTTATTATTACCTTAGGACATTAAGGTGTGTGGAGGAGAGTCAAAATCAGCTCCTCAAGCTTCAAAAGCTCCAACATCCATGGAAATGAAGGTGGAGGAATCAAGACTTTGAGGGGTGGAAAACGAAGCCCTCGCCGATACGAATCTAGCGGTATCATTTTTGCGTGATTCGGTGGAGAAATGAGTAAGTTAGAGGGGATTGAAGATGGAGGTAGTGGTGCTGTTCGGTGTCGCGCGTACAGAGAGGAAGAAGAAGAAGTTTTCAAGCCTCTGGAGCAATCAATACGTGAATGAAGGAAAAGGTGAGGAGGTAAGCTTTTCATTTACTTTTTCACTTTATACTATTTACTTTACTTATTTATTTATTTGTCTTGTTATACTTAATAGCTAGCAAGCTATTAATGGGTGTACACATTACAATTAAAACTGGCCCACATTAATTAATAGCCCGGGTCGTTTTTCGTCTTTTCGAATTAAACGCGTTTCGTCTCCCGGTTTCGTCACTATTCACTTACCGGGTCCGTTTTCCGGAATTTTCTCGTTTAATTAATTTTAATGGCTATTAAGCTTCCTTTAATATTTAATTATAGTTATTTAATCAACTATAATTTTTACGGGTCCGTTTGACCACTTAAAGTCACGTTTTTCGGGTTTTTTCGAAAACGTGCTTAGAACTCCGTTAGCATTTTTAATCCATTATTTGGATCCGTTTTCTTCGGGATTAATTCCCGTATACTTATTAGGCCTAACTAAGCCTTAGGAATCCATCTCGGACCCTTACGAGATCATATATCTCTTATTTTCATTTAATGCGCATTTTAGCGTTTTTCGCTTTACAAGCGTTTTCTCTTTTCTTTTGGTTTTATTCTTTTTACCAATACTCTTTAGGCACCATTAGGCCTTTTATAATCATATTAGAGTAATTTAATCGCCATTCCTAGATCCGGGGTATTTCATTGGGAATGGGGGACTAGCTATTGAGGAGACGTATTCTAACGTGCGGTGATAAGAGAATTCACAACATCCTTAAAGAGATAAGGGACAATTGGCACCTACATGATGAGGTCACAGGAACTGAACTACATCCCCAGACCCGGTGCAAGGAAAGAGAATGAAAATACACACTGTGGAAACAAGGAAAAGAAAAGAAAACACACAACGCTTGAGTGATCCCACTGTGAGGATCATCATCGCTTATATTCTCTGGCACGCTCTATTTGTATATATGTTTGACGTGCTTGTTGCTATCTCTGTGCTCAAAATATTGTGAATGTTATATTGACATCACATGTCGTGTGTTACTGCTTTACTATAGCATGAAAACTGGACTTAATTATATTCGACCAAGTAGTCGTGTAGCCCGGCAACATACGGGCTACACATATTCATACTCAGCATAGTTTTGCTGAGTCCATTATTTTTTACATGTTACCATCTGGAACGTGGCAGAGCGTAGGTGGAAGGGCTACCGTGGGGTAGTCCATTCGGGCAAGACCTTTGTAGTATGTCTAATGTATGGGTTGTTACTATGTGGAACTATACCCGGGGTGTAATTTTGTGTTGTTAAGACTTGGTAGCTATCTTGTATACACTCGGTATTTGGAATAGTATTTTATGTTGTATAAGAGTTTTGGTTGAGGGCTGTTTCCAGTCATGCAGACCATAACTTGGTGTTGGTAGAGTGGTCATGTCAACCACGTGGGTGGTTGGCGTTGTAACACCCGGATGGAGTTTATACCACTGCAAAGTTAACTTATGACATCGTTAGGCGCTTCGTTTAATCTATGGATGTTTTATTCGGGGTGTTACACTCTTCGTGGCCACCTGTATAACAATTCGTACCTACAAGATGAAACCTAGCAGCCCACCCCGGGAGGGGTGAGTCAGTTCCCTGGAATGGAACTGCTACAACTCTCCAAAACAAAAGTTTAAAAAAATAACTCTTAAAATAAATAATAACTTGAAGTCAAATGCTTAAAACAAAAACAGAAGAACAAGGCACATCCAAATCACCAAGTCAAAGGTAACAAGTCAAGGATAGAGATCAATAACAGGAAGGTAAAGTTAGTCAATTAAAAAGAAACCACACCATAAGTTAGTGAACATCCATTGCTTGTGTTAGATTCAGTTCCAATTAGGAGTAGAAAGACCCTAGTAGTCACAAGGGCTAGGAATGAAAGAAGAGATCCAAGAACCAACAACTCAAGAGTGGAGTAAAACCAACTGGGAGAGATGGCCCCCACCGCCAAGCACGTCCTTTTAGGACAGGGGATATACATCGTCTCACTGTTTACACGTCCTTTTTGGACTGGGGATATACAGCCCCTCACTGTTTACACGTCCTTTTTGGATAGGGGATATATAGCCCCTCACTGTTACCGATGAAGATGCGCGCATGTCATAACAAAAGACTCAGCTCATGGATGAAACGATATCCAGAGTCAAAAGAAGAATTTACTAAGATTGACATTTCCCATATTCCCACTAGATCGATAACTGCATGAAATACCCCAAACCTTTATATGTTGTTTAAATATTAAACTATGGTATATTAAGGCTAAAAAGTTCCTTACAAATGTTAGTGAACAATTTAAACCATCAAAAACACAATAAAATACCATTAAGGCAATTAGAGCAAAAAGGTGATCCAAGCTTGGGATGACCTTGGTTAAGGCCCAAAGGGCTTACCAAGACATTATTTACATGTTAATGAACATGTTAAACCAATTACTAAAGAAAACCAAGCTTGAAAACAAGTTAAAACACAAAATGTGCTCTAAGGAGTCTTAAAGCACTTTTTTGAAAAATTGTCTTAGAAATGGGTTTGGAGTGGCTAAATTCCCATCAGTACTCTTTAATCAACATGTGTACTATTATCACATTAGGAAGTCAAAATCAATGGGAAATCAAAAATTTCACAATTATGTGCACTAATTAGTGAATAGTGCTCAAATAGTGCTAGTTTAGCATTAAGTCAACATAAGTTGATTAAATGGTCAACAAAGACCATAAATATCCCATGGACGATAAGGGGGCCGGTTTTTAAGTATGAGTCACCACACTTAGCTAGTTAAATAAGGAAGAAAGGAAATAAAGTGTAAGTTCACTATTTACTTTATTACTTAATATCTTACAAACTTACCTCTCACCTCATTCTCTTTTTTCCTTCTTGATTCCCACTGTCTCCAACCTTCTCCTCCCTTCTCAAAAAGTTTGCTACAGCAATATACCATTCTCCATCTTTGAATGCTTGTAACTCTAGCTCCATGCTCCGAAATTAATTCCAAGACCACTATTCTCTTAGTTTGGTCAAACTCTACAACTTTGTCTTTTCAAATCTTCAAAAGCTCCATTTTGGTGCCATGGAGATTCACCATTGAAGGAGCAAGAAATCATCTTTTTCTACCTTGTCATTCTCCTTTGCTTCAAGGTAAGGAAAACCAAAGAAAAATAACATTCCCTCTCATTTTTGTATATGGCCGAGAATCACCATTTTAATGGTGCCTTCTTTTGATCTTTCATAGATTCATTTCAAACTTCAAAGGACTAGGTGGAGTCCTCTCTTGCTACTTAATCAAATTCTCATTCAAATCAAAGGTAAACATCCATTTTTATGTTTTAAAACACTTATGTGAATTTAGGGTTTATATGCGAGTTTAAGTATGAATCTTAAAGGTCATTACCCTTATATGTGTGTATGGATAGAAGGTTGACAAGTGATCAAGTTCCTTGCTAAGTTTCAATCCAAGAAAACATGAAAAGAAAACTTGAAGAAAAGAGGTAAATAACCTAACTTAATGTGGTTTCATGGGTCTTAGGAAAATTGAGCTTTAAATGCTTAATAAACTATCTAAGGAGCCAATGGTAAATGAGTTAAAAAACTATCCTCAAGGAAGTTATTAAAGACATATGGGATGTTGTATGTATTTGCAGGTCAAAGGAAAATATTATGTGGGAAATTCAGTGTTTAAGATTTATGCAATTTAAGGGCCTAGAGCCATATTATTTAAGGGCCTAAGTGCCAAGCAATTTAAATTATGCACTATATTGTGATGTGGTGTAGTTTAAGGTATAATTATGTGTAAAGAACATTTCTTGTGTGGATGAAAGTTCTTGATTGTTTAAGGTGAAAAAACTATGTGTGTTGGTGTAAGAAAGTGCTAGTAAAGCCATGTCAAAATTTGAGTAGGAAACAAGAAGTTTTAAGGTGTTTTATGAAGTTTGGTGATCAAGAAAGTGTTAAGAGAGATTAAGTGTTATCATGGTGAAAGAAAGGGGATTTAAGTGTTCATAAGTATTATAATGACTTAGGCATTGTTCGTGGAAATTTAGGGTCTAAAGGAGTGATTTTGCTATACCAAAGTAACGATAACAGTGTGGTATAATCTTGTGCAAAGTTTGATGAATAATGGAAGTGTAATGCCTAGTGAAGGTTTAAGTATGAACTTGTGGGAAAGACTTGAGAAGTATGTGTGAAGGGGATGAGTGTGATGTAAAATGATGCTTTAGGAGTGGTTATCTTGTTATGGAGGAACACTTTGGCTCATGGAAGTCTTAGGCAAAATTAAAAATTACAAGTTTGAGTAAATGTTTAAGAAGTTTGTGGGATGTTTAGAGAGGGTTTTAGTGTGTCAAAAAGGTGTTAAAACATGTGGGAAAACATGTCGAATGATTAGGAAAAGATTGGGTTCAATTTGGAGTTCAAAATGAGAAGAAAAACGCTTTAAAAATTGGGGTCTGTTGTGGACCGCCCCTATGAGGGGTCTAGTGGAATTCTGTAGGCGTGGGAGCCTCTGTTGTGGACCACCGCTGGGACCTCCCCAGTGGGGCGGTCCAGACCAGAGATGTAACACCCCATCTCAATCCAAATGTGGTCTCGCAACTTAACAACATATATATATATACATGTCACAGCAGAATTCATTACACTCCAGGACCTTGCCACGGTCTGGCGGACAGAATATACCGAACATTAGTACATACCAATCTTAACCAAATACATATCCTTCTTACAATCCCCTCACATCCTATACATCTTACTAACTCAAATTGCCATACGAGTGTACATGCACAACTTGTAGGCCACACTTAACCCGTAACGCTTATACCCCTTCTTACTCTCGCGACGGCCTCCTCCTGACATTCACCTGTGTAGTAAAAACAGCCCCCAAAGGGGGTCAGCACGAATGCTGGTACGATCCTCTCATGGCCCCAAGCTAACGTGGCTACGACGACTAATTGTCGATAGCATGGAGGTTGATTAGATGCACAACATAATAGAAAGTGCAGTAAACAACAATCCAAATATGAACAATCAAAGTTCAAACACAATGAACGACCTATATGCGTTCCCTTATTTAGTGAGTCAATTACTTCACTCCTTAAGTTACTTTTCCTCTTAATCTTAGTCCATCCCTATCTTACCTCAATCTTAATCTTATCTTAGTCTTAGAAAACAACCATCCTTTAAAAAGGAATGGATGTAGCTCATCTCAGTCTTATAATACAAACCATCCTTTAAATAGGAATGGATGTAGCTCATCTCAGTCTTATAATACAAACCATCCTTTAAATAGGAATGGTTGCAACTTATCTCAAACCTTATCTCATATATGCCAACCGTTCACTCATTGGGAACTGGTTAACCCTTAGTTCGTTGTTTATTTTCGTAGGGCTTGGTTAACCCTAGCCAGCAGCAGGACACTTACCGGCAATAAACAACATTCTTAAATTGTTGGGGATGTAGGCTAGATCCCCCCACGCCATCTTAATGCCACCTACCTTGGACTGGATGTCCAACGTAGCTGAGCCGGTCAACCGACCCTAGGCTACAAGTCCGAAGACAAGTCCTTAAGAGGAAGTCGGATCTGCTTTAGATACCGACCCCCTTTCCTTAGCATGCATGACCGGAGTCAGTCCCGGGTTCCTCACTCCCCCCCCCCAAGTACCAGTTAGTAGAAGTCTTAAGACCATATTTGTTGGTTAAACCTCTTTCGGTTTTTAACAAACTAATATTAGGGAGTGTTCCTTAGTCTCACACAATTCCTTACTAAACGTTAGTTAGTAGGTTCTCACGGTAAGTTGTGTTAGTTTTCAAACATCACATAACAATACAATAAACATAATGTTCTGGTTGCATACTTTATCTTGTTTAGTGAGCACACAAAAACAAATAGCACACAAGCCGAGGGACACCTCGTTAGCAAGCAGGTCACAAGAAGTATTGTACCGTTCACCGTTGGTCGTTCGGTTGCTTACTCTCCTCTGGAGTCCAAATTCTCAAACCCTAAAACATTCATTCAATTTTAGGTTGTTAATTACTTTTCCAATAAAGCTAACTTACTTAACTCACTTGGTCACTAATGATCCCCACCTAACACCACTTAAGTTCTTATAAACTTAATCTTAAGTGAATCACTTCTCCTTATTCCTTATACTTATTCACCCACTTAATTATCATTGTTACTCTCCAAACATGTCTTAAACAACCTTATATTACCATTACATATCAATCCTTATCTAGCACCTCTTAAATTCTTACTAACTTAACCTTAAGCACTTAAAACCATTTTTCTTACCTTAACATCTTAAGTCCTTATATGCTTATCTTTCAAATCATCATCACTCCCTAATGTTGGACCACTAAGTCATTGTAATTTAAACTTAATCATATAAGTTAATCACTTCTCATTACACCTCATACTTGTTTACACCTCTTAAGGCCTTTACATGTCACCAAACAAGGCCTAAACATCATCTAAAACCATTACCATTCAATCCCCCATCATTAGAAGCCAAAACAAATTTTTTTCTTTTTCTCTGCACTGAACCGCCCTTCTGGGGTGGTCCCCAGGGGCGGTCCCAACCAGAAGCTAATTTCCTGCACGATTTGCTGGACCTCCCCACAGGGGCGGTCCCTAGGGGCGGTCCACAGCAGAACCTATTTTCCAAAGTGCTTTTCTCCTCATTTTGAACTCCAAATTCACCCCAATCTTTTCCCACTAATTCCACAATCTTTCCACATGTTTCCTACATGTTTAAACACCTTAAAACATGTACTAAACCTTCCTCAAAAATCACCAAACTTGACACTCAATTTCTTACAAAATTCTTACACTTAACACTTGTGACTTTGCCTACGACCTCAACTAATCATTATGTTTCTTCACCACCATCTTAACTACTCCTTAAGCATCATTTTGCACACCCATTTGCTTTACTCAAACTTCTCAAAGCCATATATAATCTAGCACATGCTTACATCCTTATAAGTCATTATACCTTATTTTTTTCCTTCACACTTTGTACAAGTTCCCTAGCTTCCTTAACCATGGTTTTGGTGCATAAAACTCACCATTATAACCCCTAGTCCCACTTATACATTCCTAGGTCTTCCTAGTACTCAAGAACTCCATGTTTTATCCATTTTCACCAAAATAACCCTTAGTGATCACTAGAACATCCTTAGTCATAAAATCTCCATAGAACACCTTAAACACTTAGTTTCCTTCCCAAATTTCGCCATAGTTTCTCTAGTATATTATCATGCCCAAATGCATTATTTTCCTCATTCAACCATCTCACACACATCAAGTCCTTTATCATCATATTTTCTCACACAAATCAACTCATTCATAATAAACTCAATATAGTGCAGTAAACTTAAATTGCATAGCACTAAGACTCTTAAATGACATGGCTCTTAGGCCCTTAAATGACATGGCTCTTAGGCCCTTAAATGACATGAATTTAAACACTGAATTTCCCACATATAAAAGCTTTCAACCTGCAAATACACCCATCAATCTCATAGTAGTTATAATGCTCTTAAAATCCACCTTTAACTTATCTTACTAACTCATTCCCATTGGCTTCCTAGTCACAAGTTCACAAGCTTGTTTAAATTCTCTTTCCTAGGTTATATAACCCATTACATAATGTAAGCTTTAAGCTACATTAGTACTTATCTAAATACCACCCCTTAAACCTTAAACCACCATTAGGTAAGCAATTTTCCTTGTTTTTCCAAGCTTATCTTAACTTCCTCCTTAGACCTTCTTCTTGAATGAATCTCGGCCACCCATTGAATTTCCTTTGCTAATGTTCTAATCAATATTCAATGACTCACACGAGTGCTAACCAATACACTAACCTTAAGGAATGAAAACCTAGGTTAGAAATGTGTTTTAAGGTCTTATAATGAATATTTTACCTTGAAGTCTTAAGGTAGGCTTGGATATGAATCAAGAAGGACCTCCTTAGACCTTGGAGAATAGAATCAAGCTAGAACAATGGATGAAAATGAAGCCCCATGAGTAGTAATTTTCGGTAATGTGGAGAAATGGTGGAAACCTAACTTTTCTTACATATTCTTTACCTTAAGAGAATGGAGAAGCTAATGCACCCTCCAAGCTTATTTTTCCCCCTTCAATGGCGATTTCCCATGTCTGCAAAATGAGGCTTTTCAAATTTTGAAAAGATAGGAAGCATGGCCTTGGTCTAACTAAGAGAAATCTATGCTTTTGTTTTTGATTTGGAGCTAAAATGAAGATTTGGTGGGCAAAGCAAGGTTAGGCAACAATGGTGCTGTTTGGGAAAGGTTTAGAACAGAGAAGAAGAGGAACTCGTTGTGAAGAAGAGAAATGAAGAAGAGAGGAGAGAGGTAGGCTAATAAAGGATATATTGCTTTATAAAAGCAAATAGTAACTTTCTTTACTTTATCTCTTCTTATTTTCTTATTTGATGAAGTCTATGGTGACTCATCCCCTTAAAACCGTCCCCCCCCCCCTTACTAATTAACATACATAAGGCCTTGTTTGGCCATTTATCTAATTAAGGTTACTTAAGTCGAAACTAGCACTATTTGAGCACTATTCACTAATTAGTGCACATATTCGTGAATTTTTGGTTTCCCATTGATTTAGGCTTCCTAATGTGATACTAATTAGTACACATGTTGATTAAGGTGTAATCATGGGCATTTAGCCACTCAAAACTCATTTCTAAGACAATTTCTCAAAAAGGTGCTTTAAGGGGTCTTAAAGCACATTTTGTGTTTAAGCTTGTTTTTTAGCTTGGTTTTCTTTGCTAATTGATTTAACATGTCCATTAGCATATTACTAAAGTGTTATAATGGTATTTGGGTGCTAATCAAAGTCACTCCAAGCTTAGAGCACGTTTTTGCACAAATTGCCCTTAAGGCATTTTCTTGTGTTTTCCTTGGTTTAAATTGTCTACCAACCATTCTAAGGCATATCTTGGCCTTACTACATCATAATTTGATGTTTACTTAGCATACTTAGTGAAATACCCCGAACCTAAATATAGGGATTAAAATTAATCTAATACATATTTAAGGACCTAATGGTACCTAATTAATACTAGTAAGGAAAAATAAATCCAAAAGAAATAAAGAAACGCTTAAAAAGCGGAAAATGCTAAATATGCGTTAAATAACCATAGGAGGTATGAGACCTCGGTTAGAGTATTATATGGATTCTAAAGGTTTAATAAGACCTAAATAATATATGGGAACAAATCCCGAAGAAAACGGATCCTTAAAATGGATTAAAAACACTAACGAACCTTAAAGCGCGTTTTTCGAGGTAACCGGGAAAACATGACTTTAAGCGGGTCAAATGGACTCGTAACAATCTTGGTCAACTAAATAATCATTAATAAATATTAGTGAAGCTTCAGGGCCAATAAAATCAATAAAATGAGAAATTAGTAAAAACTGTCAAAAACGGGAAGTTGTGGGGTAGAAACATAATTAACACAAACTTATGTGTCCACTTTGAAAACAAAAAGTAAAAGTGATATGTGTGGGCTGTGTGTGTCCGATGGGGACTCCCCCTCTCTCACACTCTCTCACACACTCACTCTCATATTTACAAAACAACAAGACTAATAAAGTAAACTAACCTACTTTATTCTACCTCTCACACTCTCTCTCCTATCTCTATTCTTTCCTCTCACGTAGAACCCCCACCCCACACTCTCTCTTTTCTTCTTTCTTTTTCCCCATGCGATTTCCATGGAGTCTTGAAGACCCCCTCACAAACTCCATCGTCTCTCATCTTGTAACCCTCTTGAACCTCCTCTAAAAATTATAAAAACTACACCATTGGAATCCTCTCATCAAGAGCTACATTTCTATCTTTTCAAAACTCGAAAAGGAGAACTTTCATCTCCATGGGTGTGGAGCATTTGGAGCTTCAAGACCCCCATTAGAACCACCTTCTTCTCCTTGTTCTATTGAGGTAAAAATATTCTTAAAAACTCCATCTTTTTATAGCCTTAAGGGCAAAACGAAAATCTAGCTAAAACCTTGTTTGGTTCCTCTTGTACCCAGCCGATTTTGGCACTCTTGGGAGGTGGGAAACATTATTCTTGAGCTATTCCAAACAACACTTGTACCCTTGCAAGGTAATGGAAATTCTAAACCCTAATACCTACATTAAAGCTTAAATAATGTTTAGGGTTAGTTTTAGTATTGAAATGGTGTGTATGTATGGGTTATAATGATAGATTGGGTGAAGTACTATAACCGGTAGGGAGAGAAGGAAGAAGCAAGAGGAAGAAAGAAAACTAGAAGGAGAAACAAGGTAAGGATGCTCTTTTGTGTAACTTTGTATATATATGTATGTAACAGATTTTTAGAAGTTGAAATTAGTAATGAAAATGGTAATGTAGTACTAGTATAATGTGTAGGAGAATATGAGTATTTTGGACCTTTAAAAGACATTTAAAACTTGTTGAAACATGGATGGGAATTAATGGTTGAGTGTAGGAATTTAATGTTGTTAGTGTGGTATTTTGTGTATGAGAGATGGGTATATTGATATTGATTATTACAGGTGGTGTGGATCATTTATGTGAGTAAAACAATGCGGTGAGAGTGTAAAATTATAGGGGAGACTATGGCGAAATTTTGGTAGGAATTATGTATTCAAGAATGACTTGGTGAATGGGAGAACCAATGTGTGAATTGGATTGAGGAGGTATGTTAAGTAGTGATGAAGTGGTAGTTGTAGTATGAGAGTAGAGTGTGTAAAAATCTGTAGCAAACAGCATGTGAAATGCATTGGAGGAACAAGGAAAAGAGTTAGTGTTAGTGACCTCGGAAATGGAGATTTGACTTGGATATAGGTAGTACATGTGTCTAGGAGGTAAAGTAATGGATTGAGGATACTAGTAATGGCATTGGTAGAGGGAGTAATAAATGGTAAATGGTAAACCGAAAATCGGTAGCATAAGGGGGATGAAAACTAATGTAAGTGTGGGAAGGAAGCGAGGAGAAATTGTGTATGTGATGTAGGAATGAGTAAGGAATTGATGGATGAACTAAGGTGTATTAAGAGGGTTATTTAGTGGTAAAACATGTGGGATTAAGTGTAGGAACAATGGGAATTAATGGGTGAAAGATAGAACTGAAAACAGAAATAAAAATGCAAATACTGGGCCGGACCGACCTTGGGACCGGACTTGCAAGGTCGGTCGAGCCCAGATTTACAAAGACGTGAAAGCTTCTGGAATGGACCGAACTTGCGACCGGACTTGCAAGTTCGGTCGGACCAGAAAATTCTCCCGCCTGTAACCTACTGGAATGGACCGACCTTGCGACCGGACTTGCAAGGTCGGTCGACTCAAAAATTTTCCGTCTTGTAAGCTACTGGAATGGACCGACCTTGCGACCGGACTTACAAGGTCGGTCGGGCTAAAATTTTCCGTTAAGTAACTCACTGGAATGGACCGACCTTGGGACCGGACTTACAAGGTCGGTCTTCCCTGTAATTTCCCAGCGTAATTTCTTACTGACTTCGACCGACCTTGGGACCGACCCTGGGTAAGGTCGGTCGAGTCAAAACTTGCAAAAAAAAAACTATAAGACTATGGTTAGTATATATATATGTGTATATGTATACCCACCTACACATATGTGCATATATGTAAGTATACCATTGTTAAGCAATGAAAAGTAAGTAAATAAATGTAAGTATAAGAACGTGAAGACTTAGTAAGTATGAGTTAGGAAGCGTAAGGGTAACCGAATTAGATTAATGATAGTTAGATTAATTATTCGGTTGAATGTATATCATAGGATTTGAATTGTGAACACCGGAGGAACGTTGGGATACAAGTACAACTGTGAAAGGTATGATTTCTTCATGCCCTGTATCCTAATCTGGTTACCCCGATTTGTGTGCTTATTTGATCACCTAAATAAGATAAATGCATGAATCGGACTATATTGCACTTACCTGTGCTTGACTTATGTTGTTCTTGATATTTATTGTCTTGAGCACTAGTTTGTATAATTCATGAAATATATGAATGATGATGAATGGTAATCGAATCTTGATTGTACTTAAGTATTGTATTGCATTTCGTATGAATGGGTATTGAGCAATGTGTTGGTGTATGTTGCTTGTATGAATGACTTCTGCTAATTCTTAACTACCTAACTCCTAACTTAAGTGAGTAAACTGGAATGAGTAGAAGTCCGATATAGCTTCGGCCACGCGTGAGGATGCGGAGTCACAAGAGGTTGGCTGCAATTCCTGACTCTTAAACTAGTCCGCGGCCCAAATCCCTTAAATGGATAGCATCCCGGATTGGTGAGTCAAGTAAATCCCGGAGGTGGGACGGAGTAGTCCCCAGGGCCGGAGGTCCCGACGACTTAACATGAGTAAGAGTAAGAGTAAGTAAGTATGTATGAGTATGAGAATGAGTGTGTATGCGTATTTATGAAGTAACGAGTAAAAGAGTAATCTCCACCCGATTAACTCGGGTGGACCAATGAAGCTAACAAGAACTATACTTTGTGTATATAATGAGTATGTGTATTTGGAAGAAGGTAAGTATGTGTTGGATGGTTATAGTATTCCTTGTATGTAATGAAGTGTATGGTGTGTGCTTGTAAGTATTATTGTATTGTGTGTAAGAGCATGTATGCATGAATGTTTGTATGAAAATGAACTGCATGTATTCGACCAAGTGGTCGGCGTACCCTCACTACGACGGGGTATGCGGTTATCATGCGCAGCGAAAGCTGACCCCCTAGGGGGAACGTTTTTAGTGTGCAGGTACCCGAAGCGGATGTGGTCAAGGTAAGAGACCGGCGGCACACCCTTGTACTTAGAAAGTAAGTAGTTGTGAGAAGGGTAGATGTAGACTCTTATGAGTATGTGAACTTGGAAGAGATATTATAATTGTACAAGGATCCTAGTAGACTCGGTTAAGTATATTGTATTGTATGGATTATGGAGGAGTAAGTATTGAAGGAGCATTGTTGTATTTGATTGATGAATGGAGTATGTAATATAGATGTGTAGTACCAGGATTCCGGTCCATCAGACCGATGCTATATGTAGAAATAGTAGTCTTGTTAGTCACGTGGGTGACTAATGGCATTGTATCACCCACTGTATGCAAGTACGTATCCGCTGCGTGTATCTGATGTGTAAGGAGATTGGACGGTAAGCATTGTATTAGTGGTAGGGGTGTTACAAAAAGTGGCATCAGAGCGAAGTATCGCTCTGATGACTGGAAATACCGAGTTTAGGAACACCGATTTAGGAATTAGAAGCTTATGGCTATGGGCTGAGTGTTAGCATTAGAGATATGCTAGTTAGGAACTACCGGTGAGTACCGGATACCTACAATACCAGTCCCGCCCGCCGCAAACCCCACTGTATAACTTGGGAAAGGACGCCAGAGAGAAGAAAAGTCTTCTCATACTCGGGGAAAACCCGATCTGGCAGTTGTGAAGCAATCACACAGTAACAGGAACCGACATATGGTAGATTCCAGGAATTGGAAGTCCCGGAGATGGATCCCGGTTGGACAACAATACCCACACTTAATAGCGGTGGATTAAGCACTCCAACCACAAGGAGGCTACAACTTACAACAGCATGGGGCGACATGCTTAGCAGTCGCAGAACCTAGCTGAACAACCAGCAGCAGGAAAAGAAGCACTAACCGTGCAACGAAATGGAAAAAGGAGCAGTAATGGAACCCGAGACACAAGTCTGCGGGACAACAGTAATAGCCAAGCAACACCACCAACGGTATGCTAGCTGGCTAAGGACATAGTCGGGAGTGATTGACTCCAAAACTACAACGCCAAAAAACGGGCTCATTTCTCCACTTCGGTTGTTTTTCCTCTAGTTTATGTTTTATTGTTTATCTCACAAATTTATTGGTTTAACATGAGGAAAACCAAGCTGGGAGTAAAGTAGACGAAGAGACGAACGCATAGACGCAAACAGCTCAGAAAACGGGGTCCAAACGAAGAATCTAGAGCTGGTCAAAGTTGAAAGGAAAATAGGTCAATACTTGTGACCGCATGTGTAACCGCCTGTTATGGGGCGGACGTGTATGCGGACACACATTGCAACCGCCTAGTATGAGGCGGACTCCAGGGCGGACACAAGCAACCGCCTAGCCAACCGCCTGTCATGGGGCGGACGCCACATAATGGAACCGCCTGTCTTTGGGCGGAAGTCAAGGCGGACAAGACTAAGACGTCTGCATGAATTGAGGCGGACGCCATGCGGACGTGACTAAAAATCAGTCGCGAACAGTTTTTCTTCTTCGCGCCGACTGTCTACAACTCGCCATATCCATCTACTCCGCCTACCTTAATTCGCTCACGCGTTTCGGCTCTGTCCCCTGCAATTAATGTAGCAATCAATGAAGCAATCAATCGGCAATCAAATCCTCCACTCCAGACTACCTCTTCCCTTCCTCTATAAATACCCAGCTCCTGCAACCTTAAACGAGCGTACGGAGAAAACCAGAAAATCAGACTACGCTCACCACATTCCATTCTCTTCTGTCAATTCTCTCCCGTGCACCACAACACGCCATTCGCTTCCACAGAACTCAAACACTCCAAGTCACTCATTCCACATACATTAACCTACGTACACGCTTCATTCTTCGTTCTCTCCATTTCTCCATTCACAGCTCCGCATTAATATTACGTCCAACCTCTGTCTGACTTATTACCAGTTAATATGTCAGGCTAAAGAGGATTTGCTTCGGGCGAGGGTTTAATTATGGTTTGTTAGCTGTGTAATATATTTCTACCGGTTAAAATAAATTCAGTTTGTTACGATTAAAGTTTTGTTTCTCTCCCTTTTTAATAAATTTCATCTATTTATTAAAAAGCCTTACTAAGTCTGTTTTTAATTTCATCGGTTAGAAACAGATGGGTTAATTAAGCCGTAAAACTGTAAGAACTTATTTTCATCGTTTAAGTTAATACATGTTGCAAGAATAAAATTCCTCACACTCCTCTGCCATTTACACGCATTTTGCTTGAGTTTTCATCGGACCTTGCATTACAGGTAAACGAGTTCTTATGAGTTTTCATCGGACCTTAAGAAAATAACAGGAATCTTGCCAAATTATTTTATTAAACCGGTAGAGATAGCACAATTAATATAATCATATTAACCTGAACCCGAAGTTCCGTTTAATTCATCTCATTTCACTTAATTAATCTGTTATTTACTTTTCAGAAACAAGTCAATTAAACCCCCCTCTTGTGACACGCTTAGGTACTACTTATCTCATTATAAGTCCCACAGTTCGATAATCCGGTCGCTTACACTTTTCTATACTATCACGACCGGGATTTCTTTGCAGCCCGATGTTTAATTTGAGTTTTAATTTCTTTTCTTTTAATTTTACACCAGTTTAACCACTCACGATATAAACATTCTGCAAAATGGCGCCGTTGCCGGGGACTTGATTTAATCTAGTCCCTAAGCCCCGGTTAATTCACCTGTTATATTATAATAATCTGTCAATATTATCTTGTTAATAATCTAATTTCGGACATCTGACTTGGACATCTGACTTCGGACTTCGGACTTCTAACATCTTAATATTATTGTCATTTATTTCTGTCATTTCTTTCCATTGTCCTTCAAATTTCCAGTATACTAACTACTAACTTAAAATTTCTGTCATTTATTTCCATTGTCATTTCAATTCCTAACTTTTCTTTCCATTGTCTCTAACTACTAACTTATAATTTCTGTCAACTAATTCCTAACATTTTTATTTATTCTAACACATAACAAGTTTCTTTTCTCTGTATTGAGTGGTGAATGCCTTTTACCAGGTCAAACAGCCTCCCAGAAAATATTAATAATCACACGGTTGGTTACAATCCAGAGATCGAGAGAACCTTTCTGCGCACCCTAAGGCAGAGACGAACTCAGCAAAACATTACCACCACAGTGATAGAATCTGACCCGGAAGCTAACATGGCATCTACACCAGCGACAGTTCGAAATATCAACAGGCCGTCTAACCAAGGACAACAGCCTGCTATCATCCTTCCTCACCTTAGCCCATCCGAATACGATGAGTGGCAGAAGTTGAAGCCATATCATCAAATCAGATGTGTAAAGGAGCTGGGCATGTTTGATGGTTCCAGTCCAGACGAAGCCCTGTTACATGTTACAAAATTCTTGCAACACGCCAACAGTCTTACTGCGACCGACGCAGTACTCCAGTATGCAAGATTGTCATTATTCCCTCACAGCCTGACGGGAAGTGCGAGCAAGTGGTATCATAGCCTAACACCAAGTACCATCGGTACATGGGACGACATGGCCACCAAGTTCTACGACAAATTCCTACCCCCAAGCCGAACATTGGAGATGATTGCTGAAATTTATAATTTCAAGCAACCAGGGTCGGAGAATATTTGTGAAACTTGGGATCGCTTCAAAGGACTACTACTCACTTGTCCTCACCATGGTCTGACGAAAGAGCAAGTATCACAATTGTTTTACAAAGACTTGATCGGACCGTGCAGAACAATGGTATTATCCTCCTTAGGGGCCGATATTCTGAAAAAGCCAGGAGCACAATTTCTGAACAGCATGGAGTCTCTCTGTGAGGAAATCAGAGACTGGGCCTCCGGTGGATCAAGGAGCGGTACTCCAGGTTTATACCATGTTGGGGAAAGTGATAACAAGTTCGATCAATTGATGAAAAGCCATGAGCAACTCATGGAAAGCAATGCTCAGCAGGCAACAAAAGTGAGTACTCTGTAGAAAGTGGTTGAGCAGATGGCTATGAACTCCTACCCCCAGCAAGCTAAGTCGATGATTTCCCGATCATCTACTACCCCTCCAGGCTATGCTCCTCTATCCCAACCATCTCCAACTATTTCTTGTACGCAATGTTGCGGGCCTCATGACTATGATCAATGCCCCCAACTACAAGAAATGAAAGCAGCGGAGGAAGCAAACTACATCACCAACAGTTCAGGATATAGACAACCTTGGCAACGTAACATGCTATCCAACCTTCGCTACTCAAACACAGAAAATATCCAAAACCCTCATACACTTCAACCATCTCAAAATTACAGACCTCGGTCCAATTTCCAAGGAGGCCAAAGGCAATATCAGCAACAGCCTTATGGCAATGAAGCTTCATCGAGCCGACCAACTCAACCTCCTTCGAATCCTGAGTCTGAAATGTCTCAAATGCAAGAGATGTTTAAAGCGATGATGGGTAAGTCCCAAGACACGCAAGATGAAGTCGTAGCCCTTCGTAATGACCAAAAAGCCTTGCAGTCTCAAATACAACAGCTTCTAACTCAACAAAGACCTCCTGGTCAACTCCCTTCACAAACCAATCCAAATCCAAAAGAGTATGCAAAAGCAATTTACGTAGTGGACCAGCCCATCACATTAGCTCAAAGGGAGCAACAACCCGAGAGTGAAATGGTCCCTGAAGTGGAGCAGCAGGCTGAGGAAGAATACCTCGACATGAACCAAATGAAGCTCTATGCCAAATTAGTTGCGATAAACGAAATGATGGAAGGTCCACTAGACCTTACATCACAGCAACCGGAGAGCAAACTGGTTCATATAGTGGACGACTTACCTGAGGATTTGAGTTACTCTATACCACCACCCCCGTTCGAAAATGAGCAAACGGTATCAAATCTTCTGCTTGAGCTTGAAGACAAGCCATCAGAGGACAACTTCTACCTCAACTTCATGGAGCCTCCTCCCTCTGAAGTCAATTACCGTTATTTTCCCTCCTTCTCTGTGCTATATCCAGAAAATGAGGATAGTTACATCCTCAAAAATGAAGAGGAGGAAATGCTCGCTCCCGTCAGAACATCCAAACAAAATACCAATATCACCTTCAAGGAACCACCTCCCTCTGAAGTTGAATTCAATCAAGGCTCTTCCTATGAGCCTCTCAAAGAAGACGAGGATTATTCCATCCTCAAATTTGAAGTGGAAAAGCCATCCAACTTTGATCTTCATCTGGAGGATCACAGCCTTCCCCTCTTATGCAACAAATAAGTAGGGTGGAAACTCGAAGTCAGCTCGCTAAGTGAGAAGGCCACCTTTCCATTTGATCCAGGGTCAGAATTTGAAGATACAAATTTCCCCGAAGTTCTCCCTGAACCGCTCAACGCAGTTAAGGATGTCTTCATCCTTAAATTTGAATGGGCGTCTCCACAACTAGATGATACTCACACTAAGGATCATCCATTGAAAAATTTGGGCCCTTCGACAAAGAAAAATAATGCCCACCCAACCCACCCGTTGAAGCCCACTTCCACCTTCATTTTAATTCCGGGGGAGGAAATTTACATCCTCGACTCTGAGCAAGCACCACCACTACCATCTTGCATCCATACGGCTAAACAACAAAAGGAGAATGTCTACATTCTCCAGTTTGAGGAACCACTACAACCATCACCCGGTTTTCAATACAATATTAATGGCAGCAAACACCTTCTTCAAAACCAGGTTTTGTGGAGTTTGTCTTTTCCTACTGTAATTGTTGTCGTAATTCTTTGTTTTGATCCAGGTGGTTCGGTCCTACATATTGCCAATTTCCTGTTCCCGGTACTACCATTGTCAACATTCATTTATGATCCGGGATAATAAAGAACATGCGTCTAGCTAGAGACGTTAAACCCGGGCAGCTTGGTGGGAGGCAACCCACTATCTATCTATCTTTTGTCTTTCCTTTAATTTAATGTTGTTTTCTTTTTTTTGTATTATATTACCCTTTTATTTGTTATAATAAAATGCAGGTTTCACTTGAGTTCTTCTCGCTGTGTAGAATATTCTTTACAGGTTCAAATCATGACATTCCACAGCTGCACTCAAGTGTGGGGGAGCTCTACACGCTCTACGAAGTCTGGGGAGTACACTCTTTCCTTTATTAATTGCATGCCCTATTAATTTAATTCTATCTATGCAATGAGGGCATTGCTTGAGCTTAAGTGTGGGGGAAGAGCCTTTTCAGGGCATTTTGTGCTTAAAATGTTTAAATCTCTCCGCCTATCTTGCATTTGTTCAAAAATTAAAATTATGTACCCTGCTAATGTAGGTTGTTCTCTTTAAGAATAAATACTGTTATGAATTGCGGGATAAATGGTACAAATTTAAAAATTTTCATTTGATTACTTTTGAGGAGCATTTCTCTTATGCGGTGTGACCAAATAATCTGCAAATGGTTGGATTTTTTATTGCTCAGGGGTTCTTTCTGTCTTCTCTCTTAGGGATTGCTAAGGGGTGCTTCTCTGTTTTAAAAAGAAAGAAGAATACAAAAAAAATAAGGGACTTGCGAGACACCATTGGTAACCAACAAAGAGAGTTGAGTGTTCTTGAATACAAGGCGTTATGCCTACATTTTCTCATCCCTTATGCAAAAGTGAAGCAAATGCATAAATCTTTTCTTCCTTTTGTTTTCTCTCAATGCCCATTCTTGAGAGAAGTTGGCCATGGTAAAAGTTCTCTGAGTCACCTGAACAAAAGAAACATTGAAGTACCTTAGATCATACCCCGAAACTCTATATTTTATTTTTACCCTGAGCACACCTATGCCACCAGCAGATGATTTTTTCACACTCCTCAATAAGTTAAAAAGATCATGAAATGTTCACTTCTTTATCCTACCCTTCATAATAATATTTGTTAGTATTGAGCATTTCCTACTTACTTAGGTACATGGTTTTGCTTGAGGACAAGCAAAAAGATATGTGTGGGGGTGTGATAAGTGTCCAAATGAGCATGTTTTATAGGTGTATTTCATATATAAATTAGCACTTTTCTTGCTAATTTCTCCACTTCGGTTCTTTTTCCTCTAGTTTATGTTTTATTGTTTATCTCACAAATTTATTGGTTTAACATGAGGAAAACCAAGCTGGGAGTAAAGTAGACAAAGAGACGAACGCATAGACGCAAACGGCTCAGAAAACGGGGTCCAAACGAAGAATCTAGAGCCGGTCAAAGTTGGAAGGAAAATAGGTCAATGCTTGTGACCGCATGTGTAACCGCCTGTTATGGGGCGGACGTGTATGCGGACACACATTGCAACCGCCTAATATGAGGCGGACTCCAGGGCGGACACAAGCAACCGCCTAGCCAACCGCCTGTCATGGGGCGGACGCCACATAAGGGAACCGCCTGTCTTTGGGCGGAAGTCAAGGCGGACAAGACTAAGACGTCCGTATGAATTGAGGCGGACGCCATGCGGACGTGACTAAAAATCAGTCGCGAACAGTTTTTCTTCTTCGCGCCGACTGTCTGCAACTCGCCATATCCATCTACTCCGCCTACCTTAATTCGCTCACGCGTTTCGGCTCTGTCCCCTGCAATTAATGAAGCAATCAATGAAGCAATCAATCGGCAATCAAATCCTCCACTCCAGACTACCTCTTCCCTTCCTCTATAAATACCCAGCTCCTGCAACCTTAAACGAGCGTACGGAGAAAACCAGAAAATCAGACTACGCTCACCACATTCCACTCTCTTCTGTCAATTCTCTCCCGTGCACCACAACACGCCATTCGCTTCCACAGAACTCAAACACTCCAAGTCACTCATTCCACATACATTAACCTACGTACACGCTTCATTCTTCGTTCTCTCCATTTCTCCATTCAAAGCTCCGAATTAATATTACGTCCAACCTATGTCTGACTTATTACCAGTTAATATGTCAGGCTAAGGAGGATTTGCTTCGGGCGAGGGTTTAATTATGGTTTGTTAGCTATGTAATATATTTCTACCGGTTAAAATAAATTCAGTTTGTTACGATTAAAGTTTTGTTTCTCTCCCTTTTTAATAAATTTCATCTATTTATTAAAAAGCCTTACTAAGTCTGTTTTTAATTTCATCGGTTAGAAACAGATGGGTTAATTAAGCCGTAAAACTGTAAGAACTTATTTTCATCGTTTAAGTTAATACATGTTGCAAGAATAAAATTCCTCACACTCCTCTGCCGTTTACACGCAATTTGCTTGAGTTTTCATCGGACCTTGCATTACAGGTAAACGAGTTCTTATGAGTTTTCATCGGACCTTAAGAAAATAACAGGAATCTTGCCAAATTATTTTATTAAACCGGTAGAGATAGCACAATTAATATAATCATATTAACCTGAACCCGAAGTTCCATTTAATTCATCTCATTTCACTTAATTAATCTGTTATTTACTTTTCAGAAACAAGTCAATTAAACCCCCCTCTTGTGACACGCTTAGGTACTACTTATCTCACTATAAGTCCCACGGTTCGATAATCCGGTCGCTTACACTTTTCTATACTATCACGACCGGGATTTGTTTGCAGCCCGATGTTTAATTTGAGTTTTAATTTCTTTTCTTTTAATTTTACACCAGTTTAACCACTCACGATATAAACATTCTGCAGTCAGCGAGAAGCTCGACGTCAAGAACTCAAACATGGCTATGCCATGAGAGACTTCTTTAACACCGAACCATATTTTAAAACCCAAAAATTTTCTTTCAAAACCAAAAACCTTCTTTTAAAACCTTGGATTTTTAAACCAGACCAACATAATTACGGTGAGTGTCATAGAATGATACAAGAGGAGTTGGCAACAGAATGCTTCACCTAGGCGTGTGACGAACACTACAAGTGTACCCATTACAGGATGTGGGACAACCGCACTCCGAAGGAGCTTGTGGGCCTGACATATAGTTGGGTAAGTGGTAACGTATCAATATGGTACCCCACATATGTATACATGTAGTGTGCGACGCACGGGAAGTAGTCAACTCCGTTCTACGGATCATGAGTGAATTTTAACTAGAACAACTGGACACCACAGACAATCAAGGAGAAGGAAACTCAGTTAAGGAACAAGTGTAAGGAACTCAGAGAATCCATCTGAAGATAAGGAATGAAGACTGGGAAGTGCAAAAAGCACAGCCTAGTAAATATAGACATTGGATATGTCTCGAGGACACCAAACAAATACGTGATAGATGGAAGGTATACCCACCCTAAACACAGTAAGGCAGTTGCCTAACGTGAACACCACAATGCTCAGCAAACGGGACAGAACTCCCAAGAGCAATCACAAGATTACTACGAAGCACAATCCATAATCGAAGAGGATATTTAAACCAAGTCTCAAGCACTGGGAGCAAGTACAGACGGTCTACCCAACGACAGGAGACGTTATAACCCAAAAGGGGGAATAACTTAACTACAATACCGCAAGGCGGTATAATGATAACATATCGTAAACATTAGCCGGATGTAATGGCATAATCTAACAGCACCCAGGAGCAATCCTTGAGGGTGACTGGATTAACAACAGTCAAACAAAGCGTCAAGACAAGAATACAGGAGCTGGAACGAACACTCGGTTAAGACACCGAAGGGATCTCACTTGACAGGAAATACCCTAGTCTACAAAAGGCACGGATCAGCACCAGATTGCCTAAGAGTCTCCTATGAACGGAAGCGTGATGTCACAACTTACCATGGAGCCTAGTAATACCTCCGACCTATGGGGTATACATGGCATGGAAACATGTATAAGCAGCTTGCAAAGAGCATAGCTTGCAGCAATATGGCTCTAAAGCCATAAACCTGATGCGTTGTATAACCTTAAATGGTTGCAAACCCACACCATTACTAACAAGACCTGCAAGAAATATTGTCTCATACGACAAGAAACAACAACTAGACCATCAATTCAAACCCAACATCTTGAGTGGCTTGTAGTAAGGGCCAACTCAGCGTCACTGTCACTAGAGCACCAGTCTAGTATATAGTTGACAAGCCGTTAATTGCCTTCATGTCTTCTGTAGCAATTGTACACAGAGGCATAAGAATCAGGATAATGCCAACATTGGCCTAGTCCATGTTTGGACAATACGAGAAACCCAAGGGAAGGTACCCCTCCTTAACCGGAGACCACCAATGCGGTGATGATGTGAACCCTTAGAAAGGGCTTCCATCTACTATAACAATAAAACCACGCAATAGATATTGCCAAGGGGTGATGGAATAAGGAAATGAGATTTCCAAACCATTACGACTTAAAGGAGTAAGCATACTCCATAAGCACCCAAACATGTGGTGGACCATTGTGTAAACACCAACATAGCAAACCTTGTCATTAGACCTATGAGTGGAGACAAACCCCTCAACGAGAACTTTCATTTATCAGTAATAGAATACTCTCAATTGGAGAACGGGACCAGAAAACCCTTGAAGTTTCTTGGGATGTCCCGGTCAGGTACATACAAAAGTAAAACTACACAGCGGGAGCCTATAACCGATGCCCGGCACTAGGAAGATGATAGTGGTCAAAAGCAATCAATGTGTGTGCACATTGCACACCATGAATGACCAACGCTCAAGAGAGCTTGTAACCCGATAAACCACTTTATCCTCGGTCAACCAAGATACTTGGTGAGTTGTATCATAAATGATGATGGAATGTGAGGTAAGCTAACCTACACACGAAACCTAAAATGGAAGAACATCTCCACATTGGGAAGATATTAATATTGTGGTATGCTACGACAACCGTCATACACACGAACATTGGAAACCCCAGGGTATTCATACCATAAGGGAATGACGCCAATGACAATGGCAATAGGTAAAGAGAAACTATCACAGTAACAGAAACAGTAAAAACGATGTTGTATAATGAGTAAGAATACGGTGCACAACAAGCGACCGATATGAGGAAGTAGTAGATAATGACACGGAGTATAAGTACGAGATGACAGGCAGAAATATTCCTTCCTATCACATAAGTGACTTACTGTCAAGCGTTTACGCCTCTGCACTCTGTATGACTGAGTGTTTTGGTATTGCACTTGTGCAGCCAATGATCTAATGGGATGGCTAGGGATATGGAAAATGTAAACCGTAGTAAACCCATCTTTTCACCAACGAATATGACATAAGCCAGTTAAGCAAGCTTGGGAACAGACCGTGCGGCCTAAAGGCCAAAGAAGCACGAAGAGTGTACAACACACTAACAATCACAAGATGTGAATTCCATTGGAGTAAAAGGTGAAAGGAGACATATCAAAGTCACTAGGACCGACGCATAGAAATGCAAGGTCATACAAGTAAAGAACACTTGTACTGAACCAAAAGAACTAGTATAATTTAGAAGCTAGTGACAACGGAGGAAGCACTACAGTTAAGTGGTGACTTAACCTCGCCTGACAATAAGTCGGAGGAACTTAACGAATAATCGTAGAAGCACGAATAGCATGTGCAGAAGATTACCAGAGAGCTGGTTATAAATCTTAAACTCATTGAGTCCAAACACGGTGAAAGAATACCGCATTTGTTTAGTAAACCTTATTCCCATAATAGACGGATAAGAAGGTGATGTATAGCACATTAAGGATAACAAGAGGGGTGAATAACCCAAGTTATCAGGGTCGCGCAGCAGAAGCTAGTGGGCCCTAGCTAGGAGTATAATACAATGGCTATTAATGCCTTGAAGCCGATTAGGCTAGAACCGAATTAAATATGAGTTAAATAAACTCATATAGGAACTCTTGGTGCAAAGACTAAACCATTGGTATGGTTAAGATCCCTTTGACCAGAGCATATTGTATAGTATACGGTAGTGAAGCTAAACGCTTCAGTTTGCCCAGACTGATTAAACCAAAGTTTAATAATAATAACATATGGTAGATTACGTGGGTAATCCCCTTTAAGGGGGGTAGAGCGAAAACCGCTTAATGTAAGTTTTGTGAATAAAACACATAAACCATAATGTGCATAGCACAAATGAGAACCAAACTGATGATTGATACTATGTTAAATAAACATAAGTACTCATTCATATTGTAATTATGGTAACTAGGCATTAGACATGCAAATACCATAGGAGGAATATACCCATCTTGTAACACCGATGTAAGAGTATTAGTAAAAGAAAAGTAATGAGTAGTGGACGGAGCTCCACAAGTATTGTAGCCTTTGAAAGTAGTACGAAATGAATGAGGATAGTAGATGAATGAAGTTTATGAGTAGTGGAATCGTAAGTAAAATATTTGAAGCAATTGAAGTCAACTAAATCTTATAAGTATAGTATTCCTTAGTTAGAATATTGGAGATGATGGTGAGTAATGGATGGAAGTAGTGAAGGTTGATGAAATGAGCATTAGGATTGAACCATGGAGTAAAGCATTTGGGAAGTAGAGTGAGGACGATTGATGGACGGATTCCATCCTTTGGAGATGTATGAATTCGTAATTACGACTAGAAAGAGTAAAAAGATAGAAAATGAAAACAATTAAATTATCTGCTTGTTTGAAACTGATGTGGGAAGTCGAACTTGATCCTGATCAGATCAAGGGAAACCGAACACAAATTGGGTGGAAAGATAGTTCAACACTGGTGCTGATCACATCAGGGTCGAACGATTCTTGAAGCTCCCTTCAAGTGGTCACAAGAATCACGCTTAGGATAGAAGTAATAAGTATAAATTGGAATTCGGGTTGTATGTTTTAGAAGGATTCCTAAGTAGCCGCTGGGAAGGACCTTCCATAGACTGGAGACTAAGGATTTGTTAGAAACTGATACCGGAAAAGATAGTAGTGTAGCAGGTTGTATTATTCCAAGGGCAGCGGGACATAGAGGAGTCCTGTGTCTAGATGACCTGAGTGCCTGCGGGATTGTATGTGTATTGCATTGCTTTGGGAATAGCCTTGCATTGTATGTATGTATAAATTTTGTAATGAGGAACCGGATGGTTGATAGTAATATGGATTGGAGAAATTATGGTGCATTAGTATGGCATGGTATGGTATAGTATGTAAGAACCTTGAGTGACGGATTTGGGATTAGTAAGGAGGAAGAACGTATGGCTTTGGTATTAGACACGTAAGAATGAGTAAGCATTGTAAACCTAACCTTGAACAACTTTGAGGACAAAGTTCTTAAGGGGGGTAGAAATAAATATAGGGATTAAAATTAATCTAATACATATTTAAGGACCTAATGGTACCTAATTAATACTAGTAAGGAAAATAAATCCAAAAGAAATAAAGAAACGCTTAAAAAGCGGAAAACGCTAAATAAGCGTTAAATAACCATAGGAGGTATGAGACCTCGGTTAGAGTATTATATGGATTCTAAAGGTTTAATAAGACCTAAATAATATATGGGAACAAATCCCGAAGAAAACGGATCCTTAAAATGGATTAAAAACACTAACGAACCTTAAAGCGCGTTTTTCGAGGTAACCGGGAAAACGTGACTTTAAGCGGGTCAAATGGACTCGTAACAATCTTGGTCAACTAAATAATCATTAATAAATATTAGTGAAGCTTTAGGGCCAATAAAATCAATAAAATGAGAAATTAGTAAAAACTGTCAAAAACGGGAAGTTGTGGGGTAGAAACATAATTAACGCAAACTTATGTGTCCACTTTGAAAACAAAAAGTAAAAGTGATATGTGTGTGCTGTGTGTGTCCGATGGGGACTCCCCCTCTCTCACACTCTCTCACACACTCACTCTCATATTTACAAAACAACAAAACTAATAAAGTAAACTAACCTACTTTATTCTACCTCACACTCTCACATCTCTCTCCTATCTCTATTCTTTCCTCTCACGTAGAACCCCCACCCCACACTCTCTCTTTTTCTTCTTTCTTCTTCCCCATGCGATTTCCATGGAGTCTTGAAGACCCCCTCACAAACTCCATCTTCTCTCATCTTGTAACCCTCTTGAACCTCCTCTAAAAATTATAAAAACTACACCATTGGAATCCTCTCATCAAGAGCTACATTCTATCTTTTCAAAACTCGAAAAGGAGAACTTTCATCTCCATGGGTGTGGAGCATTTGGAGCTTCAAGACCCCCATTAGAACCACCTTCTTCTCCTTGTTCTATTGAGGTAAAAATATTCTTAAAAACTCCATCTTTTTAGCCTTAAGGGCAAAACGAAAATCTAGCTAAAACCTTGTTTGGTTCCTCTTGTACCCAGCCGATTTTGGCACTCTTGGAAGGTGGGAAACATTATTCTTGAGCTATTCCAAACAGCACTTGTACCCTTGCAAGGTAATGGAAATTCTAAACCCTAAAACCTACATTAAAGCTTAAATAATGTTTAGGGTTAGTTTTAGTATTGAAATGGTGTGTATGTATGGGTTATAATGATAGATTGGGTGAAGTACTATAACCGGTAGGGAGAGAAGGAAGAAGCAAGAGGAAGAAAGAAAACTAGAAGGAGAAACAAGGTAAGGATGCTCTTTTGTGTAACTTTGTATATATATGTATGTAACAGATTTTTAGAAGTTGAAATTAGTAATGAAAATGGTAATGTAGTAGTAGTGTAATGTGTAGGAGAATATGAGTATTTTGGACCTTTAAAAGACATTTAAAACTTGTTGAAACATGGATGGGAATTAATGGTTGAGTGCAGGAATTTAATGTTGTTAGTGTGGTATTTGTGTATGAGAGATGGGTATATTGATATTGATTATAACAGGTGGTGTGGATCATTTATGTGAGTAAAACAATGCGGTGAGAGTGTAAAATTATAGGGGAGACTATGGCGAAATTTTGGTAGGAATTATGTATTCAAGAATGACTTGGTGAATGGGAGAACCAAGGTGTGTATTGGATTGAGGAGGTATGTTAAGTAGTGATGAAGTGGTAGTTGTAGTATGAGAGTAGAGTGTGTAAAAATCTGTAGCAAACAGCATGTGAAATGCATTGGAGGAACAAGGAAAAGAGTTAGTGTTAGTAACCTCGGAAATGGAGATTTGACTTGGATATAGGTAGTACATGTGTCTAGGAGGTAAAGTAATGGATTGAGGATACTAGTAATGGCATTGGTAGAGGGAGTAATAAATGGTAAATGGTAAACCGAAAATCTGTAGCATAAGGGGGATGAAAACTAATGTAAGTGTGGGAAGGAAGCGAGGAGAAATTGTGTATGTGATGTAGGAATGAGTAAGGAATTGATGGATGAACTAAGGTGTATTAAGAGGGTTATTTAGTGGTAAAACATGTGGGATTAAGTGTAGGAACAATGGGGAAGTAATGGGTGAAAGATAGAACTGAAAACAGAAATAAAAATGCAAATACTGGGCCGGACCGACCTTGGGACCGGACTTGCAAGGTCGGTCGAGCCCAGATTTACAAAGACGGGAAAGCTTCTGGAATGGACCGAACTTGCGACCGGACTTGCAAGTTCGGTCGGACCAGAAAATTCTCCCGTCTGTAACCTACTGGAATGGACCGACCTTGCGACCGGACTTGCAAGGTCGGTCGACTCAAAAATTTTCCGTCTTGTAAGCTACTGGAATGGACCGACCTTGCGACCGGACTTGCAAGGTCGGTCGGGCTAAAATTTTCCGTTAAGTAACTCACTGGAATGGACCGACCTTGGGACCGGACTTGCAAGGTCGGTCGGCCCTGTAATTTCCCAGCGTAATTTCTTACTGACTTCGACCAACCTTGGGACCGACCCTGGGTAAGGTCGGTCGAGTCAAAACTTGCAAAAAAAAAAAACTATAAGACTATGGTTAGTATATATATATATGTGTATATGTATACCCACCTATACATATGTGCATATATATGTAAGTATACCATTGTTAAGCAATGAAAAGTAAGTAAATAAAATGTAAGTATAAGAATGTGAAGACTTAGTAAGTATGAGTTAGGAAGCGTAAGGGTAACCGAATTAGATTAATGATAGTTAGATTAATTATTCGGTTGTATGTATATCATAGGATTTGAATTGTGAACACCGGAGGAACGTTGGGATACAAGTACAACGGTGAAAGGTATGATTTCTTCATGCCCTGTATCCTAATCTGGTTACCCCGATTTGTGTGCTTATTTGATCACCTAAATAAGATAAATGCATGAATCGGACTATATTGCACTTACCTGTGCTTGACTTATGTTGTTCTTGATATTTATTGTCTTGAGCACTAGTTTGTATAATTCATGAAATATATGAATGATGATGAATGGTATTCGAATCTTGTATTGTACTTAAGTATTGTATTGCATTTCGTATGAATGGGTATTGAGCAATGTGTTGGTGTATGTGGCTTGTATGAATGACTTCTACTAATTCATAACTCCCTAACTCCTAACTTAAGTGAGTAAACTGGAATGAGTAGAAGTCCGATATAGCTTCGGCCACGCGTGAGATGCGAGTCCACAAGAGGTTGGCTGCAATTCCTGACTCTTAAACTGGTCCGCGGCCCAAATCCCTTGAATGGGTAGCATCCCGGATTGGTGAGTCAAGTAAATCCCGGAGGTGGGACGGAGTAGTCCCTAGGGCCGGAGGTCCCGACGACTTAACATGAGTAAGAGTAAGAGTAAGTAAGTATGTATGAGTATGAGTATGAGTATGAGTATGTATGCGTATGTATGAAGTAACGAGTAAAGAGTAATCTCCACCGATTAACCCGGGTGGACCAATGAAGCTAACGAACTGTACTTTGTGTATGTAATGAGTATGTGTATTCGGAAGAAGGTAAGTATGTGTTGGATGGTTATATTGTATTCCTTGTATGTAATGAAGTGTATGTATGTGTGCTTGCGTAAGTATTATTGTATTGTGTGTAAGAGCATGTATGCATGAATGTTTGTATGAAAATGAACTGCATGTATTCGACTAAGTGGTCGGCGTACCCTCACTAGTACGCGGGGTATGCGGTTATCATGCGCAGCGAAAGCTGACCCCCTAGGGGGAACGTTTTTAGTGTGCAGGTACCCGAAGCGGATGTGGTCAAGGTAAGAGACCGGCGGCACACCCTTGTACTTAGAAAGTAAGTAGTTGTGAGGAATGGGTAGATGTAGACTCTTAGTGAGTATGTATGAACTTGGAAGAGATATTACAATTATTCACCACTCAAAACAGAGAAAAGAAACTTGTTATGTGTTAGAATAATTAAAAATGTTAGGAATTAGTTGACAGAAATTTTAAGTTAGTAGTTAGAGACAATGGTAAGAAATGACAGAAAATTGAAATGACAATGGAAAGAAATGACAGAAAATTAAAGTTAGTAGTTAGAGACAATGGAAAGAAATGACAGAAAATTAAAGTTAGAGACAACGGAAAGAAATGACAATGGAATTGAAATGACAGAAATTTAAAGTTAGAGACAATGGAAAGAAATGACAATGGAAATGAAATGACAGAAATAAATGACAATAATATTAAGATGTCCAAAGTCAGATGTCCGAAGTTAGATGTCCAAGTCAGATGTCCAAGTCAGATGTCCGAAATTAGATTAACAATTTAATAGTATTAACAGATTATTATAATATAACAGGTGAATTAACCGGGGCTTAGGGACTAGATTAAATCAAGTCCCCGGCAACGGCGCCATTTTGCAGAACGTTTATATCGTGAGTGGTTAGAACTGGTGTAATTAAAATAAAAGTGAAGAAATTAAAACTCAATTTAAACGGCGGGCTGCAAACAAATCCCAGTCGTGGTGTATAGAAAAGTGTAAGCGACCGGATGTCGAACCGTGGGACTTATAGTGAAATAAGTAGTACCTAAGCTTGTCACAAAAGGGGGGAGTTAATTGACTTGTTTCTGAAAAGTGAATAACAGATTAATTTAGTGAACTGAAGTTAAATTAAACGGGACTCCGGGTTCAGGTTAATATGTCTGATTAATTATGCTATCTCTACCCGGTTTAATAAAATAATTGGCAAGATTCCTGTTATTACTTAAGGTCCGATGAAAACATAAGAACTCGTTTACCTGAAAATGCAAGGTCCGATGAAACTCAAGCAAATGCGTATAAACGGCAGAGGATATGAGGAATTTTATTCTTGCAACTTGTACTAACTTAAACGAAAATTAGTTATTACAGTTTTACGGCTTAATTAACCTATCTGTTTGTCACCGATCAGATTAGAACGACTTATAAGCTTTTTAATAAATCGATGAATTTATTAAAAGGGAGCGTGATAAACATTAATCATAACAAACTGGATTTATTTTAACCGGTAGAAATATATATTACACAACTAACAAACCATAGTTAAACCCTCACCCGGAGCAATCCTCCTTAGCCTGACATATTAACTGGTAATAAATCAGACAGAGTTGGACGTAATATTAGTACGAGGTGTGGATGGTGAATGGAGAAATGAAGAGAATGAAGAATGAAGCGTGTACGTAGGATAATATATGTGGAATGAGTGATTTGGAGTGTTTGTGTTCTGGGGGGACTGAATGATGTGTTGTGGCGTACGGGACAGAATTAATGGAAGAGAATGGAATGAGGTGAGCGATGGTCTGATTTTCTGGTTTTCTCCGTACGTCTGTTTAAGGTTGTAGGAGCTGGGTTTAAATAGAGGAAGGGAAGAGGCAGAACCGTGTGAATTGATTGCAGATTGATTGCTTCATTAATTGCAGGGGACAGATCTGAAACGCGTGAGAGAATTAAGGTAGGCGGAGTAGATGGATATGGCAAGTTGCAGACAGTCGGCGCGAAGAAGAAAACTGTTCGCGACTGATCTTTTAGTCACGTCCGCCTAAGAAACCGCCTCTGGCTATGCGGACACATTGGAACCGCTTTGCTGTCCGCCTAGGCGTCCGCCGTGTAACACGCGGTTGCCTTGGTCCTCCGCCTTGACGTCCGCCCACCGTCCGCCTTGACATCCGCCCACCGGTCCGCTTGACGTCCGCCCAACTAGACGCGGACACAAGTGTGGTCTGCCTAGCTGTCCGCATGAGTCCATGCGGTTGCATGTGTGGACACGAGATTCTTGACCTATTTTCTTCTACGAACTTTGACCGGCTCTAGATTCTTTGTTTGGACTCTGTTTTCTGAGCCGTTTGTGTCTATGCGTTCGTCTACTTTACTCCTAGCTTGGTTTTCCTCATGTTTAAACAATAAATTTTTAAGATAAAAATTAAACATAAACTAGAGAAAAACTAACCGAAGTGGAGAAATGAGCAAGAAAAGTGCTAATATTATATATGAAATACACCTATAAAATATGCTCATTTGGACACTTATTAGTATGAGTGTGAGTATGTATGCGTATGTATGAAGTAACGAGTAAAAGAGTAATCTCCACCCGATTAACCCGGTGGAACCAATGGCCAACAGAACTGTACTTTGTGTATGTAATAGTATGTGTATTCGTAAGAAGGTATTATGTGTTGGATGGTTATATTGTATTCCTTGTATGTAATGAAGTGTATGTAAGTGTGCTTGCGTAAGTATTATTGTATTGTGTGTAAGAGCATGTATGCATGAATGTTTGTATGAAAATGAACTGCATGTATTCGACCAAGTGGTCGGCGTACCCTCACTAGTACGCGGGGTATGCGGTTATCATGCGCAGCGAAAGCTGACCCCCTAGGGGGAACGTTTTTAGTGTGCAGGTACCCGAAGCGGATGTGGTCAAGGTAAGAGACCGGCGGCACACCCTTGTACTTAGAAAGTAAGTAGTTGTGAGGAATGGGTAGATGTAGACTCTTAGTGAGTATGTATGAACTTGGAAGAGATATTACAATTGTACAAGGATCCTAGTAGACTCGGTTAAGTATATTGTATTGTATGGATTATCGAGGAGTAAGTATTGAATGGAGCATTGTTGTATTTGATTGATGAATGGAGTATGTAATATAGATGTGTAGTACTCGGGATTCCGGTCCATCATACTGATGTTGTATGTAGAAATAGTAGCCTTGTTAGTCACGTGGGTGACTAATGGCATTGTATCACCCACTGTATGTAAGTACGTATCCGCTGCGTGTATCTGATGTGTAAGAAGATTGGACGGTAAGCATTGTATTAGTGGTAGGGGTGTTACACTTAGGTTTGGGGTATTTCAATCTACCCCCCTTAAAAGAACTTTGTCCCCAAAGTTCCCATGCATCTTATCTTATTAGAATACATGTCTTACCTCATTCCATAGATCATATAGATCATACTTATGTATACTTAAACTCATTGAATCATTAGATCCGCCATATGCTTATACTCAACTATCACACCACATGCTTAAGCATGTATAGCACTCAAAATTCTCTTTGTTTCTTTTTGATGATTAAAACAATCACATAATTTTCCAACGTATTCTCCCATGTCACCGGTCCGTAGACAATGGCTCGTTCGTCCTCGTCACCATGGGCCAGAATACAAAACAACTTTGCTCTCCCCATGTCACCGGTTCGAAGACAAAGGCTCGTGCGTCCTCGACTTCATGGGCGAGACTCAGTAAAAAGGTAATCCTTTTTACGAGGTCATGTGAGGAATAATTCCTCTAATTAAAAATACAATAAACTCCAATTACATTTTATCCTAATGCCTCTATGCTTAGCGTGATTTAATTGTGACCACTGGAAGGGAGTTTCAGGAATCATCCAACCCTGATGTGATCAGCATCAGTGTAGAACTATCCTTCCACCCCAGTTTGTGTTCGGTTTCCCTTGATCCCTAGAAAAAAAAAAGTTCCACCTCCCACGTCATTTTCAAACATCCAAATAATTCACTCATGTCCAATTTTCTATCTGTTTAGTTCTTCTAATCATAATCAATACATCTTCAAAGTGTGGACTCAGTCCGTCAAACATTCCCAATTCATCTCTTAATACTTACCTCAGGACTTAAATTCCTACTAAGTTTAATACCAGTCTCATACCAACTCTCACCATCTTGCACCTCATAGCATTACTATTTTCTAACTCATACTCATATCAAATAATATCTCATATATTCCATATTTCTTAAGTCTCCTTAATCCTCTTCCTTAATTCTCTTAACTTGAACTCACACCGGAGTTAACAAGATAGGTACTTAATATGTATGGTATTCACATCTTCTGTGCGCAATAACCATAATTTATCTCAAGATGTTTATGCAAAACAAATTCTCAAATTCTTTTGTGCTATGCACACCTTAGTTTATGTACTCAGTACATAAACATACGCTAAGCGGTTTTCGCTCTACCCCCCTTAAAGGATTACGCCCACGTAATCAACATTATATCATCCTTGAACATGGGTTCAAGATGACTAATTCTCACCAAGCATTCTAGCTTCCATATCATCTATCTCACTTACAATTCGATCAGAGGGTCCTAACTATGCTAATGACTTAGTCTCTGTATCGAGGATTCTTAACGGTACTTATACCATATTCTTAACTTAGTTTGGTCTAACCTCAAAGGTACTGATCTGCTAGCTTCCCCTGCACAACTCTGATAGTCTTAGGCTTAACTGCCTCGCTTATCCTTTTTATAGTATTGTATATCTTCCTCCTGCGTGCTTATGGTTTAGCACTAAAGGTCCCTCAATGGTCACGTGTTATCTTTAAATATACACCGCCTTGATGAGTTATTGCTCGTCTATCCAGTCTTCCTGGAGATCTAGTGTTTGTATTCTTAGTGTTTTCTCAAGTGTCTAAATTGTTATTTCCATCTGACCATTGGTTTGAGGATGATTCTTAATCTGAAACTACTGTTTAGTGCTTATTGCGCTTTACAGTCTTATCCTTAACACTTTAAGACATGTCCAATGTCTGTGCTTAACAATCCGTGCACTTCGCACTTCACAGTCCTTAATTATTTGATCTCTGATTCCTTTGTGTTGTTGGTTCAACTGAATTCTTCTCTTCGACTGTTTGTGGTAGTAGCTGCTCTTGTCTGATCTTGCGTTGTTGTCCGTGGTACGGAGTCGACTACTTCCCGTGTTCCTTACACCACTCGTCTACATGCATGGGGTACCTTACTGGTACATTACTACTTACCCAACTAACTCATAAATGAGCGTGTTAGGCCTGCAAGCCCCTGTGGGGTGCAGTCGTCCCACGTCTCGTTTTAGTAAACTCATAGTGTTCGTCACACGTTTAGCTATTGCTAATTATGAAGTATTCTGTTGTCGATCTCCTCTTCATCGTTCCATGATAACATTTATTGTTCTTCTTGAACTTAATCAAGGGAAATTTATTTACTGTGTTCTTGGGTATTGTATGCTCTAGTTGTTTCTGTATCCCGTACTGATTCGGTCTCTTAGCGACTGAGGTCTCTTTCCATAGAGCCTCTTATCTTGTTTCTCATATTTTGATCTACTAGGAATGCACTTCCAGTTCCTTAAGGAATGGGTAGTGTGTTTCTTGTGAAATCTTACCTAACCAGGTCCAGACTACTGGCATCAATGCACAGCTCGTCTTCCATCTTATTTCCTTGCGTATATTGGTCTTAACTCATAAATTTAATTGCCTCAGTGTCAATATTTGACGGCTCATACATAATGGTTGCTTCATATAAATATTGTACTCACAACCACTACTGCCGTGGTAGTTGGCCTTTACCATGTTACCCATTGATGGAGCAACTACTTACTCATTCACTCTAACATCTTATCTTATATTCAATCCCTTCTTGGTCTAAACACACTGGGAGTTCTCTAATTTCGGTGTTTGGCGGTTGTCATACCGTGCTGTAAAATGGTTATCTCTTAATACGAAGGTGTTCTGCTTCAATCTCAGGTTCATAAGTAGGCTAATTTCTCTCACATTCTTTCATCCTTTATGATGTGATTTACCATGTAATTTAACCGGTTACTGAAGAAGTCATCCGCTGAATCACAAGCTCTCCTAAGCATTGGTCACCTGACGTGCCATAATGTGCACTCACAATGTTTATCTCTGACGATTACTGATTCTTAAATCCTGGGTGTTGGATATGAGGTCTGTCTCTACAGCCTTCCTTATTACTCAAGTGTATCTGGTATGTTCTAAGGTAATTTCAAGGTTTATAGTTTTCATTCTCTAACGAAAGTGTATTACATCTCTAATAAGTGAAAGCCGTTTTTGAGGGGTTTATTCCCACTCATGGCCTCAACAAGGAGAGGTATCCCCACCCTAAAAGGCATGGTTCGTTCTCTGCCCCTGCCAATGAACTATCTCATTATTCTCATTGGTGCCTTTTCTTGGCAATATTTTCCACAATCTAAGTTATAGGTTTGGTAACCGTTCATATCTACGAATTGTAGTTCCTTCGTGGCTAAAATAAGCTCTTTTACAACTTACTGCGCCTCGAGCTCTGATGTGGTTAGCATCCTTGGCTCGTAGGCTCTTTGTGTTTAATGTCTCAGTTCATTACTTGTACTCTTACCCATCTGTAGGTCATCTTTGTAGGTTTTTGTTTCTTTGAACACTATCCACCGTTAGGTTACATATTAAATGTAGTATCGGGTTTCGTGGTAAGTGGCTGCATCCTGCTTCCTGCTATGGAAGTTTATTCAGGTGATCTGAGGTTACTTAGTGTCCTCGAAAATACTGTCATTTTACTAGACTTATGTCTTTTAGCAATCAAGGTTAGGTTCGTATTAGGCGTTTGCCTTACGGTGTCCAAGTTGGATATCATCCTGTCATCTTATACTTCCACCTCAATCCTTCGTTCAACTTCCATTGACTACGCCACCCGTTGATGATCAATCATACTTGGGCGTTAATGAGTCAGACAAACAGTATTAACTGTCATTCATCTGTTTGTTCGGCTTGACTATGCCCGCTCTGTGGGGGTAGTCCTCTGAGCTTTCCTTTTCCAGGGTTGTACGTCCTTAATCCTTAGTAGGTTATAGCTTACGTTCATTTCTTTTATCCTTGTTTTCTAGGTTTTCCAACATCTTCATTGAAGAATGTTTATTACTGGTATTCTCAATGATCACCTCGGGAGTCTTATCCCGTTCTTATTGAAAGTTTTTATGACGACTGTCTCCATTGTATTCCGTAACGCATTCCTTGTACGTTATTACTTACGTAGTGTTTTGCTCGCATTACTGAGCGATCTCTTATGTTTTCCTCTCGGGGTTTGGGATTGATGTTCTTACCGCACTGTCGGTTGTTGTTGTAGTAGGTTGTACCGTTGCTAATATTTATATCGTTTAGTATTCTGTCCATGTTCAGCGCCCTGCTGACGGGTGTATCCACTCATCTCATCATGGTCAGGCCGTCAGGCCCTTCCAAGGTCTCATTGTCTCGTTCTTATAGATTTACAATCTGGTATTAGTGTGTACTACAATTGTAGCGTTCGGTCATCTCGCCATGATGGCTTTCCGTGTAGCATAACCGTGGTAGCACTTGCTATGGCAAGTGCGCCATGCAAGATGAGCTTCCGGTATCGTGTGCGTCGGTAGTGGTACTTTCACCTAGTTTCCATATCTTTGGTAGTCCTCGGGACTCCTTAGACGTTATCTAATTTAGGATAACTAGCCATCCGGCAGTTTCCTGGTTATTTTGACAGTACTGTCATTTGTTAGGGTGTTCCTCTTTTTGAGGGAACCCCTCGTTACTTACTTATGTCTTAATCCTCGCTCCCGTCTTCACGTATTTTGTCATGATTACTAAGTAATGGTTCTCCCTTAGGCACTACATCGTAGTCCTATTCCGGTATACAGTAGTACACGTTCTTATTGTCGCCTACGCTATGTCGGCCAGGTTTTATAACCTTCCTCATTGTATGGGGTTTGGAGTTCCCGTTTCTAGCTAGTCCTTCCAGTAATCTTAACTCTCATGCTTGGTATTATCCCACTGTTATGCTCATTCGGACCACTGTCCGGCACTCATGTCGCTTATCATTTCCTTATCCATTGCACTAGTAGTGCTTTTCTTATCATTGGTATTACGGTGTAACTCGACTGCGTAGCATGTCGACCCATGTTGCCAGTAATTACCGTTCTCTTACTGGTAAAATTCTGTTGGCAGCGCCTATCTCCACGTTGCACTCCAATTAAATGGTTCAAGTTCCCGTGAACTGTTGTTCAACAAGATGTTTCTCGTATTGCTTACTGTTAACTGCCTGCCAGATGGGTTTTTCCCGAGTAAGAGAAGGCTTTCTTCTCTCTGGTGTTTGCTCCACGTATTCAGGGTTAGGGATGTGGAGGGCGGGCTTAGGTTCAATGGATATCAGGTAAACACCAGGAAGTCCTAGCTAACGCACCTCTCACTCTATCACTCAACCCTTAACCCATAACTCAAACTCAACCTCAGTATTCACCTAAGTTCGGTATTTCATGTCTTCAGAGCGTAACTACGCTCTGATACCACTTTTTGTAACACCCCATCTCAATCCAAATGTGGTCTCGCAACTTAACAACATATATATATATATACATGTCACAGCGGAATTCATTACACTCCAGGACCTTGCCACGGTCTGACGGACAGAATATACCGAACATTAGTACATACCAATCTTAACCAAATACATATCCTTCTTACATTCCCCTCACATCCTATACATCTTACTAACTCAAATTGCCATACGAGTGTACATGCACAACTCGTAGGCCACACTTAACCCGTAACGCTTGTACCCCTTCTTACTCTCGCGACGGCCGCCTCCTGACGTTCACCTGTGTAGTAAAAACAGCCCCCAAAGGGGGTCAGCACGAATGCTGGTACGATCCTCTCATGGCCCCCAAGCTAACGTGGCTACGACGACTAATTGTCGATAGCATGGAGGTTGATTAGATGCACAACATAATAGAAAGTGCAGTAAACAACAATACAAATATGAACAATCAAAGTTCAAACACAATGAACGACTTATATGCGTTCCCTTATTTAGTGAGTCAATTACTTCACTCCTTAAGTTACGTTTCCTCTTAATCTTAGTCCATCCTTATCTTACCTCAAGCCACCTGAGAAGTGTGTTACAAACGTTGAGAGAGAATCAGTTGTATGCCAAATTCTCTAAGTGTGAATTCTAGTTGAACCAAGTTTCATTTCTTGGTCATGTTATTTCCGAGGCTGGGATCACTGTTGATCCGGCAAAGATAGATGCAGTGCGCACCTGGCCTAGACCGAAGACGGTTACCGACATCAGGAGATTCCTCGGTCTGGCAGGATATTACAGGAGATTTGTGAAGGACTTCTCCAGTGTCTCGAAGCCGATGACTTCCTTAATGAAGAAGTATGCACCATTTGAGTGGACAGACGACTGTGAGAGTTCCTTCCAGAGTCTCAAGGATGCTCTTACCTCTGCACCAGTCCTGACAGTACCGGACGGTACATATGGTTTTGAGGTCTACCGCAACGCATCCGGAAGAGGTATGGGTTGTGTGCTGATGCAACACGGGAAGGTCGTAGCATACGCCTCCCGACAGCTGAAGAAACATGAATAGAATGACCCTACCCACCACTTAGAATTTGGTGGCATTATCTTTGCCTTCAAGATATGGTGATGTTATACCCAAAATTTCAACCCCCCCAGAGTAGTCTCTAGGGCATACGTGTTACAAAGGGCAAAAAGGGGTCAAAAAGCACCAAGGCGGGATTTTCCAATGACATTATCGGGATTTTCTATTTTCATATGACTTGTTCATTATCTCCAAACACTTCCAAATATCATAGTCATTATGAAAGGTATTTCATGATTTTCTGATAATATTTATTCTGGAAATTTAGCTTTTAATTCATATTATAAGCTAATTTCTTTAATTAACACATGAAATAACCTCAAAATAGAAATAATAAAAGGTTTCCAAAATTAAAAAAAAAATTGTCACATGGTTAGCATGACTACATACAGTCATAAACCTGAAATTATTTTATTTGGAACCTTAACCCAAAATTTAAAAGAGAAATTCAATCATTTTTGCAATTTTCTCTCTCCTATGGAAAATACCGAAATCAAAACAAAACGTCATGAAATTTTAACACAAGATAGAGGATGATTATTAGAGACTAATGCCGTTGGAATTTTGATATTTTGACTTTCCAATAATAAGTTATGAATTATGGGAGATTCCAGATTGTGAGATTTTTATCTACTCGGTTATTTATCAAAATAACCCGATTCCAAACTCTCAAAATTCTTAAAAATCATCCTTTTTCTTCAGTTAAAATTTCATAATTTTTATCGGCCTGAAACATATTTTAAAAAATCGGATTCCCTTAGAGCACAAAATCAGGGTTTTAGATAAAAATCTTGTTCTATCAACATGACCTTGCTCTTTCTATAAAAGGACCTTCCAAAATGACCTAGGGCAGAGGAGAACACTTCCAAAGTCAGAGAACACAGCCACAAACCTTCTCCCCACGTTTTTACACTTCCAAGCCTCAAATCAACACCGAAACTCTGCAGAAATCACCCCGAAATCACTAAAAACTCATCCTTTCTTCTCCCATTGAACTTCCAAGCACCAAAAACACACAAAAATAGAAGAAACACGTCCTTAACATCATAAATAAGAAGGAGTCAGAAGCTCAATTCGAAGTCAATCCAGAACCGGCATCAACGAAGCACCAAAAGACCCCCGATGTGAAGAGTCTCATTAAACCCGAAGGTAAAACAGGTTGAAATCAATTTTTTCTGACTTTGCTCGGCTTTAACTATTCTATGTTAAATTTTGGAGTCGAATTGACTTTTTACCGCTCCTGAATTAACGTTTGCTTTCGCTTCTGGCCAATAACTTGTATGCTAAGTTTCGTGTTTAATTCGTACTCAAAATGCAAACTTTTGATCACTAACGTTTTTAGAATCTTTCAGGCTACCTACCCATAAATTTTGAGCCAAAAACACCACCGGGAACCACCCAAACGCCGCCGTCTGAGAGCGGTCCGTGCCCACGGACGCTATGTCCGGGGTCTCGGACGCCTAGTCCGTAAGCCCGGACGCCCCCGGACGGTGGCGGGATATTTTTATTTTCAACAATTAGGGCTTTATAAAACATGTCCGGGCCCACGGACGTCCTGTCCGTGGCCCCGGACTTTTCAAAATCTCGTTTCTGTTTAAATTCGACTTTTATGTTCATATAGGTTAACTAGGGTCCGAGCCGTAATTAGGTTAAAATGACTTTTCAAAATCACTTTAATTTTCTGTCAAAAAATGCAAAAACACAAAAAAACAGAAGACTCGCGCATTTAGGTTAAAACGACTCGTAATAAGCCGTAATTAAACTAAGTAGAGGAAAAACGACTTCTAGGGGTAATGAAAGTAATTGAACCCTAATTAAGTCGAATATCAAGCCCCCGAGCCCGAACTCTCCTTTCCTAATTTGATCTAGGTAAAAATTAGGTGGCGACTCATAATAGGTTCCAGTGAGCTAGCTTAGGTTTTAATAATTATTGTTTTATGACATAGTTATTAATCTTAGGTTATAAGTGGACCTAAAACCCGACTAGATCCCAATCAATTTAATCAACATAGGATAGGGTTTAAAATCGAGGCTCACAGGCGACATCATTTGTATGGGGGAAGCGTGATAATTTATTCTGAGCACAAGAGTTTGAAGTATTTATTCACTCAGAAGGAGTTGAACATGAGACAAAGAAGGTGGGTCGAGTTCTTAAACGACTACGACATCAACCTACAGTACAAAGAGGATGAAGCAAATATGGTAGCTGACTCATTGTGTCGTCGAGCACACTCTCTCCATTCGCTAGTCTCTCATTCTAGCTTGGTTGAAGAGGTGCGAAGTGCTCACATGTCGGATCAGTACATTCAAGAGATCAGGCAGAAGCTTATTGATGGCACATTCGAGGGTCAGAAGTATGATTTTCGACTCCACGATGATGACCTGATTACGCTTAATGGCTGACTGTGTATCCCGAAGAGTAGCGCCGAGCTGAAAGAGCGCATACTGAGTGAATCCCACTGTTCTACTACTTCAATTCACCCCAGAGCTTCAAAGATGTATAAGAACATGAAACGATATTTTTGGTGGACTGGAATGAAAAAGGATGTGAATGACTGTGTGGTAAAGTGTCTTACTTGTCAGAAGGTCAAGTTTGAGCACCGACGGCCTGGTGGTATGGTGTAGCCAATGCCAGTGCCTGAGTGGAAGTTCCATGATATTTCCATGGACTTCGTAGTAGGGCTTCCACCTACAAGGGGAGGTCTGAACATGATATGGGTCGTTGTTGACCAACTGACCAAGGTGGCCCGATTCATATCGATGAAGGACACTTGGAAAGTGGCAAAGCTAGCAGAGCTCTTTGACCGAGAAATTGTATGACACCATGGGGTACCGAAGACTATCATGTCTGATAGGGATACCATAATCCTCTCGAGGTACTAGGGAACTACGCGGGAAGCGCTTGGTACCGAGCTGAAGCTGAGTACAACGTTCTACCCTCAGACAGATGGTCAGAGTGAGCGCACCATCCAGACGCTCGAGGATATGTTACGTGCATATGCACTTGACTTTCAGACCAGCTGGATTGACAAGTTACATTTGATCGAGTTTCGCTACAACAACAGTTACCATGCTTCAACAAGATGTCTCCCTTCCAGGCTTTGTACGGTAGACCATGCCGCATGCCATTATGCTGGGATGAGTCGAGTGAGACGGTCATTATAGGACCCGGATATCTGGAGCAAGTACAAGCAGAAGTACACCAGATCTGAGCTAACATGAAGGCAGCTCAGGATAGGAAGAAATCATACGCGGATGTGCGACGACGTGACCTGGAGTTCACCCTGGGCGACCAGGTATTTCTTAGAGTTCCCCCATGAAGGGAGTGTTTCGTTTTGGCCAGAAAGGCAAGTTGAGCCCAAAATATGTGGGGCCTTATGTTGTGACGGAGCGGATAGGCCCAGTAGCTTACAGGCTTGATCTGCCTGCTGAGCTGGGTAAGGTACATGATGTATTTCATGTATCACAGTTGAAGAAGTATATGTCTCATCCGTCTCATGTGCTTCAGCCCGAAAGGCTAACGTTAGATCCGACCATGCGATCAGTGGAGACTCCCGTATGAGTTGTGGACACTAAGACTTGAGACACTCGCCATAAGTCTGTAAGACTGGTGAAGGTTCTCTAGTCTAACCAGGAAGTCGAGGAGGCCACTTGGGAGTTGGAAGATAAAATGACGGTGAAGTACCTGTCTTTGTATACTCCTTAGTATTTGTATGTATAGGGTACGGGGCGTACCCCTATTTTAAGGGGGGTAGAGCCGTTTCGGTTAAGTATGTATGACATGTATTGAAATACATTGTCTATATTGTTATGTTATAGACCTTTGGGTCTAAATGATGTTATGTTACCGGGACCTTGAGTCCGATGTTATGTCAAGTATGTTTGTTATGGAAGTAATGTTTTACAAGTAATCCCCGTGTTCTAATTTAAAAGATGCGTGGGAAGTGTGAACTTTGGGGACAAAGTTCTTTTAAGGGGGGAGGGTAGATTGAAATACCCCAAACCTTTATATGTTGTTTAAATATTAAACTATGGTATATTAAGGCTAAAAAGTGCCTTATAAATGTTAGTGAACAATTTAAACCATAGAAAACACGATAAAATACCATAAAGGCAATTAGAGCAAAAATGTGCTCTAAGCTTGGGATGCCCTTGGTTAAGACCCAAAGGGCTTACCAAGACTTTATTTACATGTTAATGAACATGTTAAACCAATTACTAAAGAAAACCAATCTTGAAAACAAGTTAAAACACAAAATGTGCTCTAAGGAGTCGTAAAGCACATTTTTGAAAAATTGTCATAGAAATAGGTTTTGAGTGGCTAAATGCCCATCATAACTCTTTAATCAACAGGTGTAGTACTTAGTATCACATTAGAAAGTCTAAATCAATGGGAAATCACAATTTTCACAATTATGTGCACTAATTAGTGAATAGTGCCCAAATAGTGCTAGTTTAGCATTAATTCAACATAAGTCAATTAAATGGTCAACAAAGACCATAAATATCCCATGGAGGATAAGGGGGCCAGTTTTTAAGTATGAGTCACCACACTTAGCTAGTTAAATAAGGAAGAAAGGAAATAAAGTGTAAGTTCACTATTTACTTTATTACTTAAATATCTTACAAACTTACCTCTCCCCTTATTCTCTTCTTTCCTTCTTGATTCCCACCGTCTCCAACCTTCTCCTCCCTTCTCAAAACGGTTTTGCTACAGCAATATACCATTCTCCATCTTTGAATTCTTGTAACTCCTAGCTCCATGCTCTAAAATTAATTCCAAGACCACTATTCTCGTAGTTTGGTCAAGCTCTACAACTTTGTCTTTTCAAATCTTCAAAAGCTCCATTTTGGTGCCATCGAGATTCACCATTGAAGGAGCAAGAACACATCTTTTTCTACCTTGTCATTCTCCTTTGCTTCAAGGTAAGGAAAACCAAAGAAAAATAACATTTCCTTTCATTTTTGTATATGGCCGAGAATCACCATTTTAATAGTGCCTTCTTTTGATCGTTCATAGCTTCATTTCTAACTTCAAAGGACTAGGTGGAGTCCTCTCTTGCTACTTAATCAAATTCTCATTCAAACCAAAGGTAAAAATTCATTTTTATGTTTTATAACACTTATATGAATTTAGGGTGTATATGTGAGTTTAAGTATGAATCTTAAAGCTCATTACCCTTATATGTGTGTATGGATAGAATGTTGACAAGTGATCAAGTTCCTTGCTAAGTTTCAATCCAAGAAAACAAGAAAAGAAAACTTGAAGAAAAGAGGTAAATAACCTAACTTAATGGGGTTTCATGGGTCTTAGGAAAATTGAGCTTTAAATGCTTAATAAACTATCTAAGGAGCCAATGGTAAATGAGTTAGAAAACTATCCTCAAGGAGGTTATTAAAGAGATATGGGATGTTGTATGTATTTACATGTCAAAGGCAAATATTATGTGGGAAATTCTGTGTAACACCCCTCACATTAAACGCGTAATAATCACTCTCGTAGCATAATTAAAGACGTCTTACAGCGGAAGGTAAACACTAATAATTCTCACTCGGGTGTCACATGCCATTACTCGCCCATGCGAGTAAAGAAGTAGAAAAGAAATAATAATAATAATAAAATAACTACAATAATTAACTGCAGTGATGAACGAGATATATACCACATCATCCTAAGTTTAAACTAACACATATGGTAAGTGAGGATCTAAGGTAATCCCCATATTTACATCGTACTAAATATAAATTAATTATGAATGTGCGATAAATAATGACATCGTTGACTACCCCAAAATCCCGCACTCCGGCTACGTAGCTCGATCAAGTCCTGTAATGTGGCCATAAAGGCTCAGCCAACTGCTGGTATGCTAAATGTTATCCTAGACCCTTTAGGCCACTTAGGTCGTTTTAGCCATCTTGATTAACATGGGTTTCGTTTCATGCTGTACCGTTTACATGCTTATAACATAAATGTAAATACGAAATTAAAACACACAACAAGTATTCAAACATTAACACATCAAGACATGCTATTACGACCTTTATGATTGAACTATTAAATTCGAATCGACGGTAAGGTAAGAGTTAGCTGAAGTCCAGTTAGTCTCACTTGTTTATTTCCATCACATGAAGCCCCACTTCCAACAATCTCACATAAACATACGGGTGTCATGTTAAGGACAATTCCCCGTTTAAGCTCACACATTAATATTTTAGACAATAGTCCGGTGCCATCTACAGTGGGTAGATGGACTCACTTATCTACAGTGGTAGATGTCCATTAGGCCGAAGCCTTGGTATGATGCCAACGGTAGCACATTCCGACTAACGATCATATCCGGCTCGTTAGATAAACAAGAGTAGACCCTAACCGGGTACGAAACTCTAGTGATCACTATGCGCAACCTGCTGGAACGAATGCAGACCAGGATTTATTAAATATTGTTTCATTAATTAGTTATCACACTCTTATAAGTTAGCGTATGTTAAATTAGTCTCCTGGAGAGTCAATCTCGTTATTGGAGAAAACACATTTTTATTGGATGCCCTATCGGGTCTTACACGCAACCTAGAAGTCTACTAGGTGATGTTCAAAGGTCAAGTCATCGCTCTAGAGATGGTTAATACTGGGTCTCTAAACTAAGTTCCTCACTTAGTGTGTTAGGAGTTGTTTACTCTCACAAGGTAGTATCCAGAGTCTCTCCTGAAAGTTCATACACAGTTAGGGTGATAATCAGTATCACATGTCCAAACGACGTACGTGCACAATTAATAAACGCTTTGGCGATTGGAAAACGTAAACAGATACAATCACATGCATAACATTATTTATCTGACATGCAAGCACACAGATACGTCTGGAACCCAAGGAAACCCTCGGAGTTTTCAGACCACACATTCACATACCGTACACTGACGAGCAAAGCTAGCGAAACGAGCGCACGCCTATCCTCTAAGTTCCCGGAGCTCGCATCCGGCAACCCGATCTACTGAGATATGTAATTACTATTACTATCCATGTTTTGGATTTACCTAACTAGCCATAGTCATTCTTGGCGCATAACCTGTAACTAACCCCTTAATCGGTTGGTTGTTTAGTTCGCGTTTTCGTGAGTCTTTGGAATTTATATTTCTATCGTACGGTTCAACTTATGAATATGCATTATTCAATACCTTATTTTATTCACTACGTGGAGGTTGTATCCCTGGTTGTCATGATACCCAACGCGGTTATTCGTTCTCGTATAATTACGTATATTTACATTTACGCGTATATATTAATACTCTCATGTTTATATATATATATATATCTATATTCATGTACGTTTATAGGTTCGTACGTATGTATATGTAATACTCGTCGTCATTTTGTTGCACGTTACGTGACAGTAATTACTTAACTGTCAACGTTATTCATTCCTCGTACGGTTATGCATGGGAATACCTACATACATCATTTATACGTTTTCGTATTTACTTGTATCAAATTTCATGTCATGTTGTCTTGTAAACTTCTATATATTACACTTGTACATATTTTATGGTAACTATATATATATATATATATATATATATATGTATATCTTACAAAGTCACGTGATATTTCCCATCCCATGCTAAAATTTTATATTAATCTTATCTCGTCATTCCATGTAGAATGTATATATTGTTCACTTGTACCGTTTATCCCTGCGTATCTTATTAAAACTTGATTTCACGATTTTACAATATACGGTTATACATTGTTGCGCATCTTACACTAGTCGAAAAAGGCCTATTTTGGCGGTTCCAATGGGCCTATTTCGGCGGTTGTGAACCGCCGAAATAGGTGTACCTATCTCGGCGGTTCTTAGAGAACAACCGCCGAGATAGACCCATAGGATTGACCGATGCTGAGTTTGACCATGAACATCTCAGCGGTTCTTAGAGAACAACCGCCGAGATAGACTCATGGTCAAACTCAGCATGGTCAAACTCAGCATCGGTCAATCCCATGGGTCTATCTCGGCGGTTGTTCTCTAAGAACCACCGAGATAGGGGTATTTTTTTTTGTTTTTTTCCATCCCAGCTTATATATATATATATTCACCGCATTTGGTTCAATGAGACCTGTAATAAAGCTTCATCCATACAGGGAGCTCCAGCACACATTTAAAAATTTATAAAAGGTCCCAATTAATACCAACGACGCACCACAATTTGAGAGTTAACAAAACCAATGCAATTACACTTAATTACACACTTTCATTACAAATAAAAAACAACATTACAATTCAAATCTACCATTACACCATCCACAAGTGTACAGAGTTACAATTACATACTCCAAAAAGTTCACAAAACATCTTCATGATCATCAATTCATTAAACTTGTGCAGACAAACTCCGACCATTCCTCAAGCATCGCAACAATTTGAGCATCATCATACTGGCCACCTTTGAACACTTCTTCATAAGCCTTGAAAAAAAATGAACATTAATCTAAAACGTACAAGTCTAACAACATGTAAAGAGCATAACTGAAACTTTCAAAGAATGTTACCTTGTCTAACGAGTGCTCTGGTAAAAGGTTCGACGCTCCTACTATGTCACTCATGAATCTCATCACATAGTATCCACATTCTGAACCCCCAGGCTGCACCGGACACTATACAAACGCACATATTGACAGTTATAAACAAGTTTAAACATTATAACACAAATTTATCAATTAATAGAGTACCTTGACAGTGTTCCAAGGGATGTTACTCTTCATTGTTTTATTCTGGAGAGATAATGCAGCTATCATGGAACTATATACAACAGCAATATATATAGTTTTAAGCACCAGTAGCAAGTTATGAAACAGTTAATGTTAAGTAATAATAATTCTTGTTTACGATAACAAACTAATTACCCCAGTATTGCGGTAGAGATCTTCGATCTCTTGGCATTCGTACCAAGTGATTAAAATTGTAAGATTCGTGGGTGCTTCAACATCACCAGCACAAGCAATGACCAATGTCGACTGTCCACAAATTACACAATGTGTTGAAATCATTAAGCCACTAACACAAACTATATGTTTTAGATAATACTAAGAGAAATAGTCAAATATCATACCCTGGATGATATGGCAGCATAATAAATGACTTGTTAGAACATTCAAAGAGGACATTCGTCATATATTGCATAAGGCCTTCCATATCACTTGTCATCTGGACTTCACTGCACATAGCAGGACACAGGAATCCAAATATGTGATCTTCATAGACATTGATTGCCTTATTATGCACCCACCTATGAGGCAATATCATTAGTCATTAACTTTTTATTCAATCATCTAATTCATCACCAATCAATGAATTCAAAATATAAAAGGTAGAAGTCACTCACATGGCGGCTGACTTGAGAATCGACACATTCAACCAATCCCTCCTGAAGCACTCCTCGAAGTCGGACATATACATCCCAAATCGATGTATATCTTCTCCTTGAACTATATAGTGAAATATCCGCTCGGGATCTTCCACAGTGAGGGAATAACAATCAGGTGGTAGCAGCAACAACGATGAATGCAGAATCTGCATATTAGTCGACAAGCCGGCCAATATTCTTTTCTCCACCAAAGCTGGTCTAAGCATGAAATTTGTGGATGCCTTTGATTGCACAGGTGCAGCAATTCTTTTTCCTTTGCCCTTATCAGTCTTCGGTCAGCTCATATCCTATGATATTAGTCTAATTAAGTATATGGATGCAAGGTGGTACACCAATAGTTTTATAGCAACGGTTAAGAGTAAATACATGCCCAGGGAGTCTGACCAATCGTACAGGCCACTGCACTGTCAAAGTTTGTGCGGAACGCAAGGTAGGTCTTTGTTTGATCGGCACCGGTAAACCGACGTCAGTATGCTCTGCAACAAATTCGTCCAGAAGCACTCGTACATGGTAATGTCGGAGTGGTTCACCGTGCACAATATCACTTGGAAGAGAGGGGAAAAGTTTTCCCCATGCCACCATGACCTCTTCTACTCCAATTTGTAAAAACAGATGGCACTCAGTGGGTGCCTGAGTGTTATGTGGAACTTGTTTAGATAAAAATTGAGAATTCCTCTATGATGATATTAGTGATCAAGTGAAAAATCTTAATCGTCATGTACTCAATTGAAATGTTAGTCTAACCTTTAAAGATGCATAGGGAAACGGATCAGCCGAGTGGACACTACTTCTCACTACCGGTGCACTCTGCTGCTGAATGGGTGACTCAACTGGTGGTCGAGAAACCTCTTGGCTGTCATGCTGCTGTGGCTGAAGCCTTGACATAGCGTGAGCGATCCTCTCGTCGACGCTCTGAGTAATCCTCTGCTCCATCTCAGCCAACGCTCTCAGGTGCTCCTCATAGCTAATCGTCTTTCCCTGTGCACTTCTGGACCCGGGTACGCCAAATGCCTGGCGGATACCAACGTGCCCACCAAACCCAATGACACGACCTGGATGATCCTTCTTACCAAGAGCGCGTGTAAGAGGATCATCATTCCTCTGTGAGGTCCAGGTGCCCTGGGTGAGCTGAGAGCTTAATTCACCCTAATACAACACACAAATACAGTTATTAGTTTAACATAAGTTCATATACAAATGAAATGAACAGTTTGACTAAAAATGAAATGATATCACTTACCATTTGAGCAATAACTGCTCTCGTGGCTTCATCGTATTGATGATTTTCGGGAGTAGAGTTCTTCGGAATGTGGCTTAACTCCCACACTTTCATTCTTCTGCCACTGGCATCCAATGAGCCATCCGTGGGCAGATATCCCTTTTGCTCCCATTTTGGTACCCTTTGAGCAATACTTTTTCCACCTAAGTGGTGAGGGTACAGATTCTTCTTAGCATTTGCTTGTTGTTGCGCACGGAGAGCCTGCATAAATTAATGGGATCATGTTTAGTGAAATTGAAGACAAAAAAACATAAGAAATTAAGATTAATTTATGTATGTATGACAATAAAGTGCACCTGGAACTCCGGTGTGTGACGCCTCTCAACAAATTGTACCCATTGCTCTTCTGTTATGCCCTCGTAAACCTCCCATGGTGGTATCTCACCGTCTCCACCATGATCTGGATCATCTGGATCTTCTGGAGCAGGCATCTTGTAGATGAACTTTTCAGCCAACTTATTCTTGTGGTCCCGGAACTGTTTCGACATCACTGATAGCACATCCTTTTTAAGTGCGGGATCCACGGAGAAACGAGACTACGTACATGATCATTCAGTTAGTAAAGTAAACCTAAATGTTCTATTATTTCACAAAACATCATAGTAATAATGTAGAGATTTACCTGAAGACGCTGAAACATAGTATCCTTCAATGATTGAGGCACTTGCTTCCAGTTGTGGTTTATGTTGCAATATGACTTCACCAAATGGCTACCGTAAGCGGTGAAGTCATTCTTCCAATTTCCATGGGGTTGGTTGAACTGATTGAAGTCCACCGGTTTTGTAGGAGGGCCCTTGTTAGCCTTCAGCCCACGTGTTGCACCTCTCTTCTTTTGCTTCTTCGCCTCTGGTGGGACAACTGACTCCTCTTCGGTCTGCTGTGAAGGGCCAGCCTCAGTCTCGTGTACTGCTACCTGGTCCTTCTTCTTCTTTCCTCCTCTTGTGACCCGCTTACTTGGTCTATTCTGCTGTGGCTCATGTGGTCTCATCCGGTAGCATATCATGAATCAGCTCGAGGAATGTCGTGAAACCTTTGTCATTCAATCCATATCTTCCCTTCAGGTTGAACAAATTCAATATAGCTGTCAATTTCGTGTACTTAGTGCAAGTAGGATACAACGCCGTTTTGGATGCGTCCAACAACCTTTGATACTCATCCGGCCGGTCGACAAAATTATCCTCAACGTCATCAAGCATCTCGTCAATTTGTTCATCATGATAAGTCGACTCACTGTCAACATTGACTCCGGAAGCGCTTGGGAGTTCTGGCTCGTTAATAGTATCGAATGTCTGCTCGGTTCTTGAGTTACACCGATCGTGACTGTAGGAAGCTGAAGCATTATATTCAACAGGTTCTCCATGAAAAATCCATTTTGTATAATGTGGCATGAAACCACGGGTCTTCACATGGAATTGTACGAGGTTGATGCTTGAATATTGTCTAACCACACCACAATCAACACAAGGACATGGAATTTTCTCCGCCTTTGTCCTGTCCTTGTGTTGAACTGCAGCTTTGCAAAACTCTTTCAGCATTTTGTCAAAATGTTCGCCTCTATCACCATACATCCAGTCACGCTCCATACTATATGTGCAACAGATCACAAGTGTGAGTTAGAGCCTTTGTAGAATATGGTCTGTATTAAGTTGCACATGTTTATTTCTTAATGGAGCATGACTGGGATGATTGTCAATTAGTCTAGCCTAACTCTAAGGTTGCAAACACAAAATAAACTAGCATTTTAAATTTAAGAAATTGTTGCACTTCTAAAACAGAAACCGGTGTTTAAAACAATATTACGAATACTTTTTCTACAAAAAATTCGGCATGACTTTTGCATAATTGTACACATCCTGTGCTTATTATTCAGCACTCACCAAAGTCATCACAACCACAAACATTCCAACAATGGCAGCAACCAACAATTAAAATAAATCAATTCTTTACTAGCTAACTGAAAACCAATTGCAAATTCAGATCATCAAATCAACGCTTTCAATTCTCCACTGTATAACTTCAAACCAGTTTAGAGATTAGCAAAGAATCGAGAGTTAAAATACGTACTTGTTTTTTAAGGATTTATGGATAGGGGAGACTGGTGCCTGAGAGGTAGGCTTCTGTGCGAGAGATACAGCAATACCACTTCTGATATGTCTCCGCAAGGGAGCAACAAAAAATAAATTACAAAAAAAATGCATCAACAAATAGGGAATGAAGCTAAATTATGTACTAGCACTTATATTTAAATACATAATTGCATTTATTAAACAAAAAATAAGGTTTAGTTACTTACTTGTGCACAGAGGAGGAAAGTGCAACAGTAATGGAAGAAGGCGGGAAACAAGAGAGGTGATTCACGGACTTGAATGTAGTGAGACCTGATAAAAAAAATTAGATATTGCTAGACATATACACATACATTAAACAATATTAATTACGAAGAGATTTAAAAAAAACGGCATGACTTTTGCATAATTTTACCTATCCCATGCTTATTATTAAGCATTCACCAACCATTCATCAACACAAATTTCCATCACAAATCAAACTAATACCAACTTTATCCATTAAACCAAATTTTAATAATTTGTGGAAATCAAATACAAAGTAAAAAAAAGACACAACCATGCCTATTATTAAGCATTCACCAATTATTCAACAACACAAATTTCAATCATAAACCAAACTAATATATACCAAATTTATTCATCAAACAAAATTCCAATAATTTGTGGAAATCAAATACAAAGTACAAAAGAGAAAAATGATAAGTTAGATTATATTACCGGTTCGAAAATGAATTGTTCTCCGCTCCGCTTTCAATCTACCATCAAATGGTAAAGAAGCTTCTTAAGTATTTATCTGTAGAGACACAAATACGTATAGACACAAGAGAAACTCAGTAGTTGTGTTTGTTCCTTATATGCAGTTAGGTTGCAAATTTACAGTGAGTGAAGAGAGTGAAGAGAATGAAGAGTTAAATTAAAAAAAATTTACCGGTCTCTAAATGAATTGTTTTCAGTCCCTCTTCTCAATCGGGCGTGCGAGACGCATATAGCCAATCTCTACAGAGGCAACGCATAAAGATTGAACAACATTCACATCAATTAGAATAATTTTATATTAAACTTAATGACTATACAATACTCATATATATATATATACACTACCGAATGTTTAATAGTATTTTAACCAATGAATGAAGTTGTTCACAACAACTCATAAATGATAAGATCAAACTGTAACTTACATAACAACCTAAATTGTATTTTTCATGTTTAACCTGTTATCCATAATTTTCAATATACCTCTTATGCATCACACTCATGTATTAACGATAATATAATCTCATAATCAAATATGTAAATTATAAACATTATCGTTAGCTCATTCAAACAAGCACAATAATTATTTTTTTAGTATAACTCTAATACAATCTACAGAGAGTGGGGAACTTAGTGTCAAAGATGATAACTCATCAACTCGACTACATTGTTTATGAAGACAAGGAGAAACTCTTAATTGCTTAACTTATATTACTTGTTCGAACAAGTAAACTTACATTTGGGATTAGTACAAATTTTGTGCAATTAGATAAACAAAATGCAATTTTCATTGCATAAGGAAAAAATAATTTAAAGATCCTCACCGCACTTTTACTATTAAATAAACAATACAATATTTAAAATCCTTTTCTTGAAAAAAAATTTAGTTATGAAATTTTTCTGATTTATGTGTTGCTTATTTATGCAAAAATAACTAGTAGAGATCTCACTCACCAATGTGTATTTACAATGTATATTTACTTATGAAATGTGAATTAACAAGTAATTTTAAGTGGACAAATAAGCTAACCTAACTATACTGAAACAAATAATGCTCAAACATTGTTCCACCCCATATATAAGCATAATAAATCTAGCCCAAATAAGCTAACCTAACTATACTTAAAAGAAGGGCCAAAAACAGCAAAAAAATTCACTCGGACATTTCGTCAAACACCTTGTGTGCATACATAAATTTATTAGTTTAACAACCAAATCTTGCAAAGATTTCACACACACAATAAATATCAGCATCCACAATCACAATGTGACAACAATCTAACAATTTTAACAACACATTAACATTTTATTAAACAAAACCGAAACTTAAGTTAGGGTTTATACTCACCTCTATTCGCCTCTGTTGCTGGGCGGAAGGAGGGCGGCGACGCCAACCGACGCGACGACCACCGACGGCGCGACGTCCGGCGAAGGCGAGAGGAGGAGGAGGGCGGGCGGGCGACGACAGTGTGGTGGCGGTGGCGTCGGGTTCGCAATCGCCGCGGAGAACAGAGAGAGAAGAGGGGTTATTTAGCCCTAATGAAATCGTAATTGTGTCGAGTTGGGCTGGGGGGTTATTTAAAAGGACCTATTTCGGCGGTTCTTTGCTAGAAACCACCGAAATAGGCCCTATTTAATAATAATAAAAAAAGAGACCTATTTCGGCGGTTCCTAACAAAGAACCGCCGAAATAGATGATTAAATTAAAAAAAAAAGAAAAATAGAAACACCTATTTCGGCGGTTTCGTGTAAGGAACCACCGAAATAGGTCTCTTTAATTTTTTTATTATTAAAAAGGGCCTATTTCGGCGGTTCATATCTAGGAACCGCCGAAATAGACCCCTTCTTTACATACAATATACATCTCGGGCCCCTATTTCGGCGGTTTTATCTACAACCGCCAAAATAGGTGCGCCGAAATAGAAGTTTTTTGTACTAGTGTTACGATTTACGGTTCCTAGTATATGATATACTCTCTAATAATTCCCAACTTGACTTATCATTTTGTGTAATTGTTTACAAGTTGTAATCATGCCATGTTAATCCCTTAGTGATATATTTCCTATAACTTAGAAAAATGTCACATTACAACATTCTAACTTTATATTACAGTCTGTCAACTAATTCCAAACCAATCATTATAGTTTTCGGAAAACTTCATACTTTCCCCACTTAGTTTCGATTAATTGCAGTTTTAGCCCGAATGTAACATTTGCTACATTCAACACCCTATTTAATTCATAATCTAAGGTTTTCAATATTGTATCATACACATATATACATAGATACTAAATTTCCGAAAAACACCCAAATTTTATCCGGATTTGTACTTTCTCCCCACACTTTCTTTTTATCACATATTACCCCCCTTTATTTATTTATTTTAAACTTACAATTTAACACCGAAACCTTACATTATACATATTAATTATTTAAATCACAATTCCAACCCAATTTTTTCTAAATTGCGTACAACATCACTTATTTAGTAAATTTACAAATATCACCCAATCTTTTCGGTAATTTCAAAAACACCCATATAGTATTATAAATTTCATTTTTAATTTAACACTTCATCAAATTATCAAATAAATTTACTTAGCTTTCCAATTTGGTTAAATGTCATATGTGGTCAATGTTGACCACCCCAGATGTTTCCTTTTACCCATATTTACTATAATTACGAAAATACCCTTTTCTACTTTTCTAATTTTACATTTAACAATTTAATGTTATAAAATTGTATTATTATTTTTTATGTTTTATCTAAATCTTTAAAGTTATATCCTTGTATCAGAATTTTTATATAATTCCTTTAATCATTTTAAAAATTAATAATCAATTCATAAGGTTCAAAATAAGTATAATAAAGATGGTTTAAAATATGTGGCTTTAAACATAACATGAAATTATTTACAAAATGACAATAAAATGCCTTACTATGTAAATTCACTCACGGTTTGTTTTGTACAATTAATTTTCAATATTTCACACTTTTTTTTCATTACTAATTTTCATAACTTAATTAAATATTGGATTAACACTTAGTTAACTAACTCTTTAATTTTCTACACTCCCTCAAGATTCAAAATTGTGTATTCCCCGTAAACATGCTCGCGGTTTTCTACAGATTTTTTTTTCATATCATTTTTAAGCATTCTCAAAATATTTTTCCTACACTAATAATTCCTTAGCTAAGATTAATTGAGTCATAATCATCCCAGCCTATTAACCGTATTTATACTTACTATATTTTACACATGATTATTACCGAAGTGGTATACATATCATTTCTACAGCCCACGGTTTTTCCCACAATTTTATATAACTCATTTCTAACACGTGTTTCTCATCGCATAACCCCTAAACATGACTTAAGCTAGTAATTAATACTTAGGCCTACCAATCAAGCACCACTAATACTTACTGCACTTAATTAGGGTCTAAGTTCACCTATATATACAAGCACATGTTCTCTGTTTTCTGCAGATTTATATACAACATTTTTAGACATTGTTTCTCACATTATATGCTCATACTTTGACTTAGACAACTCATAACCATCTAGGCTCATTTACCTAGCACACATCCATTATTTCCACACAATATCATCACTTAAACAACACATACATGGCATATAGTTTCGGTCATGTTCAGATTTGTTTTTTCCTACAATAACAATTTAAACATGTTTTCCTTCACTAATAACTCACTAGCAGGGCTAGGTGAGTCATTATCATTTCAGCTTACTAACCACACATATATTTACTGTATTTTCCATATTACCATTACCTTAAACAATACATACCTGAGCATGTTATCTCCAGTTTACCTACACCTCTCGGTAATGGTTTAAGGGACATAAAATGGAGTAGTAAGTGTGGTTACCTTGGTGAGTTGACAAAGGATCTCCCACTAACTCTCCAGCCACTCCAACACTTGAAGCCTCACGGTGCTTTTCTGTACATGCCTCAGTTAGTGTTTTTCCTTTGTTTTGTTTGTATAAGGCTTAAACCATTGTCTATTTCGTAATTTATTTAGTAACATAGTTATCTCTTAATTTTTAACACCCCAACTCAATCCAGATGTGGTCTCGCAACTTAACAGTATATATATAAACATGTCACAGTGGAATTCCTTACAATCCAGGACCTTGCCACGGTCTGTCTACAGAATATACCGAACATTAGTACATAACAACCTTAACCAAATACATATTCTTCTTGCAATCCTCTCACATCCTATACATCTTACTAGCTCAATTGCCATACGAGTGTACATGCATAACTCGTAGGACTCACTTAATCCCTAACACTCGTACCCCTTCTTACTCTCGCGACGGCCGCTTCCTGATGTACCTGTGTAGTAAAAACAGCCCCCAAAGGGGGTCAGCACGAATGCTGGTACGATCCCCTCATGGCCCCCAAGCTAACGTGGCTCCGATGACTAATTGTCGATAGCATGGAGGTTGATTAAATGCATAACATAATAGTAAATGCTGTAAACAACAATCCATATATGAACAATCAAAGTTCACACACACAATGAACGGCTTAAATGTGTTCCCTTAATTAGTGAGTTAGTTATTTAACTCCTTAAGTAATGTTCCCCCTTAATCTTAGTCCATCCTTATCTCGCCTCAATCTTAGTCTTATCTTAATCTTAGAAACAACCATCCTTAAATAAGGAGTGGATGTAGCTTATCTTAATATTAATAATACAAACCATCCTTTAAAAAGGAATGGTTGCAACTTATCTCAACCTTACCTTATGTATGCCAACCGTTCTCTCATTGGGAACAGGTTAGCCCTTAGTTCGTTGTTTATTTTTGTAGGGCTTGGTTAACCCTAGTGAAATACCCCAAACCTTGGTATGTTGTGTAAATGTTAAAGTATGGTATTTAAAGGCTAAAAAGTGCCTTAGAAACATAAATGAACCATTTAAACCATGGTAAAACACAATAAAACACTAAGACACGGTTTGAGCAAAAACATGCTCTAAGCTTGGAGTGAACTTGGCTAGGACCCAAAGAGCCTACCAAGACTTGATAATATTTAATTATGACTTATAAGGCTAATTAAGTCCTTATGAAACTTTGGTAGACAATGAAACCAAACAAAACACAAATAAATACCTTAAGGTCAATATGGGCTAAAATGTGCTCTAAGCTTGGGATAAATGTTTATAAGACCTAATGGTCATACCTATGCTTTATTTATATGTTAATGAACATATTAAATCAATTACTAAAGAAAACCAAGCTTGAAAACAAGTTAAAACGCAAAATGTGCTTTAAGGAGTCTTAAAGCACGTTTTTGAAAAATTGTCTTGTAAATGAGTTTTGAATGGCTAAATGTCCATCATTACTCTTTAATTAACATGTGTACTATATAGTATCACATTTGGAAGTCTATATCAATGGGAAATCAAAAATTTCACTTCTATGTGCCTTGTTTTAGTGAATAGTGATTTTAATAAGCTAGTTTGTAACATATGTTGTTATAAGTTGTTTAATTGGTCAACAAAGGCCAAATATATGTTATATAATGAAGGGGCCACGGTTTTGGGTGTGTGAGTCATCACACTTGGCTAGCAAATAAAGAAAAGAAGAAAGAATAAAAGAGAAAAGTTACTTTATAACATAAATATCTTAACAAAGTGTACTCTCTCACCTCATTCTCTTCTTTCCTTCCATTTCACACGGTTTCTTCATCTCCTCCCTTCTCCATTTTCGTTTTGCTACAGTAAGTAGCCATTCTCCATCTTTGAATGCTTGTAACTCATGGCTCCAAGCTCTGAATTCAATTCCGAGACTACCGTTGTCTTAGTTAGAGTAAGCTCTACATTCCTATCTTTTCAAATCTTCAAAAGCTCCATTTCGGTGCCAAGGAGATTCACCATTGAAGGAGCTTGAGCTCATGTTTCCATGCCTTGTCATTCTCTTATGCTTCAAGGTAAGGAAAATCAAAGAAAATCCATGTTTCCTCTCATTTTGGTACATGTCCGAAAATTTACCTCACAATGGTGTTTTATCTTGCTCTCTTCTTAGCTTAATTCAAACTTCAAAGGACTAGGAGGAGTCCTATCTTGCCTCTTAACCAAGCTCTCTCTTCAAATTCCAAAGGTAATCATCAAATTTAGTGTTTTAAGACACTTATGTAAACCTAGGGTTTAATTATGAGTTTGAGTATTAAACTTAATACTCATTACCCTTATATGTGTATTGGTTAGAAGGTTGACAAGTGAGAAAAGCTCCTTGCCGATTTTCAATCAAGAAAAACAAGAGAAAACAAGTGAGAAAGCTTGGAAAACAAAGAGGTAAATGACCTCTCATAATGTGGTTTATTGTACTAGGAAATTGAGCTATATTTGCTTAATAAATGACTTAAAGAGCCAATGGCAAATGAGCTAGAAAACTATCCAGAAGGTGGACTAAAAAGACATGGGAGCATTGTTGTGTGTATTCGCAGGTTGAAGGCATTTAAATGTGGAGATTCAGTGTTTAAGTTTAATGTTATTTAAGGGCCTAAGAGCCAAGCAATTTAAGTTTATGCACTATATTGTGATGTAGTGTAGTTAAAGGCTTAGTTGTGTGTAAAGGGCATTTCTTGTAAAGATGAATTTCTTGAATGGTTAAAGGATGAAAAACAATATGTTTGTGTGTAAGGAATGTGTATTAAGTGATTAAGTGTTCTTGGTTGTCTAAAGGTGAAAACCTAAGTGTTTGGGTGTGATAGTTACAAGAGAAGCTATGGCAAAATTTAGTTGATAAACAAAGGAGTTTATGTGATGAAATGAGATTTTAAGACCTAGAAGGTACTAGGAACTTGTTAAGTGTTAAGATGGTGGAAGAAGGTGAATCATGGTGTTCTTAGGTGTTAAGGTGCCATGGGCATTGTCTTGGAGGATTTAGAACTCAAATGGGTGTTTTGAACACACCAAGGAATTGTTATGTGAAGTGTTAAGTCTTGTTCAAGATTTGGTAAACAAAGGAAAAGAAATGCCTAGTGAAGGTCTAAGTGAAAACTTGTGGAAATTAGAAGCAATTGTGCAAAGGAGGTGTGTATGAGAAATAATGCTTTTGGAGTGGTGGTAATGTTTGTGATACAACACTTTGGTTAGTTGAGGTAGTAGGCATGATATACCACTTAGAAATCTAAGAAAAATGTTATAAGTGCTAGGAATTGTTGTAAGGAATTGAGTAACCAGTTAGTGATGATTTAGGAAAGTTTAGTGCTTGTTTTAAGGTGTTTAAACATGTAGGAAACATGTGGAAAGTTTATGGAATGATTAGGTAAGGTTTAAGGTTGGTTTAGGGGTTGAAAAATGATGTTTTGACAAGTTAATAACATGGTCCGGGACCTAGCCCTTGTATAGGTACCCGGACCACCCCTTAAAAAGAGCCGAGAGTGAAGTTTAGAAGTGGTCCGGGTCCTTAGTCCAGGACCAAGACCCGGACCAAGGGTAAAATAAGGCCGAGAGTACATTCTACAAGTGGTCCGGGACCTTGGGTCCGGACCAAGTCCCGGACCAGGTCAAAAGTGTTGCAAAATCTGTTTTAAAGGCTTCTAATCATGGGGAATTGAATGGTAATGGTTTTAGGTGATGTTTAGGCCTTGTTTGGTGGCATATAAAGGCCTTAAAATGTGTAAACAAGTGTTGGGTTTGATGTGAGAGTTGTAAACTTAATATCACAAGAGTAAGTTAAGTGTAACGGGAATGACGGGGTAAACTATGGGCGCTTTAAACGTTAAGCAAACATGTTACCCCAATATTAATAAAAGTAATTGTGATGTTACCAGTTGTACGGGATTTGTTCGAGGAACCTAAAAGGACATGATATAGTGGACCGTGGCGACAGGTATGGTTTTCTTGCAACCTGTGTCCTACCGGATTACACCGGCTTGTATGCCAATATGTTTTTCTGAGTGTTTGCCACCTTGTAAGATTAAGACATGTAATGAGTTTATAGTAATTCATTTATGTGGCGAATTTGGCCTCCGATACCATTTAACCTCAAATATGTGTTAAACCTTAGCTAACCAAATCTAGGAACACATGAGTGATCGGTATTCGGAGTTAACGACCCAAACCTTGGGAACGTTCTAACCACGGCTATGTGTGAGTTAGATGGATATTGTTGTTGTATGCAAGTGTGTGAACCTCCCTTGTGTGCTTAACTTGGTCATGATACCGTATGGTGTGTGGATGTGGTAGGCTCCATAATGGATCTCTAACTACTTATTTATAAGTATATATGTACTCATGGGGGTGAGGAGTCCGGTTGTTCCGGCCACGCGTGTGATGGACGGGAGTCGATGTCATATCCGGTTCGGCTCTCTTGGTGTATGTATAGGTTGTATTCCAATTTGGTTTCTACCTTCCCTTAGCTTATCCAAAGCTAGTTACTGACTCACGTCGGGCCACAGGGGCATACGAATGTTATTTCGGTGTGCTTGGGATTACTATATCCGACACACCTTGGGTTTAAGTTAACCGTTCGATATAACTGGACGTTAACGAGGTTGGTAACGAGCTTAGCATGAGATTGGCAATAATCTCTAGGCTCACTATATATACTAACTATGGTGGAAGGTTCCTTGTGTGAACCAATCTTATGGTGTTATGAGTTGTTATTGTGCTAGGCAATTTCCCTTGCTATGCTATGATGTGTTTATGTTAGATGTTTAAAATGAACTCGATGTTAACATGTGTACGTCGAAACGAGAAAAGTGTTGTTGTGTTTGCTATGTGAGGAATGTGATATGTTGTAAGATATGGAGTGTATGGATCATGGAAATGAATCCCAGTTGTGACAAGAGGCGTTTAAGGATAACCCGATTCAAGGGTAAGTGTCGTCTATTAAGGAAGTAGCTCCGTTAGAGGAGGAACACTCTAGGGATAATGAATACCATGAGTGACTCATCAAGTAAGGATGTATTATCCGTTGTTGAGCCATTGAGGCAAAATGTTTTGTGTTGCGTGTTTACAGTTGCATGCATGATTTAAATATAATCAATCGCATGCTAAGACGACAATTAGTTGTGCGTGGCCCGGTAGCATGTGGGCTGCGGGATTACCATACCAGCAAAGGTGCTGAGCCCCTTGGGGGCCACCCTTTCTCTTCTTTTCCTATTTCAGGTACAGAGAGCTGGAAGCCGTTCGAGAGTAGGACGGGGTAGTCATTGTACATGGGTATTCATTTAAGTGTATATATACAGTAGGTGTAGTAAGACCGATATTGTTGTCGGCATCAGTTTATAAATACTCGGTATAGTTGGAAGGTGTATGTTGTTGTTGTTGTTGTTGTTGTTGTTAATGGAAGGGGGATAATAATGTGTAGTTGCTCGGGAATTTAGCCCATCAGACCGGTACAATGTATATGGATTAGCCTTGTTAGCCACGTGGGTGGCTAACGGCGTGTAACACCAACGAGTTAAGTAATGTGATAAGGTTTGTATTTCCGCTGCAGTTTATTGTAAGTGTGTTAATGTTGGATGGGGTGTTACAAAAAGTGGTATCAGAGCGAAGTATCGCTCTGATGACTGAATTACCGAGCTTAGGAAGTACCGAGTTAGAATTTTAGTACTTTGGGTTAAGGGTTGAGTGATAGCGAGAGAGATACGCTAGTAAGGAACTACCAGTGAATACTGGAAACCTACTATATCCTTCCCGCCCTCCACAATCCCTGTAAACTACTTTGGGAAAGAACGCCAGAGAGATGGAAGTCCACTCTTACTCGGGAATACCCGATCTGGCTATGTTTAAGTACTACTGTGAGTACGGAGAACCTGTCATACGGTAGATCCTGAAACTGGGAATCCCGGAGACGGTTTCCATCTAAACAATGTTAACCGCATTAATAGCGAAGAATGAAGAATTTTGTGTATAAAGCGAATAGAATTTCCGGCAACCTGGGTCGACATGCAGAGCAGTCGAGAATAACCAGCTTGCAACGCACTGAACGTGCAACAAGCAAGGAGTGGATTAGTGAAACCCGAGACGAATGTCTATGGGACCACAGTTGGTAAGTAATACACCAACGCATACCAACCAACTAAGGAACTGTAACATAGTGCCCAAACAAGAGACAAGTCTCAATAACCACGACGATGCGTGGAACGGGCTCCAAAGAGAAAATAATGCTAAGTAAAAAGGGGACTCCAAGAATGGGAGACACCCCAGTTGATAACTATTATGTGAATACAGTGAGAAGTTATCCAAAGGTTATTGTCGAGACCGTAAGAACAAATAAGGGCCAACAAGGCCACTGATGATAGTGCGGGTGAAAACAATACCACAACCGGTATGTTGAACCGATAGCCAGTTAGCATGGCGCACTTGCCATAGCAAGTGCTGCTATAGCAGGGCTATTCGGAAAATTTATAACCACTACAAGTACTTGGAAAAGTACAATAAAGTTAAATGTGATTGTCATAACAGTGGAAGGGCCTGCTAGCCTAACCTCTGTAATTGTAAGTACACCAGTCAGCAAGAAGCTAGACTTGGCTAAGGCAAGAAGATGTTGTGAAGCCATGAAAATTTTTCTTTCAACCCAGATTTATTCAAACCCTTTTCTTTTCAAAACCAAATTTTCTTTCAAACCAACACTTCTTTCCAACCTTCTTTTAAACCAAACCAGTAAAACCAAGGGCAGATGATAAGGTACAATAGTGGATAAACTTTCCTTCGATTAAGTTCGGGAAGCACGGGACGCATATTGTCAAAGGACAATATAAGGGAGTTGACAACAGAATACTTCACCTAGGCGTGTGACGGACACTACGAGTGTACCAACTGAATTGTGGGACGACCGCACTCCGATAGGAGCTTGTGGGCCTGACAGACCTACTTATGGGTTAGTTGGGTAGGTAGCAATGTATCATTATGGTACCCCACATATGTATACGAGTGGAGTCCGAAACACGGGAAGTAGTCGACTCCGTCTACGGTCAGCAGTATAAATCAAACAAGAGCTAGAGATTACAAGGAATGGTTGAAGTTAAGGAACTCAGCTAAATTAAAGAGACTGAAGGAAACAGTGAATGTGTGCAAGGGAATATTTAAGATACAGGAGGTGCGAAGTACACCGACTGTTATATAAAGACATTAGAGAAGGCGTAGTTTACTGGAAGTACCCATAAGTGCAAGCCAAATGTAATGGCATATTTTGATAACACCCAGGAGCAATCCTTGATGGGTATTTGGATTAAACATGGTTGGATGAAGCAATATAATTGAAACGCAAGAGTTGGAACAATTACCCGGATTAAACACTGAAGGTAAACCCACTTAAAAGTAGGACCCTAAGTTGCCAGAGAGATAACTTGGAAGGAATCGCGACAGTAAGGCTTATAAGCCACAACAACTTGTGATATGTAAATTTGATCGGTTGCAGAAGTATATGCTCTACAAGTAAATAGAGCGGAGAACGAACCACTGCATTAAGAGTGGGGATACCTCTGGATATTGTGAGACCGCAGGAGCGGTAGCTATATGAACCAAGTTCAAGGAATATGCTAAGGGTTGACCATGTTGTTATTACCCCAGGATGATTTGAATAAAATAATACGAAAAGAAGTGCTCATACCAGTTGTGTACACAGGAAGAGTAATAAGTCTGATAGCAATCACCATACGAGTGTGAAGCTAAATGTGTAGCGAACAACGCTCAAGGAAAAAATAGTAGTATATTCAAAAATCAGCCAAATAAATGGCCAGATAAACCCAGCGTAATAGCGGAAGCTAATATAATAGCGGATGCAGTATAAGTTGATGTTGTATAATGAGTAAGGATATGGTGCGCAATAAGCGACCGTTGTGTGAGTATTGTTAGATGATAAAATGGGGAGTGAGCAGAGTTATGAGTTAAACCCAGTGGAGGCACAACATAAATGATAGCAAACGAACCGAGCAGTAAGCCGGTGACAAGTATTATGTGATAAGAATTTCAGTAAAACACAGTGTAAAATTCCTATCGCAATCGCATGAGAGATTTGCTGTCAAGAGTTTACGCCTCTGCACTCTGTATGACTGAGTGTTTTGGTATTGCACTTGCGCAGTAATGATCAAGTGGGATAGCTAGGAATCAAAAGCATGGTAATTGTGGAGGAATAATGTTATAATGGCCGATGCATAGGTAATGCAAGGCCGCAGGAATGAAAGAATACATGTGCAAAACCAAAGGTGGAGACGTGATTAACAGTAAGTGACTACAGTAACACTAAATACCAAATGTCGGTATGAGATATACCCCAGGTGTGGGAAATAACTGAGAGAGCACTACACATTAAGTAGTAGCTCAATCTCAACCGACAGTAAGTCGGTAGAAGTAAGTCAATCATTGTGCAGTTTACGCAGTAAGCTATTGGAGAAGTGGATGGAAAGTTTTGGAACTCACCGAATTCGCTCAGGGTAAGAGATACCATGCGTCGGTTGAGAAACCATTGTTACCTAGATAAGGGTAATACATTAGAGAAGTACAATACAGTAATAGTAACGAATGGGGCAAACTAGCCCTATAATTATCAGAGTTGCGCAACAGAGGCCAGTGAGCCCATGCATCAGATACCGAATATACATTGTGAATATGAATGAATGGCTAGTTATCAATGCCTAGAACCTCACAGGCCAGGACCGAAACCGGTTATGAGTTAGAACTCCAATGCGAATTCTTGGTTTAGGGACTAAACCGCCAATATGGTTAAAATCCTCTAATCAGAATCCATTGTGTAATAGACCGCGTGGAAGTCAAAACACTTCACGACGGCAGAACATCTTAAGCTAAGGTTTAGTGATTGATTACGTGGGCGTAATCCCTTTTAAGGGGGGTAGAGCGCAAAACCACTTAGTGTGTTTTACCGTACAAGTGTACGTGAACGGGGTTGTGCATAGCACAAAATGATTTGTTATGATGGTTGGCGCGTGTGTTATATCAACATACGCATTTATTTGTGGTTAAATTGTGGTAATTGCGCACAGAAGGCGAATACCATTGTGGGAAGTGTGTTTATTTTGTTAACAGTGGTGTGTGAGAGTACAAGTGGAAGGGAGTAAAGAAACTCCCGGGGAACTAAAACCCCGACGGTGCATAAATGTAAACCATGTATTGTATTTTGATAAAAAAAATATGTATATTATACAATGTTGTGATTTATGAAGGGGTATGAGACCGACATAGAACCTAGTGAGAATTAAATTCCCTAGGTAACTTGAATTAAGTTGGATTTGGGTGATGATTGATAGACGGAGTTCTATTCCTTGGAGATGTAATGATTATGACTAGAAGGATTTAAAGATAGAAAATGGGATACGCTTGAATTAGTTGTTGGTTGAAAAAGAAGTGGGAGGTGAAACTTGATTATCATGAGATCAAGGGAAGCCGAACACAAATTGGGGTGGAAAGATAGTTCAACACGGATGCTGATCACATCAGGGTTGGATGACTCTTGAAGCTCCCTGTAAGTGGTCACAAACAACCATGTTAAGAAAAAATACAAGGAGCATAAATTGGACTTGGAGTTGTGTGGTGTTTCAAAAGGATTTTCAATTGGTGTTTTCAAACAATCGATTAATATTTTGAATAAAAGATCTTCTTATACTTAACCTAGTAAAGAATATTTTTGTAGTACTTGCTCACGAGCTGAGGACGTATGAGCCTTTGTCTTCGGACCGGTGACATGAGAAGTACATATGTTAAAAATTAAGTGAATGTTTTGATCTCCCAAAGGAACGGGGACCAGAAGGTGTCCATCGCGACCGGGTTCTGCGGGATCACAGTGTATATGTACTCAACGTGGGATTCGAACCCATGGAGAGATGGAAAAGGTATTTCTGTTTGATATACATGCTATGACATGTTGTTTGGTATGTGTGATAAAAGTTATTTTGACTTTGATCTCCTAAAGTGTATGCTATCAAGACCTATGAGTCTAAATGTGTTGTGTTACATAGACCTATGTGTCTAAATGTGGTTATGTCACCCAGACCTAAGAGTCTGAGGGATATTGTATAGGTGCAAGTGTGGTGAAGGTACCCGGACCATTAAGTCCGAGGTTACCATGTGAGTATGATATTTTATGTATAATGTGGATATGTTGCCCGGACCATTAAGTCCGAGGTTGGATGTAAAGGGTGGTTGGTAATGGAAGTTTATGACTATAAGTAATTCCCGTATTCTAATCCAATGATGCGAGGAAATGTGAACTTCGAGGACGAAGTTCTTTTAAGGGGGGTAGATTGAAATACCCCAAACCTTGGTATGTTGTGTAAATGTTAAACTATGGTATTTAAAGGCTAAAAAGTGCCTTAGAAACATAAATGAACCATTTAAACCATGGTAAAACACAATAAAACACTAAGACACGGTTTGAGCAAAAACATGCTCTAAGCTTGGAGTGAACTTGGCTAGGACCCAAAGAGCCTACCAAGACTTGATAATATTTAATTATGACTTATAAGGCTAATTAAGTCCTTAGGAAACTTTGGTAGACAATGAAACCAAACAAAACACAAATAAATACCTTAAGGTCAATATGGGCTAAAATGTGCTCTAAGCTTGGGATAAATGTGTATAAGACCTAATGGTCATACCTATGCCTTATTTATATGTTAATGAACATATTAAATCAATTACTAAAGAAAACCAAGCTTGAAAACAAGTTAAAACGCAAAATGTGCTTTAAGGAGTCTTAAAGCACGTTTTTGAAAAATTGTCTTGTAAATGAGTTTTGAATGGCTAAATGTCCATCATTACTCTTTAATTAACATGTGTACTATATAGTATCACATTTGGAAGTCTATATCAATGGGAAATCAAAAATTTCACTTCTATGTGCCTTGTTTTAGTGAATAGTGATTTTAATAAGCTAGTTTGTAACATATGTTGTTATAAGTTGTTTAATTGGTCAACAAAGGCCAAATATATGTTATATAATGAAGGGGCCACGGTTTTGGGTGTGTGAGTCATCACACTTGGCTAGCAAATAAAGAAAAGAAGAAAGAATAAAAGAGAAAAGTTACTTTATAACATAAATATCTTAACAAAGTGTACTCTCTCACCTCATTCTCTTCTTTCCTTCCATTTCACACGGTTTCTTCATCTCCTCCCTTCTCCATTTTCGTTTTGCTACAGTAAGTAGCCATTCTCCATCTTTGAATGCTTGTAACTCATGGCTCCAAGCTCCGAATTCAATTCCGAGACTACCGTTGTCTTAGTTAGAGTAAGCTCTACATTCCTATCTTTTCAAATCTTCAAAAGCTCCATTTCGGTGCCAAGGAGATTCACCATTGAAGGAGCTTGAGCTCATGTTTCCATGCCTTGTCATTCTCTTATGCTTCAAGGTAAGGAAAATCAAAGAAAATCCATGTTTCCTCTCATTTTGGTACATGTCCGAAAATTTACCTCACAATGGTGTTTTATCTTGCTCTCTTCTTAGCTTAATTCAAACTTCAAAGGACTAGGAGGAGTCCTATCTTGCCTCTTAACCAAGCTCTCTTTCAAATTCCAAAGGTAATCATCAAATTTAGTGTTTTAAGACACTTATGTAAACCTAGGGTTTAATTATGAGTTTGAGTATTAAACTTAATACTCATTACCCTTATATGTGTATTGGTTAGAAGGTTGACAAGTGAGAAAAGCTCCTTGCCGATTTTCAATCAAGAAAAACAAGAGAAAACAAGTGAGAAAGCTTGGAAAACAAAGAGGTAAATGACCTCTCATAATGTGGTTTATTGTACTAGGAAATTGAGCTATATTTGCTTAATAAATGACTTAAAGAGCCAATGGCAAATGAGCTAGAAAACTATCCACAAGGTGGACTAAAAAACATGGGAGCATTGTTGTGTGTATTCGCAGGTTGAAGGCATTTAAATGTGGAGATTCAGTGTTTAAGTTTAATGTTATTTAAGGGCCTAAGAGCCAAGCAATTTAAGTTTATGCACTATATTGTGATGTAGTGTAGTTAAAGGCTTAGTTGTGTGTAAAGGGCATTTCTTGTAAAGATGAATGTCTTGAATGGTTAAAGGATGAAAAACAATATGTTTGTGTGTAAGGAATGTGTATTAAGTGATTAAGTGTTCTTGGTTGTCTAAAGGTGAAAACCTAAGTGTTTGGGTGTGAGAGTTTACAAGAGAAGCTATGGCAAAATTTAGTTGATAAACAAAGGAGTTTATGTGATGAAATGAGATTTTAAGACCTAGAAGGTACTAGGAACTTGTTAAGTGTTAAGATGGTGGAAGAAGGTGAATCATGGTGTTCTTAGGTGTTAAGGTGCCATGGGCATTGTCTTGGAGGATTTAGAACTCAAATGGGTGTTTTGAACACACCAAGGAATTGTTATGTGAAGTGTTAAGTCTTGTTCAAGATTTGGTAAACAAAGGAAAAGAAATGCCTAGTGAAGGTCTAAGTGAAAACTTGTGGAAATTAGAAGCAATTGTGCAAAGGAGGTGTGTATGAGAAATAATGCTTTTGGAGTGGTGGTAATGTTTGTGATACAACACTTTGGTTAGTTGAGGTAGTAGGCATGATATACCACTTAGAAATCTAAGAAAAATGTTATAAGTGCTAGGAATTGTTGTAAGGAATTGAGTAACCAGTTAGTGATGATTTAGGAAAGTTTAGTGCTTGTTTTAAGGTGTTTAAACATGTAGGAAACATGTGGAAAGTTTATGGAATGATTAGGTAAGGTTTAAGGTTGGTTTAGGGGTTGAAAAATGATGTTTTGACAAGTTAATAACATGGTCCGGGACCTAGCCCTTGTATAGGTACCCGGACCACCCCTTAAAAAGAGCCGAGAGTGAAGTTTAGAAGTGGTCCGGGTCCTTAGTCCAGGACCAAGACCCGGACCAAGGGTAAAATAAGGCCGAGAGTACATTCTACAAGTGGTCCGGGACCTTGGGTCCGGACCAAGTCCCGGACCAGGTCAAAAGTGTTGCAAAATCTGTTTTAAAGGCTTCTAATCATGGGGAATTGAATGGTAATGGTTTTAGGTGATGTTTAGGCCTTGTTTGGTGGCATATAAAGGCCTTAAAATGTGTAAACAAGTGTTGGGTTTGATGTGAGAGTTGTAAACTTAATATCACAAGAGTAAGTTAAGTGTAACGGGAATGACGGGGTAAACTATGGGCGCTTTAAACGTTAAGCAAACATGTTACCCCAATATTAATAAAAGTATTGTGATGTTACCAGTTGTACGGGATTTGTTCGAGGAACCTAAAAGGACATGATATAGTGGACCGTGGCGACAGGTATGGTTTTCTTGCAACCTGTGTCCTACCGGATTACACCGGCTTGTATGCCAATATGTTTTTCTGAGTGTTTGCCACCTTGTAAGATTAAGACATGTAATGAGTTTATAGTAATTCATTTATGTGGCGAATTTGGCCTCCGATACCATTTAACCTCAAATATGTGTTAAACCTTAGCTAACCAAATCTAGGAACACATGAGTGATCGGTATTCGGAGTTAACGACCCAAACCTTGGGAACGTTCTAACCACGGCTATGTGTGAGTTAGATGGATATTGTTGTTGTATGCAAGTGTGTGAACCTCCCTTGTGTGCTTAACTCGGTCATGATACCGTATGGTGTGTGGATGTGGTAGGCTCCATAATGGATCTCTAACTACTTATTTATAAGTAATATGTACTAATGGGGGTGAGGAGTCCGGTTGTTCCGGCCACGCGTGTGATGGACGGGAGTCGATGTCATATCCGGTTCGGCTCTCTTGGTGTATGTATAGGTTGTATTCCAATTTGGTTTCTACCTTCCCTTAGCTTATCCAAAGCTAGTTACTGACTCACGTCGGGCCACAGGGGCATACGAATGTTATTTCGGTGTGCTTGGGATTACTATATCCGACACACCTTGGGTTTAAGTTAACCGTTCGATATAACTGGACGTTAACGAGGTTGGTAACGAGCTTAGCATGAGATTGGCAATAATCTCTAGGCTCACTATATATACTAACTATGGTGGAAGGTTCCTTGTGTGAACCAATCTTATGGTGTTCTGAGTTGTTATTGTGCTAGGCAATTTCCCTTGCTATGCTATGATGTGTTTATGTTAGATGTTTAAAATGAACTCGATGTTAACATGTGTACGTCGAAACGAGAAAAGTGTTGTTGTGTTTGCTATGTGAGGAATGTGATATGTTGTAAGATATGGAGTGTATGGATCATGGAAATGAATCCCAGTTGTGACAAGAGGCGTTTAAGGATAACCCGATTTAAGGGTAAGTGTCGTCTATTAAGGAAGTAGCTCCGTTAGAGGAGGAACACTCTAGGGATAATGAATACCATGAGTGACTCATCAAGTAAGGATGTATTATCCGTTGTTGAGCCATTGAGGCAAAATGTTTTGTGTTGCGTGTTTACAGTTGCATGCATGATTTAAATATAATCAATCGCATGCTAAGACGACAATTAGTTGTGCGTGGCCCGGTAGCATGTGGGCTGCGGGATTACCATACCAGCAAAGGTGCTGAGCCCCTTGGGGGCCACCCTTTCTCTTCTTTTCTTATTTCAGGTACAGAGAGCTGGAAGCCGTTCGAGAGTAGGACGGGGTAGTCATTGTACATGGGTATTCATTTAAGTGTATATATACAGTAGGTGTAGTAAGACCGATATTGTTGTCGGCATCAGTTTATAAATACTCGGTATAGTTGGAAGGTGTATGTTGTTGTTGTTGTTGTTGTTGTTAATGGAAGGGGGATAATAATGTGTAGTTGCTCGGGAATTTAGCCCATCAGACCGGTACAACGTATATGGATTAGCCTTGTTAGCCACGTGGGTGGCTAACGGCGTGTAACACCAACGAGTTAAGTAATGTGATAAGGTTTGTATTTCCGCTGCAGTTTATTGTAAGTGTGTTAATGTTGGATGGGGTGTTACACCTAGCCAGCAGCAGGACACTTACCGGCAATAAACAACATTCTTAAATTGTTGGGGATGTAGGCTTGATCCCCCCACGCCATCTTAAAGCCACCTACCTTGGACTGGATGTCCAATGTAGCTGAGCCGGTCAACCGACCCAAGGCTACTAGTCAGAGGACTAGTCCTTAATCGGAAGTCGAATCTGCTATAGATACCGACCCCCTTTTCTTAGCATGCATAACCGGAGATCGGTCCCGGGTTTCCCCACTCAAGTTCCAGTTAGTAGTAGTCTCAAGACCATGTTTGTTGGTTAACCTCTTTCGGTTTATATCGTCCCATATTAGGGAGCGTTCCTTAGTCTCACTCATTTCCTTACTAAACGTTGGTTAGTAAGTTCTCACGGTATGTTGTGTTAGTTTTCAAACATCACACAACAATACAATAAATATAATATATTCCGGTTGCATGCTTTATCTTGTTTAGTGAGCACACAAAAACAAATAGCACACAAACCAAGGGACACCTCGTTAGCAAGCAGGTCACAAGAGAACTGTACCGTTCACCGTTGGCCGTTCAGTTGCTTAATCTCTTCCGGAGTCCAATTTCCAAGTCCTAAAACATTCATTCAGTTTTAGGTTGTTAATCACTTAACTCAATTCAACTTACTTATCTTACTAACTTACTTAACCCTTAATGATTCCAACCTAACACCTCTTAAGTCTTACAACTAATCTTACAACTTAATCTTAAACTTTTAAGTTTATTCTTAACTTAATCCCTTAGGTCTTTTATACCTCTAATCATCATTGCCCCCTTAATGGGGTACCATTAATACCACCAAACTCTCTTAGGGTTTCTTTTTTTTTAAGTCTTAAGGGTCGTCCGACCCACCGTCCGACCCACCGACTGGGTCGGTCCACTCCACAGACTCTCCCGTCTTTTAAACCCCTCCGTCCGACCCACCGTCCGACCCACCGACTGGGGTCGGTCCATTACAGAAACTCTTATGGCGGCTTAACAGAGGTCCGTCCGACCCAACCTTGGGTCGGACCCCTAGGTCGGACGCCACCAGAACATGTCCAAAATTGTTAAATCTTCACCAAACTTCTCCTTAAGCCTTCTAATGTGTTCTAACATCATTTAGACCCTTAAACCCACCTTTAATCATCCTCCAAAGTCATGAAAATCACCTCCAAAGATCATTCCAACCTTTAGCTCAGTTCTTGTAAGAAATTCCTAACACTTGTCAAAATTCCTTATATTTCTAACATGTAACCTTACCAAACTTCAACCAGCCCAAGTGTTCCTTCCTTAATAGTTTGGGCAACATAAACTTATTTTCCATCTTCAGCTCATTTACCAAAACTTCCTCAAATCACCTTGCATATCCATGCACCAATTCCTCTCTTTTCCATTTGTTGATCATCAACCTAAACTCATGAACATACCTATACATTTCTTGTCATCCTCTTAGCACCTTAACCTTGCTCTTCTTTAGCTTGACCTTCCTACACCCTCCTTAGACATCTACATTTCTTTTACTCAATTACTCACCATCCTCATGACCCTACACTCTTATACATTCCTAGTCAATATACAACATTCTCCTTCAATATTCATCCCCATCACCTAAGTCCACACATTACCATCTAAGCTAAAACCTTCTTGTTCCACTACTAGTATCATCACTACTTAGACAAGCTTCCCAAGACTTTTATTGATATATTCCCAAGTTCATACCTAAATCACCTTAAGCATTATACACCTTCTCCTTAAAACTTATGCACAAGTCCTACATTCCTCATATCATGATTTTGGTGTGTTTAATACACTCACCAATCCTCTAATCCTCCTAGACATCTCTAGGTCATTCTAAACCTCAAGAACTCTTTAGTTAACTCATTTCCACTCAAATTCCTTTTATGACTCCTAGTAAATCCTAGGTCATATTAGTTCACCACCATCACCTAAACACTTATTTTCTACTCAAATTTCGCCATAGCTTCTCTAGTATCTTATCATGCCCACACACATTTTTTCCTCATTCAACCATCTCACACACATCAAGTTCTTTCTCATCACATCTCATCACCAAACCAACTCATTCACAACAACTCATTATATTGCAATAATCTTAAATTGCATAGCACCAAGGCTCTTAAATGACATGGCTCTTAGGCCCTTAAATGACTTAAACTTAAACACTGAATTTCCCACATATAAAAGCTTTCAACCTGCAAATACACCCATCAATCTCATAGTAATTATAATGCTCTTAAAACTCATCTTAAACTTATATTACTAACTCATTCCCCTTGGCTCCTTAGTCACATGTTCACAAGCTCGTTTAACTCTTTTCCCTATGTTATACAACCCATTACCTAATGTAAGCCCTAGGCTACATTGGTACCCATATAAAACTCATTCCTTAATCTTAAACCACCATTAGGTAAGCAATTTACCTTGTTTTCTCAAGCTTATCTTAACTTCCTCCTTAGACCTTCTTCTTGAATGAATATCGACCACCACTTAAACTTCCATTACCAATGTGCTAACAAATATTCAATGACTCACATGAGTACTAAACAATACACTAACCTTAAGGAGTAAACCCTAGGTTAAAATGTGTTCTAAGGTTTTAAAATGAATGTTTTACCTTGGATTCTCAAAACAAGCTTGGATATGAATCAAGTAGGACCTCCTCTAGCCCTTGGAGAATAGAATCAAGCTAGAACAATGGATAAAACACGGCCCCATGAGAAGGTAATTTTCGGCCACGTAGAAGAAATGATGGAAACATGGTTTTTCTTACATTTTATTTACCTTAAGAGAATGGAGAAGCTAATGAGCTCTTCAAACTTGATTTTCCTCCATCAATGGAGTTTCTCATGGCACAAAACTTGGCTTTGAAAGAATTGAAAAGATAGGAAGCAAGGTCTTGGTCTAACTAAGAGATTATGTGTTTAGTTTTTGATTTGGAGCTAAAATGAGTAAGTTATGAACATTTGAAGATGAGGAACCATGGAGGCTGCTTGGGACGGTTTGGAACAGAGGAAAAGAAGAGAGAACCGTGGAAGAAGAAGAGAAATGAAGAAGAGAGAGGTGTAGGCTAATATAAGGTATTTTGCTTTTATAAAGCAAATAGTACTATTCTCTCTTTTACTCTTCTTTTCCTTTATTTGCTTAGTCATGTGGTGACTCCTCACATCAAAAACCGGCCCCCTCTTGTAATTGGAGATATTTATGGTCTTAGTTGACCATCTCATTGACTTATGTTGACTTAAGCTTAATTTGGGCACTATTTGGCACTATTCACTAATTAGTGCACATATTCGTGAATTTTTGGTTTCCCATTGATTTAGACTTCCTAATGTGATACTAATTAGTACACATGTTGATTAAAGAGTAATGATGGACATCTAGCCACTCAAAACTCAATTCTAAGACAATTTCTCAAAAATGTGCTTTAAGACTTCTTAAAGCACATTTTGTTTTTAACTTGTTTTCAAGCTTGGTTTTCTTTGCTAATTGATTTAAAATGTCCATTAGCATATTACTAAAGTCTTATAATGGTATTTGGGTGCTAATCAAAGTCACTCCAAGCTTAGAGCACGTTTTTGCCCTATTGCCCTTAAGGCACTTTCTTGTGTTTTCCTTGGTTTAAATTGTCTACCAATCTTTCTAAGGCATATTTAGCCTTACTACATCATAATTTGATGTTTACTTAGCATACTTAGGTTTGGGGTATTTCAATCTACCCCCCTTAAAAGAACTTTGTCCCTAAAGTTCCCATGCATCTTATCTCATTAGAATACATGTCTTACCTCCTTCCTTAGATCATATAGATCATACTTATGTATACTTAATCTCATTGGATCATTAGATCCGCCATATTCTTATACTTAAATATCACACAACATGCTTAAGCATGTATAGCACTCAAAATTCTTTTTGTTTCTTTTGATGATTGAAACATTCACATAATTTCCAACGTATTCTCCCATGTCACCGGTCCGTAGACAATGGCTCATTCGTCCTCGTCACCATGGGCCAGAATACAAAACACTCTGCTCTCCCCATGTCACCGGTCCGAAGACAAAGGCTCGTGCGTCCTCGACTTCATGGGCGAGACTCAGTAAAAAGGTAATCCCTTTTACGAGGTCATGTGAGGAATAATTCCTCTAATTAAAAATACAATCAACTCCAATTTCATTTTATCCTAAGGCCTCTGTCCATAGTGTGATTTAATTGTGACCACTGGTAGGAGTTTCAGGAATCATCCAACCCTGATGTGATCAGCATCAGTGTCGAACTATCCTTCCACTCCAATTTGTGTTCGGTTTCCCTTGATCCCTAGAAAATCAAGTTCCACCTCCCACGTCATTTTCAAACATCCGAATAATTCACTCATGTCCAATTTTCTATCTTTTTAGTTCTTCCTAATCATAATCAATACATCTCCCAAGTGTGGACTCAGTCCATCAAACATTCCCGATTCATCTCTTAGTAATTACCTCAAGACTTAAATTCCTACTAAGTTCTATAACTGTCCCATACCAATTCTCACCATCTTATATCTCATAGCATTACTATCTTCTTCCTCATGCTCATGTCAAATTGTATCTCATAATGTTATCTTATCTTTATCTCACACATAGTCTCATATCGACTCATACCTCATATATTCCTTATTCCTTAAGTCTCCTTAAACCTCTTCCTTAATTCTCTTAACTTGTACTCACACCGGAGTTAACAAGATAGGTACTTAATATGTATGGTATTCACATCTTCTATGTGCAATAACCATGATTTATCTCAAAATGTTTATGTAAAACATATTCTCAAATTATTTTGTGCTATGCACACCGTAGTTTATGTACTCAGTACACAAACATACGCTAAGCGGTTTTCGCTCTACCCCCCTTAAAATGGATTACGCCCACGTAATCAGCGTTACCTCATCTTTGAACATAAGTTCAAGATGTCTAATTCTCACCAAGCATTCTAGCTTCCATGTCATTTACCTTACTTATAATTCGATGAGAAATAACTTAGTCTCTGTATCGAGGATTCTTAACGGTACTTATACCATATTCTTAACTTAGTTTGGTCTAATCTCAAAGGTAGTGATTTGCTAGCTTCCGCTGCACCACTCTGATGTTTTTAGGCTTAACTGCCTCACTTATCTTTTTACAGTATTGTATATCCTTCAGCCTCCTTACAGTTTAGGAATATTGGTCTCTCAATGGGCACGTGTTATCTTTATATATACACGGCCTTAATGAGTTGTAACTCGTCTATTTATTCTCCTTGAAGATCTTATGCTCATACTCTTAGTATTTTCTCGAATGTCTAAATCGTTCTCCCCAACTGACCTTTGGTCTGAGGATGATTCTTAGTCTGAAACTACTGTTTAGTGCATATTGCGCTTTACAGTCTTAATCCCTTACATCTTAAGACATGTCCAATGTTTGTACTTAACAATCCTTGCTCTTCGCATTTCATAGTCCTTAATTATCTGTTCTCTGGTTCGTTTGTGTTGCTGGTTCAACTGAATTCTTCTCTTCGACTGTCTATGGTAGTAGCTGCTCTTGTGTGATCTTGCGTCGTTGTCCGTGGTACGGAGTCGACTACCTCCCGTGTTCCTTACACCACTCGTCCACATGCATGGGGTACCTTACTAGTACATTACTACTTACCCAACTAACTCATAAATGAGCGTGTTAGGCCTGCAACCCCCTGTGGGGTGCAGTCGTCCCACGTCTCGTTTTAGTAAACTCATAGTGTCCGTCACAAGTTTAGCTATTGCTAATTATGAAGTATTCTGTTGTCGATCTCCTCTTTCATTGTTCCATAATAACATTTATTGTTCTTCTTGAAGTTAATCAAGGGAAATCCATTTACAGCGTTCTTGGGTATGGTATGCTCCAGCTCCTTTCTGTATTCCGTATTGATTCTATTTCTTAGTAGCTTAGGTCTCTTTCCATAGAGCCTCTTATCTTCTTTCTCATATTCATTCTATTAGGAAAGCACTTCCAGTTCCTTAAGAATGGGTTGTGTGCTTCCTGTGTAATCTTACCAAACCATGTCCAGACTACTGGCATCAATGCACAGTCCGTCCACCATCTTATTTTCTTACTTATGCTGGTCTTAACTCATAAATCTCATTGCCTCTGTGTCAATATTTGACGGCTCATACCTAACGGTCGCTTTACCCCGCGCACCACGACTTAATTCCCCTTATATAACTATTGTACTCACGACCACTACTACCGTGGTAGTTGGCTCTTACCATGTTGCCCAGTGATGGTGCAACCTCTTACTCATTTATTCTAATGTCTTACCTTATAATCAATCCCTTCTTGGTGTAAACACACTGGGAGTTCTCTCATTTCGGTATTGGCGGTTGTCGTACCGTGTTGTAAAATAGTTGACTCTTGATATGCAGATGTTCTGCTCCAATCTCAGATTCGTAAGTAGGCTAATTTCTTTCGCTTTCTTTCATCCTTAGTGATGTTACCTACCATGTAGTTTAACTGATTACTGAAGAAGTCATCCACTGAATCACAAGCTCTTCTGAGCATTGATTAATTGACGTGCCACAATGTGCAGTCACAATGTTTATCTCTGACCATTACTAATTCTTACATCCTGGGTGTTGGATATGGGGTCTATCTGTGCAACCTTCCTTATTACTCAAGTGTATCTGGTATGTTCTAAGGTAATCTCAAGGTTCATAGTTTCCATTTTCTAAATAAAGTGTATTTATCTCTAATATGTGAAAGCCCTTTTGAGGGGTTCATTCCCACTCATGGCCTCACAACAAGGAGAGGTATCCGCACCCTAAAAGGCATGGTTCGTTCTCTGCTCCTGTCCTTAGCATTATCTCAATATTCTCATTGGTACCCTTTCTTGGTAATATTCTTCCCAATCTAAGTTATAGGTTTGGTAACCGTTCATATCTACAAATTGTAGTCCCTTCGTGGCTTAAACAAGCTCTCTTATAACTTACTGCGCCTCGGGCTCTGATGTGGTTAACATCCTTGGCTCGTAGGCTCTTAATGCTTAATGTCTCAGTTCATTATTTGTACTCTTACTCATCTGCAGGTCATCCCCATAAGATTCTGGTTCTTTGAGCACTATCCACCGTTAGGTTACATACTAAATGTAGTATCGGGTTTCATGATAAGTTGCTGCATCCTGCTTCCTGCTAGGGAAGTTGTTCAGGCGATCTGAGGTTACTTAATGTCTTTGTCAATACTGTCATTTTACTAGACTTATGTCTTTTAATAGTCAAGGTTAGGTTCGTATTAGGCGTTTGCCTTATGGTGTCCAAGTTGGATATCATCCTGTCGTCTTATTCTTCCATCTCAACGCTTCGTTCAACTTCTGTTGATTACGCCACCCTTTGATGATCAATCATACTTGGGTGTTAATGAGTTAAACAAACAGTGTTAACTGTCATTCATCAGTTGTTCGGCTCGACTATGCCCGCTCTGTGGGGGTAGTCCTCTGAGCTTTCCTTTTCCAGGGTTGTACGACTTTAATCCTTAGTAGGTTATAGCTTACGTTTATTTCTTTTATCCTTGTTTTCTGGGTTTTCCAACATCTGCATTGAAGAATGTTGTTATTGGTATCCTTAATGGTCACTCTGGGAGTCTTATCCCGTTTTCGTTGTAAGTCGATGCTTCAACAGTCTCAATAGTATCTTATAATACATCCCTTGTATATCATTGCTTATATAGTGTTTTGCTCGGGTCACCGAGCGATCTCTTAGGTTTTCCTCGTGGAGTTTGAGATTGGTGTTCTTACCGTACTGTCAGTTGTTGTTGTAGTGGGTTATACCATTACTAATATTATAGGTTTTATACTTTGTCCAAGTTCTGCTCCCAGCAGACTGGTGTGTCATCTCATCTCATCATGGTCAGTCGGGCCTTTCCAAGGTCTTATTTTTCTGTTCTTATGGATTTACAATCCGGTATTAATATGTATTACAACTGTAGCGTTCTCCTATCTCGCCTTGATGGCTTTTCGTGTAGCTTAACCGTGGTAGCACTTGCTATGGCAAGTGCGCCATGCAGGATGGGTTATTGGTACAAGGTACATCGGTAGTGATACTCCCTTCTAATTTCCATGTAATTGGTAGTCCTCGGGACTCCTTCAATAATCCCTTATTTTGGATAACCGTCCATCCGGCAGTTTCCTTGTTGTTTGACAGTACTGTCGTTTATCAGGGCGTTCCTCTTTCTGAGGGAACCCCTTAATATTCTCTTATGTCTTAATCCTCGCTCCTGTCTCCACACATTTTGTTGTGGTTACTCAGTAATGATTCTCCTTTAGGCACTACTTCGTAGCCCTATTTCGGTATACAATTTATATGAGTTCCTATCGTCGTCCGCACTATGTTGGCCAGGTTTTATAACCTTCCTCATTGTATGGGGTTTGGAGTTCCCGTTTCTAACTGGACTTCCCAGTAATCTCAATCCTCATGCTTTGTATTATCCCACTGTTATGCTCACTCGGACCGCTGTCCGGTACTCATGTCTCTTATCATTTCCTTATCCATTGCACGCGTAGTGCTTTCCTTGCCATTGGTATCGCGGGTTATTTCGACTGCGTAGCATGTCGACCCATGTTGCCGGTAATTTCCGTTCCCTTACTGATAGTATTCCATAGGTAGCGCCTGTTTCTCTGTTGCGCTCCATTGAAAACCTCCAAGTTCTCCGTAACTGTTGTGCAACAAGATGTTTCTCGTACTGCTTATTGTTAGCTAACTGCCAGATCGGGTTTCCCCGAGTAAGAGAAGGCTTTCTTCTCTCTGGCGTTTGTTCCACATATTTAGGGTTAGGGATGTGGAGGGCGGGCCTAGGTACTATGGATGTCCGGTAAACACCGGGAAGTCCTGACTAACGCACCTCTCACTCTATCCCTTAACCCTTAACCCATAACTCAATCTCAACCTCAACATTCTCCTAAGTTCGGTATTTCTTGTCTTCAGAGCGTAACTACGCTCTGATACCACTTTTTGTAACACCCCAACTCAATCCAGATGTGGTCTCGCAACTTAACAGTATATATAAACATGTCACAGCGGAATTCCTTACAATCCAGGACCTTGCCACGGTCTGTCTACAGAATATACCGAACATTAGTACATAACAACCTTAACCAAATACATATTCTTCTTACAATCCTCTCACATCCTATACATCTTACTAGCTCAATTGCCATACGAGTGTACATGCACAACTCGTAGGCCTCACTTAATCCCTAACACTCGTACCCCTTCTTACTCTCGCGACGGCCGCTTCCTGATGTACCTGTGTAGTAAAAACAGCCCCCAAAGGGGGTCAGCACGAATGCTGGTACGATCCCCTCATGGCCCCCAAGCTAACGTGGCTACGACGACTAATTGTCGATAGCATGGAGGTTGATTAAATGCACAACATAATAGTAAATGCTGTAAACAACAATCCATATATGAACAATCAAAGTTCACACACACAATGAACGGCTTAAATGCGTTCCCTTAATTAGTGAGTTAGTTATTTAACTCCTTAAGTAATGTTCCCCCTTAATCTTAGTCCATCCTTATCTCGCCTCAATCTTAGTCTTATCTTAATCTTAGAAACAACCATCCTTAAATAAGGAGTGGATGTAGCTTATCTTAATCTTAATAATACAAACCATCCTTTAAAAAGGAATGGTTGCAACTTATCTCAACCTTACCTTATGTATGCCAACCGTTCTCTCATTGGGAACAGGTTAGCCCTTAGTTCGTTGTTTATTTTTGTAGGGCTTGGTTAACCCTAGCCAGCAGCAGGACACTTACCGGCAATAAACAACATTCTTAAATTGTTGGGGATGTAGGCTTGATCCCCCCACGCCATCTTAAAGCCACCTACCTTGGACTGGATGTCCAATGTAGCCGAGCCGGTCAACCGACCCAAGGCTACTAGTCCGAGGACTAGTCCTTAATCGGAAGTCGAATCTGCTATAGATACCGACCCCCTTTCCTTAGCATGCATGACCGGAGATCGGTCCCGGGTTTCCTCACTCAAGTTCCAGTTAGTAGTAGTCTCAAGACCATGTTTGTTGGTTAACCTCTTTTTATATCGTCCCATATTAGGGAGTTCCTTAGTCTCACTCATTTCCTTACTAAACGTTGGTTAGTAAGTTCTCACGGTATGTTGTGTTAGTTTTCAAACATCACACAACAATACAATATATAATATATTCCGGTTGCATGCTTTATCTTGTTTAGTGAGCACACAAAAACAAATAGCACACAAGCCGAGGGACACCTCGTTAGCAAGCAGGTCACAAGAGAACTGTACCGTTCACCGTTGGCCGTTCAGTTGCTTAATCTCTTCCGGAGTCCAATTTCCAAGTCCTAAAACATTCATTCAGTTTTAGGTTGTTAATCACTTAACTCAATTCAACTTACTTATCTTACTTAACTTACTTAACCCTTAATGATTCCAACCTAACACCTCTTAAGTCTTACAACTTAATCTTACAAACTTAATCTTAAACTTTTAAGTTTATTCTTAACTTAATCCCTTAGGTCTTTATACCTCTAATCATCATTGCCCCCTTAATGGGGTACCATTAATACCACCAAACTCTCTTAGGGTTTTTTTTTTTAAGTCTTAAGGGTCGTCCGACCCACCGTCCGACCCACCGACTGGGTCGGTCCACTCCAGAGACTCTCCCGTCTTTTAAAACCCCTCCGTCCGACCCACCGTCCGACCCACCGACTGGGTCGGTCCATTACAGAAACTCTTATGGCGGCTTAACAGAGGTCCGTCCGACCCAACCTTGGGTCGGACGCCACCAGAACATGTCCAAAAATTGTTAAATCTTCACCAAACTTCTCCTTAAGCCTTCTAATGTGTTCTAACATCATTTAGACCCTTAAACCCACCTTTAATCATCCTCCAAAGTCATGAAAATCACCTCCAAAGATCATTCCAACCTTTAGCTCAGTTCTTGTAAGAAATTCCTAACACTTGTCAATTAATTCCTTATATTTCTAACATGTAACCTTACCAAAACTTCAACCAGCCCAAGTGTCCCTTCCTTAATAGTTTGGGCAACATAAACATTATTTTCCATCTTCAGCTCATTTACCAAAACTTCCTCAAATCACCTTGCATATCCATGCACCAATTCCTCTCTTTTCCATTTGTTGATCATCAACCTAAACTCATGAACTTACCTATACATTTCTTGTCATCCTCTTAGCACATTACCTTGCTCTTCTTTAGCTTGACCTTCCTACACCCTCCTTAGACATCTACATTTCTTTTACTCAATTACTCACCATCCTCATGACCCTACACTCTTATACATTCCTATCAATATACAACATTCTCCTTCAATCTTCATCCCCATCACCTAAGTCCACACATTACCATCTAAGCTAAAACCTTCTTGTTCCACTACTAGTATCATCACTACTTAGACAAGCTTCCCAAGACTTTCATTGATATATTCCCAAGTTCATACCTAAATCACCTTAAGCATTATACACCTTCTCCTTAAAACTTATGCACAAGTCCTACATTCCTCATATCATGATTTTGGTGTGTTTTACACTCACCAATCCTCTAATTCCTCCTAGACATCTCTAGTCATTCTAAACCTCAAGAACTCTTTAGTTAACTCATTTCCACTCAAATTCCTTTTTATGACTCCTAGTAAATCCTAGGTCATATTAGTTCACCACCATCACCTAAACACTTATTTTCTACTCAAATTTCGCCATAGCTTCTCTAGTATCTTATCATGCCCACACACATTGTTTTCCTCATTCAACCATCTCACACACATCAAGTTCTTTCTCATCACATCTCATCACCAAACCAACTCATTCACAACACTCATTATATTGCAATAATCTTAAATTGCATAGCACCAAGGCTCTTAAATGACATGGCTCTTAGGCCCTTAAATGACTTAAACTTAAACACTGAATTTCCCACATATAAAAGCTTTCAACCTGCAAATACACCCATCAATCTCATAGTAATTATAATGCTCTTAAAACTCATCTTAAACTTATATTACTAACTCATTCCCCTTGGCTCCTTAGTCACAAGTTCACAAGCTCGTTTAACTCTTTTTCCTAGGTTATACAACCCATTACCTAATGTAAGCCCTAGGCTACATTGGTACCCATATAAAACTCATTCCTTAATCTTAAACCACCATTAGGTAAGCAATTTACCTTGTTTTCTCAAGCTTATCTTAACTTCCTCCTTAGACCTTCTTCTTGAATGAATATCGGCCACCACTTAAACTTCCATTGCCAATGTGCTAACCAATATTCAATGACTCACATGAGTACTAAACAATACACTAACCTTAAGGAGTAAACCCTAGGTTAAAAATGTGTTCTAAGGTTTTGAAATGAATGTTTTACCTTGGATTCTCAAAACAAGCTTGGATATGAATCAAGTAGGACCTCCTCTAGCCCTTGGAGAATAGAATCAAGCTAGAACAATGGATAAAACAAGGCCCCATGAGAAGGTAATTTTCGGCCATGTAGAAGAAATGATGGAAACATGGTTTTTCTTACATTTTATTTACCTTAAGAGAATGGAGAAGCTAATGAGCTCTTCAAACTTGATTTTCCTCCATCAATGGAGTTTTCTCATGGCACAAAACTTGAGCTTTGAAAGATTTGAAAAGATAGGAAGCAAGGTCTTGGTCTAACTAAGAGATATAGTGTTTAGTTTTTGATTTGGAGCTAAAATGAGTAAGTTATGAACATTTGAAGATGAGGCAACCATGGAGGCTGCTTGGGACGGTTTGGAACAGAGGAAAAGAAGGAGAGAACCGTGGAAGAAGAAGAGAAATGAAGAAGAGAGGAAGAGGTAGGCTAATATAAGGTATTTTGCTTTTATAAAGCAAATAGTACTATTCTCTCTTTTACTCTTCTTTTCCTTTATTGCTTAGTCATGTGGTGACTCCTCACATCAAAAACCGGCCCCCTCTTGTAATTGGAGATATTTATGGTCTTAGTTGACCATCTCATTGACTTATGTTGACTTAAGCTTAATTTGGGCACTATTTGGCACTATTCACTAATTAGTGCACATATTCGTGAATTTTTGGTTTCCCATTGATTTAGACTTCCTAATGTGATACTAATTAGTACACATGTTGATTAAAGAGTAATGATGGACATCTAGCCACTCAAAACTCAATTCTAAGACAATTTCTCAAAAATGTGCTTTAAGACTTCTTAAAGCACATTTTGTGTTTTAACTTGTTTTCAAGCTTGGTTTTCTTTGCTAATTGATTTAAAATGTCCATTAGCATATTACTAAAGTCTTATAATGGTATTTGGGTGCTAATCATAGTCACTCCAAGCTTAGAGCACGTTTTTGCCCTGATTGCCCTTAAGGCACTTTCTTGTGTTTTCCTTGGTTTAAATTGTCTACCAATCTTTCTAAGGCATATTATAGCCTTAATACGTCATAATTTGATGTTTACTTAGCATACTTTGGTTTGGGGTATTTCATAATTCCTGGATTTTTGTTTCCTTGGACATCAGCTCCTAATCTCTCGGCACTTTGGGAATGGAAGTGGGTCTCCCTTCAGTCACATGCATACAGAGGAGAAACGTGTAAACATACTTGTATCTGGCACTAGAGAAGAGGGTTCTTATGTGTAGTTTTTTTTGGAAGCTTATAAATTATCATTACCTGGTGACTTGGGGAGGTTTTGAAACTCGATTTCTAGTTGTCTACAGCCGGAGAATTAGATCAGTTTGGTAAGGGGAGGATAAGGAGTTTAACGCTTCCACCAGCCATGGAGGTGGTCTTGTATTACCTTAGTTCTGGAGCGGTTTCCACGTACTGCTTGGGGTCATTTATAGCAGGGACAACTGTTTCAGATTTGTAGAAAGGAACAAAGAAAGACAAGTTCCAAAACAGTCATGGGGGCATACGGTTTTTTTTTGTTCTCTGATTCATAGCCTCTTGATGGAACCTTGGAGGTATTTCTTTGCACCTCACCGTCGTCTTGTTCCTTGCGTTCTTGGAGGGGAGACTTGGGAGTTTCTGGCTCAACGGTGGAAGCGGGAGCAAAACTCCATGAGTGTGAAAAGAGGACATAAAGTAGTGAAATGTTGCTGTGTGTATTATTATTAATTTTTTTGTTGTTGCTGCTATGGAGTTGTTTTATGCTGGAGTTATTGTTATGTTACGGTTGAAACAGAGGCAGAAATTATTTCTGTTTGGATGTTGGGAAGGGAGGAAAGAAAGGAGGATGGTGGAGGTCTTGTACGAGAGCATGGGCAGTTTTTGTAGGATGTGAGAGATGGGTATAAGTAAGGAAAGGGAGGAAGGTTGCTAGTTAGTCTCTAGTTTGTCTCCTTGCTGATTAGTTTCTTTTTTTTTAGTTTGCATCAGGAAGTGATGGGGGAAAGAAATAGCTTTTGTGTCTCCTTTCTAAGGCCTTAACTAAGACAGCCAAGGACAGTTGGAAGACTTTTCCTCTTGTGTGAGAAAGGGATGATAAAGAAGAAATGAGGTAAGGTACAACTAGCTAGTATTTTTATACACCTAGTGCACTCTCTAAGCTTATTGTCTAATCTTGCTTATTTTTTTTCCTTCTTTGATTTGTTGTAGCCGAGAACAACTGGAGGGGGTACAACAGTTTGTCCAACCGGTACTACATGAAATACCCCAAACTTTGATATGGTGTCCAAATGATAAACTAAGATATAAGGAGGCTAAATAATGCCTTAGAAACATTAAGAAACATTTCTAATCAAAGAAAACATAAGGAAAAACCAAAAGAGCAGTTTTGACAAAAACGTGCTCTAAGCTTGGAGAGACATGGGAGAGTACCCAAATATTGTCCTAAGACCTTAGTAATATCCTAATGGTCATTTTAAGTCAATTACCAAAGAAAACCAAGCTTGAAAACAAGTTAAACACAAAATGTGCTTAAGGAGTCTTAAAGCACGTTTTTGAAAAATTGTCTTGTAAATGAGTTTTGAATGGCTAAATGCCCATCATTACTCTTTAATTAATATGTGTACTATATAGTATCACATTTGGAAGTATATATCAATGGGAAATCAAAAATTTCACAACAATGTGCCTTGTTTTTGATGAATAGTGAATTAATTAAGCTAGTTTATAACATAAGTCTATATAAGTGAGACATTTGGTCAACAAAGACTTAATTACCCTCATTCATAAAAGGGGGCCGGTTTTTGTAAGTGTGACTCACCACACTCATCTAGCTAAGTAATTAAGAGAGCAAATAAGTCTTATAAAGCATAAAGTACTATTCACCTTTTAAGATATATCACATTTTACTTACCTCTCTCCTCACTTCTTCATTCTCCCTTGTTTCACATGGTTTCTTGCTCTCTTTCTCTTCTCCATTCACGTAGAGCTCAACCTCCATGAAAGCTCCATCTTCCCTTGGCTACATCTTGCTCATTTTAGCTCCAAATCCAAAACAAAATACATATTCTTCTTAGTTAGCTCAAGCTCCTCCTTTCTATCTTTTCAAAACTTCAAGAGCTTCATTTTGGTGCCAAGTCAAACCACCATTAGAGGAGGAAATTCAAGTTTGGAGACTCCATTGGCATCTCCATTCTCTTAAGGTAAAGAAAGTGTAAGAAAATCTAGGTTTCCACCATTTTCTTCACATGTCCGAAAATATATACTCATGGGACTCCATGTTTATGCCTTGTTCTAGCTTGTTTCTACTCTTCAAAGGAGAGAGGAGGTCCTCCTTGCTTCACATCCAAGTTTGTCTTGAGAAACCAAGGTAAAACAATCACATTAATACCTTAAAACATATTTTAAACCTAGGGTTTGCCCTTAGGGTTAATGTGTTATCTAGTACTCATTGGAGTCATTGGATATTGGTTAGAACATTGGCAAAGAGATACACATTGGTGACCGAGATTGAACAAAGAAAAACCTAAGGAGAAAAGCTTTTAAGCTTGTGAGAGAACAAGGTAAAATACTTACCTTAAGATGTCTTGTTGTTAAGGGAATGGGATTTAGATATATGATGAGTTTAGTGTAGAGCTTATATTGGGAAGGTGCTATAAAACCTAGGAGGAACAATGACTATACTTGTGAACTTGTGACTAAGGAGCAAATGAGAAAAAGAGATAGTTTAAGAACATCAAGGTGAATTACAAGAAACATTTTATTTCAATGGGAGCTTTGTTGTGTGTATTCGCAGGTTGAAGGCAAATATATTGGAAATTCAGTGGTTAAGATTATTGTCATTTAAGGGCCTAAGTGCCAAGCATGTTAAGTTTAAGCACTATATGATGATGTGGTGTGGTTTTGGTGTAAATTGGGTGTTAAGGTGTTGTGGTGAGAATTTGGGTGATGTTGGTTGTTTGATGGAGAAAAACCATGTATTAGGTGGTATTATATACTAGAGAACCTATGGCAAAATTTAAAGGAGAGCTTAAGTGTTTAAGACATTCTAAGGGAATTTAATAACTAAGTGAGGTACTAGGATGTTCTAGAGATTGTCTTGGTGAAAAAGGGTGAGAATAAGGTGTTCTAAGGACTTATAATGACTTAGGCATTACTAGGAAGGATTTAGAAATCAAGAGAATGTATCTGAGTATTTAGGACTTAGGCAAATGTTGTTGCACAACTAGGAAGGGAATGTGTTGATGATGGAAGTTTAAGCTTGGGAAGGAACTTTAAGTAAATGCATAAAAGAGTTTTAGAAGGAAAAAGATGCTTGGGAGATGATGTTGTAGTAGTGAGGGAACATTATTGGCATAGTGGCTATCATAGGTACGAAACACCACTTAGAAAACCAAGGAGAAAATATCATAAGTGTAGGAATTTTGGTATGAAGTGAGTAAGTGTTTAAGGAGATGGAAAATGAGTTTTGTGGGATGTTGTATGAGGATGTAAATGTGACAAATGAAGTTAGAAGACATTATGAAGGTTTAGGAGAAGTTTGGTGAAAATTGGTTAAGTGTTTGAAGGCTTAGAAAATGAGTGTTTTGCCTTGTCCGAACATCCGTCCGGACATGGACGTTCGGACAAGCCCTGTTGCGTGAAAATTTTCAGAGTCTCGACTTGTGTCCGACCTTTGGAAGTCCGGACACAAGTTCAGACGTGTCCGCTTCTACTTTGAATTTTCCTCGACCCATGTCCGAACTTCCGAAGTCCGGACACAAGTTCGGACAGGCGTCTGTTTTCAGTTTTGAGTCTCGACTTGTGTCCGAACTTGGGAAGTCCGGACACAAGTTCGGACAGGCCACTGTATGGACCAAAAACCTTGTTTAAGGTTAGGAAATGATGGGGATAATTAAGTATGGATGTTATGAGATTGTTAAGGACTTGTTTGGTGGGTGTGATGGTCATTAAGTGGGAGAGTAAGTGTAATAAATAATGAGGAAATGATGCACTTAGGAGTCAAGTTAAAAACCATAAGACTTAGTGAAAAACAATGGGTAAAAGTTGATGTCTAGGAAAGTTAAGTAATTCTATTGAGTTGGATTGATAATAACCTAAAACTGAATCAATGTTCTAGGCTTTGTGAATTGGGACTTGGAAGGAGATAAACCAAACGATCGTCGACGGTGAACGGTACAATCCTTCTTGTGACCTGCTTGCTAACGAGGTGTCCCTCGGCTTGTGTGCTATCTGTTTAATTGCTATGACTAAAACAAGATAAAGCATGCAACCGGTTATATTGTTCTCGTTGTGATTGTGTTATATGTACACCAACCCGCGAGACTTTAGATTGTTACTAACCAAGTTTAGTACTTACTGAGTTAAGAATAAGAGTTAAGTTTGATGGTTGTTGGTTAATGCCCGTTAAGGCTTAGCTAGCACATGGTGTTTAAGATGTCTACTAACTGGAACTTGAGTGAGGAAACCTGGGACCGACCTCCGGTCATGCATGCTAAGGAAAAAGGGGGACGGTATCTGAATCAGATCCGCCCTCCGCTTAAGGACTTGTCTTCGGACTTGTAGCCTAGGGCCGGTTGCCGGCTCAGCTACGCTGGACTCCCGTCCAGAGTAGGTGGCATTAAGATGGTGCGGTGGGATCACCTAAATCCCAAGTTCGAATTAAGCTACAACCAATCCCTTCCAGGAAAGGTTTGTATACTGAGATTAAGATTAAGATTGAGATTAAGATTAAGGTAAGGTAAGGAACTGAGATTAAGGAAATGAGGACTAAGGAGGGGGTTACTAACCCACTTGTTAAGGGAACGCTTGAGTCGTTCATTAGTTGTGAACTATATATGTTCATCTGTGGTTATTGTTATTGCACTTCATATTATGCTTGTGTATGTAATCAATTTCCATGCTATCGACAATTAGTCGTAGTAGCCCCGTTAGCTTGGGGGCCATGAGAGGGTGTACCAGCATTCGTGCTGACCCCCTCGGGGGCTATTTTATACTTGCAGGTAAGAGACCCATGAGGACGCACTACGAGATAGGAGCGGTTAGACTTAGGGTGGGTTGTTTATTTTGAGTTCGGGTTGCGCCTGTGCACCCGACTGTTTAGATTGAACTGATGTAAGTTTGAGATTATGTTTAAGATATTAGTACTCGGTTGGTTGTGGTATTATAAATGTTGATGTTTGAGTTGGATGAGTATTTTGGACAAGTATTGTAAACGTTAAGCCGGTATTTCTAACGATCAGACCGTGGCAAGGTCCAGGTGTTGTTTATTTCCACTGCGACGTATTCGATTAAGTGTTCAGTTTGCGATAACCACGATAGGCTTTGGATGGGGTGTTACACTACAAGAGGGAATGATGAAGATGAGCTATGATGGGGAGTAATAGGTAAGTACAAGTATTTTTTTATTTGTAGACATGTACTTGTTTGTCTTCCCCATGTTGCTAGCTTTACTAACTCATTTTTCTTCTTCTTGCTAGGAGGGTGCCGAGAATGAGTATGGTTGGAGGGATATTTTGTTTTTTGATTTTTTTACATTAATGCCACATTAATGTCATAGTTTAATTTATATAGTGTATACAGGTGACTTATTATGTATTAGGTGATAACATATGTTATTTGATGCTTTAATGCATATATACAAGTGTTTAGTTGTATATGAATTATCTCATGTAATTATATCCCTTATTTTGTGGCATTAGTATATGCATTAAGATATTACATGTTATTTCGGTTTTAGGAGTTTATTTCTCATTAATAAAGTTCTCTCTTTGATTAGAGATTTAATATAGGTTTTAATGTCCATTCAGACTATATATTTATCGTACTATTTTATGGTAAGTATAATCCATTATATGGATAATTATTCTCTTATTTAAATTATTCCTTTAATAATTAAGGTAATAATTATGTGGGGTATTTCAGTCTATCCCCCTTAAAAGACTTCATCCCGAAGCCGTCTAGTGTAACACCCCATCCAAAGCCAATCGTGGTTATCGCAAAACTGAACACTTAAACGAATATGTCACAGCGGAAATTATAAACACCTGGACCTTGCCACGGTCTGATCACAAAATATACCGGCCTTAATAATTACAACACTTTTCCAAAATAACTGTCCAACCCAAAAGCATCACCATCCAAAATACCACAACCAACCGAGTACAAGTAGCTAAATCATAATCACAACCTTACATCAGTTTAAATATAAACAGTCGGGTGCACAGGCGCAACCCGAACTCAAAATAAACATCCCACCCTAAGTCTAACCGCTCCTACTCTCGTAGTGCGTCCTCATGGGTCTCTTACCTGCAAGTGTAAAAATAGCCCCCAAGGAGGTCAGCACGAATGCTGGTACACCCTCTCATGGCCCCCAAGCTAACGGGGCTACGACGACTAATTGTCGATAGCATGGAAATTGATTACGTACACAAGTATAATAGAAGTGCAATAACAATAACCACAGATGAACACATATAGTTCACAAACATGAACGACTCAAGCGTTCCCTTATCAAGTGGGTTAGTAACCCCCTCCTTAGTCCTCTTTTCCTTAATCTCAGTTCCTTACCTTAATCTCAATCTTAACTTATTCTCAGTATACAAACCGTTCCTGGAAGGGAATGGTTGTAGCTTAATTCGAACCTGGGATTTAGGTGATCCCACCCACCATCTTAATGCCACCTACTCTGGACGGGAGTCCAGCGTAGCTGAGCCGGCAACCGGCCCTTGGCTACAAGTCCGAAGACAAGTCCTTAAGCGGAGGGCGGATCTGATTCAGATACCGTCCCCCCTTTTCCTTAGCATGCATGACCAGAGATCGGTCCCGGGTTTCATCACTCAAGTTCCAGTTAGTAGACAACTTAATCACCATGTGCTAGCTAATCCTTAACGGGCATTAACCAACAACCACCAAATATAACTCTTATTCTTAACTCAGTAAGTACTAAACTTGGTTAGTAACCATCTCAAGTCTCGCGGATTAGTGTAACTGTAACACATACTCAACGAGAACAAATATAACCGGTTGCATGCTTTATCTTGTTTTAGTCATAGCATTAAACAGATAGCACACAAGCCGAGGGACACCTCGTTAGCAAGCAGGTCACAAGAAGGATTGTACCATTCACCGTCGATCGTTGTTTGTTTAACCTTCTTCGGGGTCCCAATTCACAAACCTAAAACATTCATTCATTTTTAGGTCATTAGTTATTTGCACCTTACTTAACTAACTTAGTCCCTAAGGATTCCCATTCAATAACCTCTCAAGTCTTTGCTACTTAGCTTACAAACTTAACTTTAAACATTAAAATTTATACTTAACTTAACTTAACTTAATCCCTTAAGTTCTTAGGGTCCCAATCATTACCACCCTACCAAAGGTATACCTTATTACCTATTACCATTCTTAGAATTCAAAATTTTCTTTTTTTTTATTTTTAGGCTCGACCGAACTTCCGACCAACCTTGCCTAAGGTCGGTCCATTCCAGAACACATTACCGTTTGAAAATTCTACCCCGACCGACCTTGCAAGTCCGGTCCCCAAGGTCGGTCCATTCTCGAGAGTTTCCCCGAGGGAAATTTGAGCTCGACCGAACTTGCCAAGTCCGGTCCCATGTTTGGTCGATTCTAGAGACTTATTACCGTACAAAATTCTTGGCATGACCGACCTTGCAAGTCCGGTCCCAAGGTCGGTCCATTCCAGAGACTTAATTCCTTCACAAAATACAAGCCCGACCGAACTTGTAAGTCCGGTCCTATGTTCGGTCGATTCCAGAAACTTTCTCCGGTAGTGTAATTTGAGCTCGACCGACCTTGCAGGTCCGGTCCTAAGGTCGGTCGGCTCCAGAACCTTGTTTCTAAATTCTCTTTTAACTCCAACTTCTCCTCATATATCCTAATATGTTATAACCTCATTTGGGCACCTCAATACACCTTAAGCCCTCCTCTAAACACATTAAATCATTCACCAAGATCCACCTTAGTCATTATGCATTTTCCTTGTAATAATGCTAACACTTGTAATGTTTTCCACTAGGTTTCTAGGTGGTGGTTCATACCTAATGTAACCACTATGCCAAATGTTTTCCTCACCACTATAACATCATCTCCCAAGCATCTTTCACCATCTAAAACTCTTTTTTGCATTTACTTAAAGTTCCTTCACAAGCTTAAACTTCCATCCATCAACACATTATTTCCTCCCTAGTTGTTTACCAACATTTGCCTAAGTCCTAAATACTCAATTACATTCTCTTGATTCCTAAATCCTTCATAGTAATACCTAAGTCATTGTAAGTCATTAGAACACCTTAATCTCACCCTTTTTCATCAAGATAACCTCTTGAACATCCTAGTACTTCCTTAGTCATTAAATCCCCTTAGAATATCTTAAACACTTAAATTCTCCTTTAAATTTTGCCATCGGTTCTCTAGTATATAGTACATCCTAACACTTGGTTTTTCTCCATCAAACAACCAACATCACCCAAATTCTCATCACAACACCTTAACACACAATTTACACCAAAACCACACCACATCATCATATAGTGCTTAAACTTAAAATGCTTGGCACTTAGGCCCTTAAATGACAATAATCTTAACCACTGAATTTCCACATATATTTGCGTTCAACCTGCGAATACACACAACAAGGCTCCCATTGAAATAAAATGCTTCTTGTAATTCACCTCAACATTGTTTTAACTATCTCTTCTTCTCATTTGCTCTTTAGTCACAAGTTCACAAGTATAGTCATTGTTTCTCCTAGGTTTTATATAACCCCTTTTCTAATGTAAACTCTACACTAAACTCATCACATATCTAAATCCCATTCCCTTAAACAATAAAACACCTTAAGGTAAGTAATTTACCTTGTTCTTTTACAAGCTTTAAAAGCTTTCTTCCTTAGGTTTTTCCTTGCTCAATCTCGGTCACCAATATATCTCCTTGCCAATGTTCTAACCAATATCCAATGACTCCATGAGTACTAGATAATACATTAACCCTAAGGAACAAACCCTAGGTTAAAAAATGTGCTTTAAGGTATTAAGGTGATTGTTTTACCTTGGTTTCTCAAGACAAGATTGGATATGAAGCAAGAAGGACCTCCTCAATCCTTTGAAGAGTAGAAAACAAGCTAGAACAAGGCATAAACATGGAGTCCCATGAGTGCAAATTTTCGGACAAGGAAGAAAATGATGGAAACCTAGATTTTCTTACACTTTCTTACCTTAAGAGAATGGAGAAGCCAATGGAGTCTCCAACTTGAATTTCCTCCTCTAATGGTGGTTTGACTTGGCACCAAAATGAAGCTCTTGAAGTTTTGAAAAGATAGAAAGAGAGAGCTTGAGCTAACTAAGGAGAATATGTAATTTGTTTGGTTTTGGAGCTAAAATGAGTGAGTTGTGTGCAAGGCTAGATGAAGCTAGCATGGAGGTATGCTTCACGTTAATGGAGAAGGGAGAGAGAGCAAGAAACCGTGGGAAACAAGGGAGAATGAAGAAGTGAGGAGAGAGAACCACTAAAGGTGAGATATTATGTTAAAAGATGAATAGTTAACTTACTTGCTTTATAAGTCTTTATTTGATTAATGAGTCATAAAGGTGGTGACTCACCTTATAAGAAACCGGCCCCCATTAGTAACAAGGGGTACTTAAGTCTTTGTTGACCAAATATATCACTTATATTGTCTTATGTTATAAACTAGCTTAATTAATTTTCTATTCACAAAACAAGGCACATTGTTGTGAAAGTTTTGATTTCCCATTGATATAGACTTCCAAATGTGATACTATATAGTATGCATGTTAATTAAAGAGTAATGAATGGCATTTAGCCATTCAAAACTCATTTACAAGACAATTTTTCAAAAATGTGCTTTAAGAATCCTTAAAGCATATTTTGTGTTTTAACTTCTTTTCAAGCTTGGTTTTCTTTGGTAATTGATTTAAAATGACCATTACAATATTACTAAGGTCTTAGAACAATATTTGGGTACTCTCCCAAGTCTCTCCAAGCTTAGAGCACGTTTTTGCCTAAACTGCTCTTTTGGTGTTTCTTTATATTTTCTTTGATTAGAAATGTTTCTTAATGTTTCTAAGGCATTTTTTAGCCTCCTTATATCTTAGTTTATCATTTAAACACCATATCTAAGTTTGGGGTATTTCAATCTACCCCCCTTAAAAGAACTTTGTCCTCAAAGTTCACATATGTGCTTAATCATTCACGGTTCACATTCACACATCTCAAGACTCAAAGGTCAATCTCATATACAATACATAAGTATTATACATAACTCAAACTTACACCGAAGTGTAGCAACTTACACAAATTCACATCTTAAACAACCAAACGAACGACAAACATGGTCGTTTCCTAACTCAAAAGCGAGGAAGCTTTACCCCCTTAAAAAGGAGGTACGCCCCGTACCCTATACAGACGATCTAGTCAGTAAACAAAGAAGGGTACTTCGCCCACATCTTATCCTCTAATTCCCACGTGGCCTCTTCGACATCCTGGTTAGACCAGAGAACCTTCACCAGTCGCACTGACTTGTGGCGAGTGTCCCTAGTCTTACTGTCCAAGATTCTTTGAGGAGTCTCCATGGATCTCATATTTGGTTCCAAAGTCAACCTCTCAGGTTCTAACACATGGGAGGGGTGGTGCATGTATTTCTTTAGCTGTGAAACATGAAAAACATCATGCACTTTACCCAGCTCAGCAGGTAAATTTAACCTGTAAGCAACCGGGCCCACCCGCTCCGTAATCTCATAAGGACCAACAAATTTCGGGCTTAATTTGCCCTTCTGCCCAAACCTGAATACACCCTTCATCGGTGAAACTCACAGAAATACCTGGTCGCCCACTGCGAACTCCAGGTCCCGTCGTCGAACATCGGCATACGACTTCTGCCTATCTTGAGCAGCTTTCATGTTCTCCCTGATTTGCTGAACTTCAGCCTTAACTTGTTCTAAATACTCTGGTCCTATAATGACCACTGTTCTACATCCCGCAGAGTGGTGTACGACATGGTCTACCGTACAACGCTTGAAAAGGTGCCATCTTGATCGAAGCGTGATAGCTGTTGTTGTATGAAAACTCGATCAGATGCAATCTGTCAATCCAACTGCCCTAGAAGTCTAAGGCACATGCTCTCAGCATGTCCTCGAGTGTCTGAATAGTATGCTCAGTCTGACCATCTGTCTGAGGATGGAACGCGGTACTCAGCTTGTGTTCTGTACCCAACGCTTCTCTAGTAGCTCTCTAGTACCTCGAAAGGAATCTGGTATCTCTATCTGACACTATGGTCTTTGGTATCCCGTGATGTCTCATGATTTCTTTCTCAAATAACTCAGCTAATTTGGTCACCTTCCAAGTATCCTTCATCGGTATGAATCGGGCTACTTTGGTAAGGCGATCCACCACCACCCATATCATGTTGAGACCTCCCCTAGCAGGTGGAAGCCCAACTACGTCCATGGAGAGATCATGGAACTTCCACTCCGGAACTGGCATCGACTGTTCCATTCCGCCCGGTCGTCGGTGCTCGAATTTCACCTTCTGGCATGTGAGACACCTCAAGACGAACTCGGTAACATCTGTCTTCATCCCCGACCACCAGAAGTATCTCTTCATGTCTTTATGCATTTTAGAGGCTCCTGGATGGATGGAAACTGAAGAACAGTGTGATTCTCTAAGTATACGGTCTTTTAGATCCGTGTTGCCCCGTGGTATGCATAACCGGCCCTTAAGTCTGATCAGATCATCATCATGAAGTCTGAAGTCGTATTTTTGACTCTCAAAGGTACCATCTGTCAGCTTCTGTCTGACCTCTCTCATGTACTCATCTGTCCTCTGAGCCTCTCGCACCTCATCAACCAAGCTGGAGAAAGAAACTAGCGAATGGAGTGAGTGTGCTCGACGGCTCAGGGCGTCTGCTACAACATTGGCCTTCCCCTCTTTGTATTGGAGGTCAATGTCATAGTCTTTCAGAAACTCTAACCATCTCCTCTGTCGAAGATTTAACTCTTTCTGAGTGAATATGTATCTCAAACTCTTGTGATCGGTGTAGATCGTGACACTAACCCCATATAAGTAGTGGCGCCATATCTTCAAAGCGAAGACTACAGCTCCCAGCTCTAAATCATGTGTGGGGTAGTTCTCCTCATGTTTCTTCAACTGGCGTGAGGCATATGCCACCACCTTGCCATGTTGCATGAGCACGCAACCCAGCCCTCTGCCGGATGCATCACAATAAACCTCAAAGCCCTCTGTACCGTCTGGAATGGTCAGAACCGGTGCAGTGGTCAGTGAGTCCTTCAAGCACAGAAATGATCTCTCACAGTCAACTGTCCACAAGAACGGTGCATCCTTCTTCATCAGACTGGTCATCGGTTTCGCGACCTTGCTGAAATCTCTAACAAACCTCATGTAGTAACCTGCCAGACCGAGAAAGCTCCGGATGTCGGTAACAGTCTTCGGCCTTGGCCAAGTACGTACGGCATCAATCTTTGCTGGATCCACTGCGATCCCAACATCTGAGATGACATGACCTAGGAAAGAGACCTGGTCAAGCCAAAACTCACATTTGGAGAACTTAGCATATAGCTGGTTCTCCCTCAGTATTTCCAATACTCTCCTCAGATTTTCCTCATGTTCAACCTTAGACTTCGAGTATATCAAAATGTCATCAATAAAAACCACAACCGACTTGTCCAGCTGCTCCCGGAATAAGCGGTTCATCAGATCCATAAATTTCACCGGTGCGTTCGACAAACCGAACGGCATCACTGTGAACTCATAGTGGCCGTATCGTGTCCGGAATGCCGTCTTCTCAATGTCTCCCTCCTTAATGGCTATCTGATGATACCCTGATCTGAGATCAATCTTGGAAAACACAGATGCTCCCTTCAACTGATCGAACAGATCGTCAATGCGGGGTAGTGGGTACTTATTCTTCACTGTCACTGCATTCAACTCTCTCTAGTCGATGCAGAGGCGGAGACTACCATCCTTCTTCTTCACGAAGAGGACTGACGCTCCCCATGGTGACACACTTGGTCTAATGAATCTCTTATCCAACAAATCTTTCAATTATTCTTTTAGTTCAGTCATTTCTGCCGGAGCCATACGGTATGGTGCCTTGACTATCGGTCCGGTACCAGGTAGCAGCTCGATGGTGAACTCTACCTCCTGAGTGGGTGGCATGCCGGGCAGTTCTCGTGGAAATAAGTCGGGGAACTCCGACACTACCGGTAAGTCGGGGTCGAACTCAGGGTCTCTCTCTATGTCCTGTACATAGCAGAGGTATACTTCTTCCTTTCTCCTCAATTCCTTATACATTGCCATAGCGGTGATGATCTTAGTCGAAGGCTCTCTGGGCCTGTGGCGGTATGATGTTGTTACCCCAGACGGACTCCTGAGCAGCAATCTATGCTTGGCGCAGAGGATACGTCTCTTGTGCCGCTCCAACCAGTTCATCCCGAAGATAACATCAAATCCTAGCTTACTGAACTCAATGAAACTGACTGCAAAGTCTTCTCCCTTAATTCTGACAGTGGCTCCTCGGTAGTAACGAGTGCAACGAACCTTCTCCTTAGACGGGAGCGTAACCGTGAAGTCGGGTAGCTCATCAGCGTCTAGCCCCAACCTGCTCGCGAATGATGCCGAGACAAAGGTATGCGAGGCCCCTGAGTCGAAGAGAACTGATGCCTTAATCGGAAAGGTGCCGGTGAGGATAGTACCGCTGGCGTCGGCCTGTGCCTCTATAAGTATGCTTAGTGCACCTTCCGTACCGAGTCCATAACCTAATTGTGTTCACAAGCTTCATGAGTTTTGATGGTATAACAAGAGTCGTAACAATTTATATGAACAACACTGTTATTTTATTCATGACCATCCTGTTTACAACATGTGCTTCAATCTTACATCTCATTCCTCATCTCATTCTAACATTACATGGCTAATATTGTCTAAAGGTTAGGTTTAATCTTCCTGGTCTCATATGCGTCGCATTGATTACTGTTGACGGTGCTGTATTCAGCTTGATTCTCTTAATCCCATGGTATAACATCCTTGATTCTCCTCCCATAATTAACACATCACCTGACTTAAGTACCAACTTATCTGCACGGTCTGCACGCTTCTACTCGCCGTATAAAAACTCTGCATCATCCCCAATGGACCAAGACACTACGGGTATCCCTCTTTCGAGAGACTTCGTTGTCTCGTCCTTATCCTGGTGTAGTCCCAGTCTCCCATCCTTCTCGTAGAAGTTTACAATGCAAATGTTTGCCTGGATGTCTGGAATCGGTTCAGCTTCCAACTGCTGAGCGATTTCCACGACTTGTGTAATAACTGGATGGAACTCTTCGGGTATTCCCGGTGGTGAGACTCCATCTTGCTCCCTCATGGTTTGGTAATTCTTGGCATACGGATTCCAATCCTTGCCCAAGCTCAACATTTTTAATCTCATCCTTGCTCCCCCTGGGTACTCCGGTGTGTAAAAACCTCCCGGTCCCATTCCTAGTTGATTGCATCTTCTGATGATGGCTATTTGTGCTTTGGGTGTCAGGTATCCCCTTAATAAAGTCATACTTGGGCGGATAACCTGACATTGTTCGGTTGGAAAGTCCATGGTTTCGATGTCGGTGTGCTCCGGGTTAGGTGTAGATAGTATTGGGTAGCAGATGTTGAATCTTCCTAAAGTGGTAGTAGGTTATATCTTACTTAAGTTCTAATCTCACTACATTCTTACTTAACTCATTTATTCACCAAACATGCATGATAATGCGGTAAGCAGGTAGTTTTTATTACTAAATGGTTATAGCGGTACCTGGCCTTGATGAGGGTTCAGGCTCATCGTCCCGGTCCACCATGTGTAAAGTGGGTCCCGACTTCTGGGTCACCCGTGGGTTCTTGTCCGCCGCCTGCTGCACCTTCCTCTGACTGTCAGATCCAGCTCCCTGATCGGTCTTGCCCTTGCCCCTGGTATCGGGCCTATAGGCTCTGCTAGCAGGGTTCCGGTAACACTCATATGCCCGGTGTCCATACACTCCACAAAAGTTGCACTCCACCTTATTCCCTTTACAATCGATCCCGGGTGGTCCTTGTGACACCACCTACAGATGAAGCGTCGCTGGTAGCCACCACCGGCTCCCTTCTCAGTCTCAGATCCTGATGATTCATAATGTCAATTCTCATATCTCAAATGGTTACTAATTTGTTTCTTAACTCATTCAATATCAATTCCTTACCCTTTGGCGCCCTAGAGCGCAGGGGTGTAGCTGCATAAGCATATGTCAACTTCAATGGCTCTTCCGGAGCCTTCTCTTTTTCCTCCTTCCCCTTTGGGTTCTGATTTTTCTGGGCCTGAGGCTGGTACTTTTGTTTCTTGTACCCTCCTTGCCCTTGACTCTCCGAGCTCTTACCAGCATTCTTTCTCTTAGCATTCTCCTCGTCCCTCAGCTGGACGGTTATCTCCACCTTAGCAGCGGCATGATAGCACTCCTGCTTTTCCATAGTATTAGTCACTCTTATTTCTCATAATCTAAATCTTACTCATTACTTACTCAAATCTCAATCATTCTTATTACATGCAAGGTAGTGTAACTCGTCGGCCCCATACCGTAGCGGAGTCGATGGCTAAGCCCGCCATAGAAGCGGTCCACCAGGATCTGGTCAGAATATCCAAGACCTGGCAGAAGACGGAGCAAGGCAGTGAACTCTGAGTAACGCTCATCCACTGTCATCTTGTCCGTCTGCTTAAGCGCATCCAACTGTAAGCGCTTCTTCGTCTGGACATGGGCGGGGTAGTACTTTGCTCGTAGCAAGGCGGTGTACTGCTCCCAGCCGAACTCTGGATTGGCCACATGCTCGGCCCTCACCAGCTTCCACCAATCGCCTGCCGCCCCCTTCAGGTAGAAAGCAGCTAGACGCACCTTGATCCCAGCAGGGACATCAAGGGTCTCGAAGGCGGTCTCCAGCTCGGAGATGTACGCCTCAAGCTTGGCGGGATCGGTCTCCCCCTTAAAGTGCGCGGGTCGAAGATCTGCAAGACTCTTCACCCAGTTTGGTTCCCTAGGTTGTGGCGGTGGAGGTGGTGCACCCACACCAGGCTGGTAGCCCATGTGCCCTAATGCGGCAGCTACGATCTCTGCGATCGTCTGCCCTCCAGGTATTCCTGAAGCATCATCACCCTGGCCGCGACCTCGGCTTCCCCTAGGACGTCCTGCCATCTGAACAAGCATAACTCATATTAGATTCGTATTCACCACTGTGTCGGTTAATGAATTTATAACGTCCGTAGACGGTAAAGACGATCCACACTTATTAGTGGTCATCTGACTCTACTCACTCTAACTTCTCACACCCTTAACCCATCACTTATTCCTTAACTTATATCCTAACTCGGTGGTTACTCATGTCCGCTATTTCTTGATCAGAGCGTAACTACGCTCTGATACCACTTTTTGTAACACCCCATCCAAAGCCAATCGTGGTTATCACAAAACTGAACACTTAAACGAATATGTCGCAGCGGAAATCATAAACACCTGGACCTTGCCACGGTCTGATCACAGAATATACCGGCCTTAATAATTACAACACTTTTCCAAAATAACTGTCCAACCCAAAAGCATCACCATCCAAAATACCACAACCAACCGAGTACAAGTAGCTAAATCATAATCACAACCTTACATCAGTTTAAATATAAATAGTCGGGTGCACAGGCGCAACCCGAACTCAAAATAAACATCCCACCCTAAGTCTAACCGCTCCTACTCTCGTAGTGCGTCCTCATGGGTGTCTTACCTGCAAGTGTAAAAATAGCCCCCAAGGGGGTCAGCACGAATGCTGGTACACCCTCTCATGGCCCCCAAGCTAACGGGGCTACGACGACTAATTGTCGATAGCATGGAAATTTATTACGTACACAAGCATAATATGAAGTGCAATAACAATAACCACAGATGAACACATACAGTTCACAAACAATGAACGACTCAAGCGTTCCCTTATCAAGTGGGTTAGTAACCCCCTCCTTAGTCCTCATTTCCTTAATCTCAGTTCCTTACCTTAATCTCAATCTTAACTTATTCTCAGTATACAAACCGTTCCTGGAAGGGAATGGTTGTAGCTTAATTCGAACCTGGGATTTAGGTGATCCCACCGCACCATCTTAATGCCACCTACTCTGGACGGGAGTCCAGCGTAGCTGAGCCGGCAACCGGCCCTTGGCTACAAGTCCGAAGACAAGTCCTTAAGCGGAGGGCGGATCTGATTCAGATACCGTCCCCCCTTTTCCTTAGCATGCATGACCGGAGATCGGTCCCGGGTTTCCTCACTCAAGTTCCAGTTAGTAGACATCTTAATCACCATGTGCTAGCTAAGCCTTAATGGGCATTAACCAACAAGTCTTTGCCACTTACTTAACTCACTTAGTCCCTATGGATTCTCATTCAATAACCTCTCAAGTCTTTGCCACTTAGCTTACAAACTTAACTTTAAACATTAAAATTTATACTTAACTTAACTTAACTTAATCCCTTAAGTTCTTAGGGTCCCAATCATTACCACCCTACCAAAGGTATACCTTATTACCTATTACCATTCTTAGAATTCAAAATTTTCTTTTTTTTTTATTTTTAGGCTCGACCGAACTTCCGACTGACCTTGCCTAAGGTCGGTCCATTCCAGAACACATTACCGTTTGAAAATTCTACCCCGACCGACCTTGCAAGTCCGGTCCCCAAGGTCGGTCCATTCCCGAGAGTTTCCCCGAGGGAAATTTGAGCTCGACCGAACTTGCCAAGTCCGGTCCCATGTTCGGTCGATTCCAGAGACTTATTACCGTACAAAATTCTTGGCATGACCGACCTTGCAAGTCCGGTCCCAAGGTCGGTCCATTGCAGAGACTTAATTCCTTCACAAAATACAAGCCCGACCGAACTTGTAAGTCCGGTCCTATGTTCGGTCGATTCCAGAAACTTTCTCCGGTAGTGTAATTTGAGCTCGACGACCTTGCAGGTCCGGTCCTAAGGTCGGTCGGCTCTAGAACCTTGTTTCTAAATTCTCTTTTAACTCCAAACTTCTCCTCAAATATCCTAATATGTTATAACCTCATTTGGGCACCTCAAATACACCTTAAGCCCTCCTCTAAACACATTAAATCATTCACCAAGATCCACCTTAGTCATTATGCATTTTCCTTGTAATAATGCTAACACTTGTAATGTTTTCCACTAGGTTTCTAGGTGGTGGTTCATACCTAATGTAACCACTATGCCAAATGTTTTCCTCACCACTATAACATCATCTCCCAAGCATCTTTAACCATCTAAAACTCTTTTTTGCATTTACTTAAAGTTCCTTCAAAAGCTTAAACTTCCATCCATCAACACATTATTTCCTCCCTAGTTGTTTACCAACATTTGCCTAAGTCCTAAATACTCAATTACATTCTCTTGATTCCTAAATCCTTCATAGTAACACCTAAGTCATTGTAAGTCATTAGAACACCTTAATCTCACCCTTTTTCATCAAGACAACCTCTTGAACATCCTAGTACTTCCTTAGTCATTAAATCCCCTTAGAATATCTTAAACACTTAAGTTCTCCTTTAAATTTTGCCATGGGTTCTCTAGTATATAGTACATCCTAACACTTGGTTTTTCTCCATCAAACAACCAACATCACCCAAATTCTCATCACAACACCTTAACACACAATTTACACCAAAACCACACCACATCATCATATAGTGCTTAAACTTAAAATGCTTGGCACTTAGGCCCTTAAATGACAATAATCTTAACCACTGAATTTCCACATATATTTGCGTTCAACCTGCGAATACACACAACAAGGCTCCCATTGAAATAAAATGCTTCTTGTAATTCACCTCAACATTGTTTTAACTATCTCTTCTTCTCATTTGCTCTTTAGTCACAAGTTCACAAGTATAGTCATTGTTTCTCCTAGGTTTTATATAACCCCTTTTCTAATGTAAACTATACACTAAACTCATCACATATCTAAATCCCATTCCCTTAAAGAATAAAACACCTTAAGGTAAGTAATTTTCCTTGTTCTTTTACAAGCTTTAAAAGCTTTCTTCCTTAGGTTTTTCCTTGCTCAATCTCGGTCACCAATATATATCTCCTTGCCAAGTTCTAACCAATATCCAATGACTCCAATGAGTACTATAATACATTAACCCAAAAACAAACCCTAGGTTAAAAAAATGTGCTTTTAGGTATTAAGGTGATTGTTTTACCTTGGTTTCTCAAGGCAAGCTTGGATATGAAGACAAAAGGGCCTCCTCAATGCTTTGAAGAGTAGAAAACAAGCTAGAACAAGGCATAAACATGGAGTCCCATGAGTGCAAATTTTCGGACAAGGAAGAAAATGATGGAAACCTAGATTTTCTTACACTTTCTTTACCTTAAGAGAATGGAGAAGCCAATGGAGTCTCCAAACTTGAATTTCCTCCTCTAATGGTGGTTTGACTTGGCACCAAAATGAAGCTCTTGATGTTTTGAAAAGATAGAAAGAGAGAGCTTGAGCTAACTAAGGAGAATATGTAATTTATTTTGGTTTTGGAGCTAAAATGAGTGAGTTGTGTGCAAGGCTAGATGAAGCTAGCATGGAGGTATGCTTCACGTTAATGGAGAAGGGAGAGAGAGCAAGAAACCATGGGAAACAAGGGAGAATGAAGAAGTGAGGAGAGAGAACCACTAAAGGTGAGATATTATGTTAAAAGGTGAATAGTTAACTTACTTGCTTTATAAGTCTTTATTTGATTAATGAGTCATAAAGGTGGTGACTCACCTTATAAGAAACCGGCCCCCATTAGTAACAAGGGGTACTTAAATCTTTGTTGACCAAATATCTCACTTATATTGTCTTATGTTATAAACTAGCTTAATTAATTTACTATTCACAAAACAAGGCACATTGTTGTGAAATTTTTGATTTCCCATTGATAGACTTCCAAATGTGATACTATATACACATGTTAATTAAAGAGTAATGATGGGCATTTAGCCATTCAAAACTCATTTACAAGACAATTTTTCAAAAACGTGCTTTAAGACTCCTTAAAGCACAATTTGTGTTTTAACTTGTTTTCAAGCTTGGTTTTCTTTGGTAATTGATTTAAAATGACCATTTGGATATTACTAAGGTCTTAGAACAATATTTGTGTACTCTCCCAAGTCTCTCCAAGCTTAGAGCACGTTTTTGCTTAAACTGCTCTTTTGGTGTTTCCTTATATTTTCTTTGATTAGAAATGTTTCTTAATGTTTATAAGGCATTATTTAGCCTCCTTATATCTTAGTTTATCATTTAAACACCATATCTAAGTTTGGGGTATATCATCTAGATAAAATTGGGATTGTAATGACGCAAAGTAACCTCAAGGGTATTCATCAGTATGGCTTATCAATTCTAAGGTCTCGACACTTCCCCGAAGTGTTATCAGTTCCATTCATCTACAATTCTTCGTAATCCAAATCATTATGTATATAACACAAGTCCCTAAGGACATAAGTACATGATTGTTCAAGTGCTTAAAAGCTCATCAACATAATCAGAATATCTCACAAGTGCTTAAGGCACATACACATAATCAAAGCGCATCATGAGTGCTTAAAGCACGTGCATACAACAACATATTACCAGTGCATGAAGCACATACAAGCTACAAAAACAACATAAACGCAACAAAGACAACACTACAATTAAATATGCCAAGAGGCTCAACCCCCTTAAAAAGGGTTACGCCCCGTGACCACAAAAGTATCTAACAGTTGCTATGAGAAAAGTGCTAGATACTTGGCTCTCATGGAGTTCTCCGACTCCTATATGGCCTTTCTCGCCTCATGGTTCAACCAATGGACTTTCACTTTTTTTAATGGTCCTGTTCCTGGTCTCCCTCGTTCCCGTATTGGAATTCCGGAGTGGAGTTTTCTCATATTTGGGAGACGGGCCGATCTCTAGTCGTTTGGCTCTAACAGAGAATATGCGAAGGGTGAGACGCGTATTCTTTTGGTCAAGGCGTAGAATATTTGTGAATTCTCTCAAACACGTTCTATTGGGTCCACCATGCTTCTCCCTCCATAATGTGGTGTAGATCCACAAACATAGGCTTGATTTGCCCCTTTTATTCCTAAGGACATATTATAGGTGACTGGTTAGCAGCAATTTATTGCTGACCTCGTTCCAATATGACAGTGTCATTAATGGTCTTTTGTTAATTGGAAACGGAGGTATGTCAATCGGTGCGGTATCATTAATTGTACATGTACACGATTGTTCTAAATCGAATCCGGGTGTTCTGAATAACTTTCATGGGATATATTTTGAATTATTATTATCTTCACTTGTTGGTTCCTAGTTGAGGTGAAGTATGACATTGGCTATTGTTTGTCATTAGTGATCTTTGCACTAGCCTCTAAAGTTTTGGATGCATTAGCTATAATTCACGAAGGTAATTCTTGTCCATCCCGTGTCTCCAAGTTGTGTTGTTTGGAGTAATACATTAATGTAACATGTTTACGACTTCGTGTTGTTATATATATATGTTTTATTTTCCGTATATTGGTCTCACGCCAATATTTATATGATTCATCCACTTTTTGCTAGAAATTCATTGTCGTTTTTCAATATAGATCCTTGCATCTTTCGGCATCCCTTATGGGTATGTTCTTCATAGTTGAGGTATTTCTTTTGTATATTATATATTGCTTCCATTTTTTGTGTTGTTACCAGGAAGTGTAATTGTATGTTTATGAGTTCCTGGGTGGATTATAGCGTTTTACGCCTTATTATTTTTGCGTGTGTCCTTGGACGGTCTAGGGCTACATGTAGATTGCCTTCAATTTTGTTTCTCACCATTTGAGTTTACATGAGTTTCACTCGTCTATGTTTGCCAATGTGTTCATCCTAATGGCTGTTATAGTGGTCGCTTCCATGTGCACCATATTTTAGTCGATTCGACAGTTATAAGTTATTGTGATATTTGATTAATAGCTAGGCATTTGCTAGCATGCCTGCTTGCCTTTCTTTTATTGTATTGGTGTACTTATATTCAGCCTCTTTCCGGGTGAAAACGTATTGTTGCCTTTATGTGGGCATATGAGATTGTTGCATCATTCGTTATTGTCTTGTGTTCTTGTAGGAGAGTAACTCTCTTTATGCCCCTCTTATGGGTGGTGATATTTATTGGGTAGGTTCTTTTGGGTGCTAAGTATTGTGTTGGTGTGAGTAGTTATTGAACCTTATGCGGGTTCTATTTATGTTTAATCACCCATTCAATGGGTTTTACATGCTTGACATTAGGTTGACTATTAACTCTCATCCTTTGAGAGGTTTTCTTTAATGTTATCGTGTGTTAACCGTTCCTTTGTGGCGTTACGACTTAGTCGTGTTATTTTCAAGGTTTTTGGTTCCTCCAATCTCATTGGTTTAATTGGAACTTTTCTCATTACTTTATTTGAAGTAGTTATTTGCGTTGGCCTGGATTACATCTCTGGCCTTATTATGGAGTTGACTACTTCTTGCGTTCCGTACACTACTTGTCTACATGTATGGGGTGCCTTACTGATACATTACTACTTACTTGACTAATTTATAAATAAGCCTGTCAAGCCCACAAGCTCCCTATGGAGTGCGGTCGTCCCATATCTTGTTTTGTATACTCGTAGTGTTCGTCACGCGTTAGTGAAGTATTTTGTTGTCCATCTTCCTTCTACTTGGTATTGGGGGTGTATCCCGAGGGAATTTTTCAGTTCCCTGGGTCCCCTGTCCCATGGGTATGATCACACATCTTTCATTCAACAGGTGTTTGCGATATTTCACCTTAATGGTGGGTTTTACATTGTAATGGTACGAGGTGATTTTTCTCCTCTGCCATTGGTTACGTCATTGACATGAGTTCATTGATGTGTTAAAGGAATTTATGACCTCTCGTATTGATAAGTATTGTTGTCACATTACTTAGTAAGTCCTTTATTGGAGTTACTTATGTGTTGATTTCAAATTGCTGTTATCTGGTTACCATGTGCGCGGTTTGGCGCTCGTTCATTGTCTCTTGCTCTTGTTCATTAGTTATTTGGTTATACACGTTAATTACAGTGCGTATTAAAGTTTTCTAACTTAACCCTATCTTCGGGTAACATCATTTGGTGTAATTTCCTGACTTCATGGCGAAGACACATGTTTTCTTCTTTTCATGGAAGTCCTTATTGTGGTCTGGTTTTAATCAGTTTCCATTACTTGACCAGTCATATTAGATGTTATTGTTCATTTCGTATATCTATTGGGAGATAGTCGGAGGCTGTACTTTCACTCTCCTAGATTCGTGCTCTTCTAATGGCACATTGAGTATTTTTTACTTAAACTTGTGTTTTATAGTGTTTGGACTCATTATCTTGTATTACTGTTTAGGATGTTTGCCATTGTTTAACTCATATAGTCATTATCATTGACAGTCGTCATGTTAGTAGACGACATATCTTTAGCACGTACTCCTCTTGTTACCTATTGTATGGTGGCGCGCCAATGGCGGTAGTCATTCTTTTTATTTGGAACCTTCGTCCAATGATCGGTGTGATCAAATGAATTAACAGTGTATAATTATGTCTTGACATATGTTCGCCCTTTGTTGATTATGGCTCCCCTTGCTGAGGATAGTTCCTGTGTTAGTTATTAAGTATTCAACACCGATTAGCGTTTATGGTTGTGATTGGTTTAGGTAATTACGGTGTTGTGGTGTAATTATTCAAACTTAGTCTTATTGAGGACTAACATGTTCTTATCTTCTTCCAATATTTATGATATGTTAGCGCATGTCATAATGGGCGTAGCATTGGTCCTAATTGTTACATGATTATGTTCCACCACCATTCTTTATATACATACATTTGGGAGTGAACTGTTATTCACAAGTATTGATATTTAGTACTTATTCATTGATTTGATGTGTTTTAGCTGTTTACAGCTAGTATACTTCAGTTCCTTGTCTATTTCTAATGTGATTAATTGTGGCCACTTGTAGAGAGTTTTAGGAATCATCCGACCCTGATTTGATCAGTATCAGTGTCGAACTATCCTTCCACTCCAATTTGTGTTCACCTTCCCTTGACCTGTACTGGATCAAGTTCCACCTCCCACGTCCATTTTAAACTATTAAATAATTTAATAAGTATGTTATGGTGTTTGGCTCATAAGCGGATGTTATTGATTCATTTTTGTTTAATGAGTGTAGCTTGATATGGGCTGGTGTATGCCCTTTAGTTGTAATGGTCGGACTCTTCGGTCCTTCCAAGGTTTTGGTCTTCAAATTTTAAGGGTTTTGTGACCCTATGGTGACAAGTTGTAGTTATGAATTTTGTACATAAGTTGTACAAATTTTTGGTGGTTACTGGTAGCCATGGTGTTGTACCCGTGGCCTACACGGAATGAAAAATTCAGTTGTATTTGCTGTTTTAGTTACAGTTGTAGTTATAGTTGCAGTTACAACTGCAATTATGGTTGCAGTTAAAGTTATAGTTGCAGCACTTGCTGTAGTAAGTGCGCGAGGTAGACGCAATTGTTAGTATATTGTTTGTTATAGCGCTTGCTATAGAAAGCGCGCCAAGCAGGTTGAGTCATTAGTTTGGAATTGTTTGTTTCACTGACGCTTCGGTCGTTTGAGTATGGTTTAGATGATTTGTCTTGAAAAGGGTAGTATTGGAGTTATTTCGGTTTGTTAAGGTATGGTAAGCTTTCTAAGGTAGTTCTATTTCTAGGTTCTCTAAGTTAGGCTCTTTCTGAGTTTTGTTTTTAAACGTCTTCATGGTAGTAGAAGGTTTCTGACGCATGTTCATGCAGTCAATTCATTAAGTTAAGGATGTGCGGTTACCTAGATCGTGCTGAGTACTAGTACTAGTGCCTGAGGTTCCCAAAATTTGGGGTATCCTGTTCCACGTGGCTACCTCGTGGTGCTTCAAGTCCAGCATATGGAGTACTCTAGTTGTCTTGGGTACGACATTCCTTTTCTTGAGCGTTGTGTTGTAGTAATTGTAGGAGTTTAGCTTGTAAGCTTATTGGTATTATTGTGATTGTAGGTCAGGTTTTACTGAGCCTTCTAGGTTGCATCCGGTTGAAGTTATTCCCTTTTTGGGAGAGACTTCCATGCAGTCCTTGGTTTTGCATGTGATGCATTTTGATAGTCATCTAAAACAAGTTTTTTTTATTTTCGATCTTCAGGTACACCGGTGTGTGCTTTCCTCGGGTTAACTGAACAGGGTTTTGGTGTCTAATTATAAGCCGACCCGATTGTCCTATGGAATCCTATCCTTCTTCAAAGTAAGGTTTAATGTATGCTCTTCACTCCGTATAAGTACACTTTAGATAGTAGTAATAACTATCGGGACCTCCGGTCCTTAATGATTCATTGTATCACAAGCGCTTCTGTCTGTCTTGATGTTATAGTGACTACAGCAACCACATCGGTCTTCTGAATATGAGGAATTCTTCTGTCTCCTTGGCACCATCCAATACATTGCCTCTATGGGTGATACTCGAGGTGTGGGCAGCGGCGGGTGGGGTATCACTACAGTTTCCCGGGATGTTCTTCCATCAAGATAGTGCGACGACTGCCGTCTCAACGCTATTGAGGTTGCAGGACCTCCGTCACCCCCGACATGCCTCTTCTCGACGCCCGTAATGCGCTATGTCGTATCATTACTCGGTAGTTTACCGTATAGTAGTCAATAACATAAATATGCCATTAAGGCTAATATTGTTATGCATTTAGCGCTGCTAAGACACTGGTTCGTTCAAGACCAGTCGTTTCGTACCTCACAAACGTTTCCCAAATTCCCATAATCCTAAGCTCACTGGCTTAGTCCTAATATCTCGTCATCAGAGCGGTACTCCGCTCTGATACCACTTTTGTAACACCCCTACATTAAATGCGTAATAATCACTCTCGTAGCATAATAAAAGATGTCTTAAACGGAAGTTAAACACTAATAATTCTCATTCGGGTATCACATGCCATTACTCGCCCATGCGAGTAAAGAAGTAGAAAAGAAATAATAATAATAAAATAACGACAATAATTAACCGCAGTTATGAACGAGATATATACCACATCATCCTAAGTTTAAACTAACACATAAGTAAGTGAGCATCTAAGGTAATCCCCATATTTACATCGTACTAAATATAAATTAATTATGAATTTGCGATAAATATTGACATCGTTGACTACCCCGAAATCCCGCACTCCAACTTCGTAGCTCGATCAAGTCCTGTAATGTGGTGCCATAAAGGCTCAGCCAACTGCTGGTATGCTAAAGGTGATCCTAAACCCTTTAGGCCACTTAGGTCGTTTTAGCCATCTTGATTAACATGGGGTTCGTTTCATGCTGTACCGTTTACATGCTTATAACATAACTGTAAATACGAAATTAAAACACCCAACAGGTATTCAAACATTAACACATCAAGACATGCTATTACGACCTATATGATTGAACTATTAAATTCGAATCGACGGTAAGGTAAGAGTTAGCTGAAGTCCAGTTAGTCTCACTTGTTTATTTCCATCACATGAAGCCCCGCTTCCAACAGTCTCACATAAACATACGGGTGTCATGTTAAGGACAATTCCCTGTTTAACCTCACACATTAATATTTTGGACAATAGTCCGGTGCCATCTACAGTGGGTAGATGGACTCACTTATCTACAGTGGTAGATGTCCATTAGGCCGAAGCCTTGGTATGGTGCCAACGGTAGCACATTCCGACTAATGATCGTATCCAGCTCGTTAGATAAACAAGAGTAGACCCTAACCGGGTATGAAACTCTAGTGATCACTATGCGCAACCTGCTGGAACGAATGCAGACTAGGATTTATTAAATATTGTTTCATTAATTAATTATCACACTCTCATAAGTTAGCGTATTTTAAATTAGTCTCCTGGAGATTAATCTCTATTGGAGAAAACACATTTTTATTGGATGCCCTATCGAGTCTTACACGCAACCTAGAAGTCTACTAGGTGATGTTCAAAGGTAGACATCACTCTAGAGACGGTTAATGGGTCTCTAAACTAAGTTCCTCACTTAGTGTGTTAGGAGTTGTTTACTCTCACAAGGTAGTATCAGAGTCTCTCCCGAAAGTTCATACACAGTTAGGGTGATAATCAGTATCACATGTCCAAACGACGTACGCGCACAATTAATAAACGCTTTGGCGATTGGAAAAACGTAAACAGATATAATCACATGCATAACATTATTTATCTGACATGCAAGCACACATTTACGTCTGGAACCCAAGGAAACCCTCGGAGTTTTCAGACCACACATTCACATACCGCACCGATGAGCAAAGCTAGCGAAACGAGCGCACGCCTATCCTCTAGTTCCTAGAGCTCGCATCCCGAATCCGATCTACTGAGATATGTAATTACTATTACTATCCATGTTTTGGATTTACCTAACTAGCCATAGTCATTTGACGCGTAACCGTAACTAACCCCTTAATCGGTTGGTTGTTTAGTTCGGTTTTCGTGAGTCTTTGGAATTTATATTTCCATCGTACGATTCAACTTATGAATATGCATTATTCAATACCGTATTTTATTCACTACGTGGAGGTTGTATCCCGGTTGTCATGATACCCAACGTGGTTATTCGTTCTCGTATAATTACGTATTTACATTTACGTGTATATATTAATACTCTCGTTTTATATATATATATATCTATATTCATGTACGTTATAGGTTCGTACGTATGTATATGTATACTCGTCGTCATTTTGTTGCATGTTACGTGACGGTAATTACTTAACTGTCTACGTTATTCATTCCTCGTACGGTTATGCATGGAATACCTACTACATCATTTATAGTTTTCGTATTTACTTGTATCAAATTTCATGTCACGTTGTCTTGTAAACTCTATATTTACACTGTACATATTTTATGTCATATAAATCTATATATATATATATATATATATATATGCATATCTTACAAAGTCAGTGATATTTACCATCCCATGCTAAAATTTTATATTAATCTTATCTCGTCATTCCATGTAGAATGTATATATTGTTCACTTGTACCGTTATCCCTACGTATCTTTTAAAAACTTGATTTCACGATTTACAATATACGGTTATACATTGTTGCGCATCTTATACTAGTAAAAAAGGCCCTATTTCGGCGGTTGTGAACCGCCAAATGAGCACCGCCGAAATAGGTGTACCTATCGGCGGTTTAGAGAACAACCGCCGAGATAGACCCATGGGATTGACCGATGCTGAGTTTGACCATGAGTCTATCTCGGCGTGTAACGCCCCTATTAACCATAAATACAGCGGAATAAAACTCTAAGGCGATTAAGACCATCGGGTTCCAACACCCGGCACCAAACCTCATAATTACAACTTACAATCTACAAAAGCTACGGTCTGAACCGAGAAAAACTTAACACAAACATAATAGAAATTGAACACATTAACTCTCCACAAACCTAGTCCCATCCCAAACGCTCATCTCTTCGTGGCCACCTGTAAATCACTTCGTACCTGCAAGATGAAACCAAGCAGCCCTTCCCGGGAGGGGTGAGTCAGTTCCGTGGAATGGAACTGGTACAATTCTCCAAAAACCAACTTATAAAACATCACTCTTCAAAATAAACAGTAACATGAAAACAAACTCTTAAAAGTAAAACAGAGATAAAGCACTTCAAAACAATCAAGTTAAAGAGAAAGAAAACAAGACAAAGATAGAGATAGAGAACTTCCAAACCAAGTCATCCACTTAAGCAGTCACACCACATAGTTAGTAAGCATCCATTGTTGATGTTAGAACCAATTCTGGTTAAGAAGAGAAAGACTTAAGTAGTCACAAAGGACTAGGAGTGACATGAATATCCATAACCCGTGGTAGACAGTTTATGTCTCCACCATTTCAGAAGATGATTCCCATAGACAAAATATACTCAAGAGTGGAATAAACCAATTGGGAGAGATGGCCCCCACCGCCAGTCAGTTGCCACAAGGGCGAGGTAAACAGACCTCCGCTGTCAGTGGCCACAAAGGGCGAGGTAAACAGACCTCCGCTGTCAGTTGCCACAAAGGGCGAGGTATAGCAGACCTCCGCTGCCACCGACCCGTTCTCAGTCATCGGTGAAAAGTGTGTGCACCACTTAGTATAAACAATCCATACTCAGTACCAAGATTACCATTTCCCATATTCCCATTAGATTATTAACTGCACAAGAGCAATACCAAAACACTCAGTCCTACAGAGTGCAGAGGCGTAAACCCTCAACAATTAATACCCAATAGAAAGAATCCATTCCAAATAAGGCTGACCAAACTCGACTCATGGATGAAACAATACCCATAGTCCAAAGGAAGAATTACCACAACCAGATATTTTCCTATATTCCCAGTCACCCCACTAGATCATTAACTGCACAGAGCAATACCAAAACACTCTGTCCTACAGAGTGCAGAAGCGTAAACCCTAGGCAGTTAATATCTAGTGAAACAACTAGATAGGAGGAACCAATAACCAAGGAAGTTTCACATACATGCTCAGTTAGTCACAGCAAGCTCAGTTAGTCACCCAAACAGTTTCCTTTTGAAATCCATTCAAGATCAGTTGGTGTTCCAAAACATTCCATAAAGTCCATCAGCAAAAGTATCGAGTACAGAAATCGTACAAAACATTCCATAAGGTCCAAAACACCACAAGCTGAGTACGAGAAATCGTACTCAACATTCCATAAAGTCCAAAACACATCAAGCTAAGTACGAGAAATCGTACCTGGATAACGCTGTAGCAGCTCTAGACAACTTGCGTAACAATCACAGTACTCTGAAGAATTAAAGGTAATTTATCATCAATAACTTATGCCCTAAGTCAAACTTAAATAGATTCCTCACCTCACTCTTATCCACTACTAATACTTAACCGTAGTTCTCACATTAATACCTTTATATCATAAGTGTATTTATATTACTCAGTTAGTCTTAGAATCTCAATAATCACCCTTAAGCTTAATACCTTTATTCTTACTTTAGGACAGACATCGTATTATAACCTATGATGGATTTATCTTAGAATACTATACTAATATTCCATAAGGTAATGATTAGGTATCTTATCAATATTTACTAGATAATCCTTTATGATTAAGTTTTCCCCTTAACTGAATTAGACCTACAACCTGTATATCGGAATCATAGTGTCGTAGCTGCATTTCGTTACAACTTCATTGATCTTAGAATTGAGAGACAACTACTAGACTCAATTATTTTATCTTTACTTCAGAAGGGCCTTTAATTACAACTACCTATTAATCTTGTCATAAGTTGTTAATTACTTTTCATCTTGAATAACCATATTATTTAACTCAACCTTATCGAACTCTCACATTTAATATCCACACGGTATATTATTTACTTAACCATATCTTTATAATAAGGTGTTTTAAGATAACCTTTATGTATCCTTACTTACATTTAATCCCTAACTGGTTTTACTTTACACACATTCTCTCTATAGACCATGTATAATCCTTTTGTATTAAACTTCGTTAAACTCAAGTCTTAAATACATTTTATATTGTTTACAAAACCTAAGGTTTCAAAAGAATAACTTAATAAATATTTCCTTTATTGTATTTTAGGATAAACATTATATCTCGCATAAGGTAAATCGATCTAAGAACTAAATTCCGATTCATAAGTGAATTGTTAATTATGTATCAAATCTCTGTTCTGAAAATCCCCATACCTTATTCAAATGACACATTAATATTTCCAGTGTCAAAAAGGTAAATCAATATAATCTCTTACGTAACCTAGTTTCATCTAATTAAAGGTTTAAAGATTTAAGTATCTAATTTCTATTTATAACCTTCTTATAAATTCTAACTACTAAATACACACTTAATTATAAACTCACATCCTGAACATTGGTATTAAATGTATTTTATATGGCTTATCAAATTCTAAGAACGTAGGGATTATTATTTAGATTAATTCCCCAATCATAGTTTAATATAGTTTTATATTATATCCTTTTAATGAATTTTATCTTAAAATATTAAGTTATTATTACTCATACTATAAATATAAGAGATAATTAATCTAGACTTATTTATCCTCTTCACATGTAGATGTAAAGTAACTCATCTATTTTACTATTGTTTATATAATAAGAACATTTAAATGCAAAAGTTTCATTCATTTTATTATTAATTATATAATAGATCTATTTGTGTAACACTTTATGTAACCATTACAAATACTCCTAAATTTCAACTTATTAATTTCTTAACCAAATTATAGATTTACATTGTGGTCATTGACTAATAAATACGTGTGGTTTAAATACGGTTTATATAAATCTTAGAAACTCAAAGATACTAAAAACTCAACCTATAACCATATTAATACCCCTCTATAATTATTCTTTATTAGTATCATGTAAGTTTAGTTTAACTCATTAATTCCTTCATATTATATTTTCTATAAGGTATTTTATTTATTTATTTATCGTATATATATATATCCTTCCTATTATATTTCTCACAGGAATGTTATTTCCTTTATCTATTTTTATTGTATTTATATACATCTATATGTATATATATCCACATATATCAAGATTTATCCAGAATTCTTAAGAAATTCTATTGTATTTAATTATGTTTTAATATCTTTTAGACATATCCACAACTGATTTATGGTTTTAAAAATAGAGTATTTCCCTTAGTTTTAGTTAAACATATTAGCTTCCATATTATATATAATAAATAAAAATGTAGTTAGTTAATTCCTTGAATTTATATAGTTTCTATTTATTTCTCTCATCTAATATATATATAAATATATGTAACAATTTTTACTTTCACTTAAAGTTAATCACCCAAAATATTTATAAACATACTGTATGTTAATTAGTCTTATTATATTTTCCCCCAACCTATAAAGTTCATTAATCACTATACTTTAATTTTTGATTACATTAAAAACCATATATTATAAGTTATTCTTAAAAACTCATTAACACAATTTTAAAACCCATTTACAATTGTCCAAAAATCCCCAAATTAAATATATAGTAACTACATTTTAGACATTTATAAAATTTTTATTTCATACAAATATCTTTTTAATTTAGCCAAATAATTCCAGAAAACCCGTAACTTGTAAAAATCATAACTTATGTTTAAAAACTCCAAAACCATAATAATTGACATCAAAATAAACTAGATAAAATAAGGAATCTATGGTTAAATTTCAAGTCAAATACATTCGGGAAGATATTAAATTAACCCAACAAGTTAAGACTATTTACTGAATTTTTATATAGAAACTTTAACAACTTAAAAAACGCCAGATCTAATCTTTGCCGTCCAATCTCTTAGAAGAGATCGGACGCCCCTGTACCGCGAGTTTCTTCAGCGAACACTACCACCAACCGAGTACTAATTCGACGATAACTCCAAATCTACAGAACGAAATTGTGATTTTTGTTTCTATGGTATTCGTATCAATTTCGGTTCTTTTGTACCGTTCCCATTTTAATGCAGAGTTCACCAAGATTCGAATTTGATTCGAGAGTTGGGTTTCGTTCGTTTCAGAATTAAAATCGATTACAATTCTTACAATTCTCCTAATCTATACGAAATTGACTAATCAACACATGAGTTGATCGGAAATACCAGTTACCAACAGCAACAACGGAGAAATTTTGATCGGCGACTCACCGTTGTGCGAATTTGTGAATTCGAAATCGGAAACTGGAAAAAACTCGAACTTCCGACCAGTTCGTGAAGCCAACTTCGAGGATCTATAAGTTATTGTACAGATCGATTTAGGCTTTGTAATTGGCTCAATAGAAAGATGAAACTTAGCTCTACACATTGAATAACTAAACTAATCCTAACTCGCATTATACCGAAAGAAAATTGACCCGAAAGTTACGAGTTTACCTGTCGTTTTCCGGTGATTTTATGTGCTGACAAATCAGAGACTTTGGGCGACTTATCTCCAAAGTTACGAATCAGGCTTGGCATAAACATGAAAGTTGTAGATGGTTAGAGATCTACACAACGGCTAAAGTAAATCGAAATTTGGTTGAAAGACTAGGAAGTTATGGCAAGACAACTTTACCTGAAATCGAATGAAACTGGAAACTGGGTTACGACTCGAAACTGCAACTTTGGATCAACTTTCCCGTCGATGTAGAATGAGTTAGGGCTTGTATGAGCTATGGTTGTAAAGAGGGAATTAAGGAGAAGAGAGTGGTGAAGACGGCACTGGAAAATTCGAAGTAACGAGAGAGATATAGCCGTCACAAGTTAGGTCAAAATCGGGTGGTTGTTGGAGAAAAACAAGGAGATAGAATCGACTAAGTGTTGGGGCGCACGAGAGGCTGACACGTGGCAGTTATAAAATTTTGGCTCTAAACTTCAAACTAGCATAACTTTGGCTAGGATGATCCGTTTTTGACGTTCTTTTTATCGATCTTCATGGTTTTTCATAACCTATTTATTGGTATAGGTTTCATGGCCTGGTTTGACCATTCTCAAAAAGTCAACTCTAGCAAGGCTTAATAAGCTTTAAGGTTTCTAGAATTTTATATTGACTTTTATATTTCAAAACAATGTTCCAACACTTCCTAAAATCTTTATAATATATTTGGAGTGTTTAATAATTTTCCCAAGATTTATTGACTTATAAATCTTATTATTATATTCATAATACTATATAATAATGTATAATAATTAGGGTTAAATAGAAGAAAACCCCTAAATAAATTTCACAATTCCATATAATAATTGAATATTCATTATTCCATGTCATAATTTAATTTTCATAACTCCATATTAATTTAATATTCATAATTCCATAAAATAATTTAATACTTAATAGTATTATTAAAGGTTTAATAAAAGAAATCCCCTAAATTAATTTAAATTAATTTAGGGGTATTTCAGTATATCCCCCTTAAAAGAAACTTCGCCTCGAAGTTTAAGAAAATCACTAGTAGGCACTCACACCGCTTCGGGTGTGCTAAGACAATGATAATTCCAATGAAATTTCATACCAATCCAATCCTTTATTCCCATCCATTTCCACAACAACATTCCACTCGAGATTACTCAGACTCAAAACGAACCAAGATATACCAAGACATAGCATGATGAAAATCAACAGTCACATACTGTGTCATATTGTAAGAACCAAGCACATACAAACACCTCTCATTCTGCTAATACTGTTTTCCCTTTACTAACAATGCAACAAGGCATAATCCGGATGAGATAATGAAGGAGGAGTATGCCAGCATATCCCCCTTAAAAGAGCTAAGGTACGCCCTCGTACCGCTACTAACGACACATTCAAAGAATTCAACACCTTATTAACCAGCTTTGTTGAATTTTACTGCACCGTTGATTATATATGATCGTTATATGTATCTGTATCTCTTGATTGTTATGTATTTGTATTTCCTTGGTGGTTATAAAATTTTATCTTATGATTATTATCCATTCATTTAATGACTGATACGAATTATATGTCCATATGTGATCATTTACCATATTAATTATATACTAAGCTATACCTCGGGTGTAACGTACTTGAGTAGTTTAACATAATATTCCCGATCATTTAATAATCCTCAATAATCTTCCAAAATTATCTTCAAAGGTTTATTAGTCAACCATATGTTAAAACTCTATAAAATAAATATTTTCTATGACTTTTGGTAAATATCACTCTTAGTGTGTCTTTTAAAATTTTATACATGTATAATGTTAAACTTCCAAATAAACATGAGAATTTCCAGTCTTTATGTAACTCTCAAAATTATTATTATTTTTTTTAAGATGCTCAATACTCAAGTATTTAAGGATCAATGATATTTAGTCTAGTATTACTCTTCTCTTCACTCAATCTTTAAGTAACTTCTTTTATTGATTTTTTTTATTATTATTTTTATATTCAACCAGGGGTGGATGTTGTATCTTGGAGTACCCAAACTTAATCCCCTTCCTCCATATATAGGTATTTTTCACCAAAGATTTAACTCAATAAACCCTTTACATTTATGAGTTTTAATACCAGATCTTAAGATACAAATTTTGATTTGTTCATTGTGGTTAGCAATGAAATATGCCTAGCTCAAGATTTCATGATGGTAACGTCTTACCACCACTTCCCCTCAAGTTCAACACAATCCATCACCGGCGTAGAAGATTATTTACAGTTAGATGACAAGGCTTGTCTAGCCCCTAAACTTTCAGAAGTGGGTGTGCACCCCCACTACTTTCAGCCTAGGAGTTCGTCGCACCAGGCACTTCCCGTAGGGTGTTAGGTTTATGTGTTTTCTTTCTAAAGTTAACATAGAGTTTTAATGTGTTTTGCAAGTTCAGATGTTGATCTTTTCTAATACGCTACTAGTTCTTGTTAGCTTAATAATTTTCTAGACTTAAGATTTATCTTAAACATTATCTTTAGGCAACAATTTGTACCAAGTAATTCTTGAGATTTATTTTCAAACTTTAAAGGAGTTGAAGTACTTTCACATAATATCAATACTAATTTAGTTATTTAAAGTTCTATTTGGATACTGTTTTCAACCAAAAGTATTCTTTACAATTCCAGGAATTTGTGTACTAGTTTTAAGGGATTGCATTTTTTTTTTAGCAATGTATTCTCCATGAGCATGCTTTTGAAAATACCTTAATATTTGGTTTATCTCAACCAAAATCTTATTGTACTTAATATAGGATGTTCCAAACTTATATATATATGTATATATATTTTCTGTAGTTTATTGTTGGGACAGTATAACAACACACTCAACAGACATTCACAAAAGAAAAGTGTGTAAAGGAATCGTTCACAATTCCAAAAAGGGTTAGGAGTCGTGCCTTACTGGAGTCCTCACTTCCCAATTCTACCCCAGTTCCCCAGTTTTAAGTGCACCTATAATCTAAGTATTTCACTCGGCTTGTTTTCTCGGGTTCAGAGCGTAACTACGCTCTGATACCACTTTCTGTAACGCCCCTATTAACCATAAATACAGCGGAAATAAAACTCTAAGGCGATTACAGACCATCGGGTTCCAACACCCGGCACCAAACCTCACTAATTACAACTTACAATCTACAAAAGCTACGGTCTGAACTCGAGAAAAACTTAACACAAACATAATAGAAATTGAACACATTAACTCTCCACAAAACCTAGTCCCATCCCAAACGCTCATTCTCTTCGTGGCCACCTGTAAATCACTTCGTACCTGCAAGATGAAACCAAGCAGCCCACCCCGGGAGGGGTGAGTCAGTTCCCTGGAATGGAACTGGTACAATTCTCCAAAAACCAACTTATAAAACATCACTCTTCAAAATAAACAGTAACATGAAAACAAACTCTTAAAAGTAAAACAGAGATAAAGCACTTCAAAACAATCAAGTTAAAGAGAAAAGAAAACAAGACAAAGATAGAGATAGAGAACTTCCAAACCAAGTCATCCACTTAAGCAGTCACACCACATAGTTAGTAAGCATCCATTGTTGATGTTAGAACCAATTCTGGTTAAGAAGAGAAAGACTTAAGTAGTCACAAAGGACTAGGAGTGACATGAATATCCATAACCCGTGGTAGACAGTTTATGTCTCCACCATTTCAGAAGATGATTCCCATAGACAAAATATACTCAAGAGTGGAATAAACCAATTGGGAGAGATGGCCCCCACCGCCAGTCAGTTGCCACAAGGGCGAGGTAAACAGACCTCCGCTGTCAGTTGCCACAAAGGGCGAGGTAAACAGACCTCCGCTGTCAGTTGCCACAAAGGGCGAGGTATAGCAGACCTCCGCTGCCACCGACCCGTTCTCAGTCATCGGTGAAAAGTGTGTGCACCACTTAGTATAAACAATCCATACTCAGTACCAAGATTACCATTTCCCATATTCCCATTAGATTATTAACTGCACAAGAGCAATACCAAAACACTCAGTCCTACAGAGTGCAGAGGCGTAAACCCTCAACAATTAATACCCAATAGAAAGAATCCATTCCAAATAAGGCTGACCAAACTCGACTCATGGATGAAACAATACCCATAGTCCAAAGGAAGAATTACCACAACCAGATATTTTCCTATATTCCCAGTCACCCCACTAGATCATTAACTGCACAGAGCAATACCAAAACACTCAGTCCTACAGAGTGCAGAAGCGTAAACCCTAGGCAGTTAATATCTAGTGAAACAACTAGATAGGAGGAACCAATAACCAAGGAAGTTTCACATACATGCTCAGTTAGTCACAGCAAGCTCAGTTAGTCACCCAAACAGTTTCCTTTTGAAATCCATTCAAGATCAGTTGGTGTTCCAAAACATTCCATAAAGTCCATCAGCAAAAGTATCGAGTACGAGAAATCGTACAAAACATTCCATAAGGTCCAAAACCCACAAGCTGAGTACGAGAAATCGTACTCAACATTCCATAAAGTCCAAAACACATCAAGCTAAGTACGAGAAATCGTACCTGGATAACGCTGTAGCAGCTCTAGACAACTTGCGTAAACAATCAACAGTACTCTGAAGAATATTAAAGGTAATTTATCATCAACAACTTATGCCCTAAGTCAAACTTAAATAGATTCCTCACTCTTATCCACTACTAATACTTAACCGTAGTTCTCACATTAATACCTTTATATCTTAAGTGTATTTATATTACTCAGTTAGTCTTAGAATCTCAATAATCACCCTTAAGCTTAATACCTTTATTCTTACTTTAGGACAGACATCGTATTATAACCTATGATGGATTTATCTTAGAATACTATACTAATATTCCATAAGGTAATGATTAGGTATCTTATCAATATTACTAGATAATCCTTTATGATTAAGTTTTCCCCTTAACTGAATTAAGACCTACAACCTGTATATCGGAATCATAGTGTCGTAGCTGCATTTCGTTACAACTTCATTGATCTTAGAATTGAGAGACAACTACTAGACTCAATTATTTTATCTTTACTTCAGAAGGGCCTTTAATTACAACTACCTATTAATCTTGTCATAAGTTGTTAAATTACTTTTCATCTTGAAATAACCATATTATAGTTAACTCAAACTTATCGAACTCTCACATTTAATATCCACACGGTATATTATTTACTTAACCATATCTTTATAATAAGGTGTTTTAAGATAACCTTTTATGTATCCTTACTTACATTTAATCCCCTAACTGTTTTACTTTTACACACATTCTCTCTATAGACCATGTATAATCCTTTTGTATTAAACTTCGTTAAACTCAAGTCTTAAATACATTTTTATTGTTTACAAAACCTAAGGTTTCAAAAGAATAACTTAATAAATTAATTTCCTTTATTGTATTTTAGGATAAACATTATATCTCGACATAAGGTAAAATCTATCTAAGAACTAAATTCCGATTCATAAGTGAAATTGTTAATTATGTATCAAGATAATCTGTTCTGAAAATCCCCATACCTTATATTCAAATGACACATTAATATTTCCAGTGTCAAAAAGGTAAATCAATATAATCTCTTACGTAACCTAGTTTCATCTAATTAAAGGTTTAAAGATTTTAAGTATCTAATTTCTATTTATAAACCTTCTTATAAATTCTAACTACTAAATACACTACTTAATTATAAACTCACATCCTGAACATTGGTATTAAATGTATTTTATATGGCTTATCAAATTCTAAGAACGTAGGGATTATTATTTAGATTAATTCCCCAATCATAGTTTAATAGTTTTATATTATAATCCTTTAATGATTTTATCTTAAAATATTAAGTTATTACTCAATACTATAAATATTAAGAGATAATTAAATCTAGACTTATTTATCCTCTTCACATGTAGATGTAAAAGTAACTCATCTATTTTACTATTGTTTATATAATAAGAACATTTAAATGCAAAAGTATTTCATTCATTTTATTATTAATTATATAATAAGATCTGTTTGTGTAACACTTTATGTAGACCAATTACAAATACTCCTAAATTTCAACTTATTAATTTCTTAACCAAATTATAGATTTACATTGTGGTCATTGACTAAATAAATACGTGTGTTTAAATACGGTTTATATAAATCTTAGAAACTCAAAGATAACTAAAAACTCAACCTATAACCATAAATTAATACCACCTCATATAATATTCTTTATTAGTATCATGTAGAGGTTTAGTTTAACTCATTAATTCCTTCATATTATATTTTCTATAAGGTATTTTATTCCTTTTATTTATTATATCGTATATATATATATATATATATCCTTCCTATTATATTTCTCACAAGGAATGTTATTTCCTTTATCTATTTTTATTGTATTTATATACATATATATGTATATATATCCACATATATCAAGATTTATCCAGAACATTCTTTAAGAAATTCTATTGTATTTAATTATTTAATATCTTTTAGACATATCCACAACTGATTTATGGTTTATAAAATAGAGTATTTCCCTTAGTTTTAGTTAAACATATTAGCTTCCATATATATAATAAATAAAATGTAGTTTAGTTAAATTCCTTGATTTAATATAAGTTTCTATTTATTTCTCTCATAAATATATATATAAATATATGTAACAATTTTTACTTCACTTAAAGTTAATACCCAAAATATTTATAAACATACTGTATTAAATGTTAATTAGTCTTATTATATTTTCCCCAACCTATAAAGTTCATTAATCAACTATACTTTAATTTTTGATTACATTAAAAACCATATATTATAAGTTATTCTTATGAAAAACTCATTAACACAATTTTTAAACCCATTTACAATTGTCCAAAAATCCCCAAATTAAAATATAGTAACTATAACATTTTAGACATATTATAAAATTTTTATTTCATAAAAATATCTTTTTAATTTAGCCAAATAATTCCAGAAAACCCGTAACTTGTAAAAATCATAACTTATGTTTAAAAACTCCAAACCATAATAATTTACATCAAAATAAACTAGATAAAATAAGGAATCTATGGTTAAAATTTCAAGTCAAAATACATTCGGGAAGATATTTAAATTAACCCAACAAGTTAGACTATTTACTGAATTTTTATAGAAACTTTAACAACTTAAAAACGCCAGATCTAATCTTGGCCGTCCAATCTCTTAGAACGAGATCGGACGGCCCCTGTACCGCGAGTTCTTCAGCGAACACTACCACCAAACCGAGTACTAATTCGACGATAACTCCAAATCTACAGAACGAAATTGAGTGATTTTGTTTCTATGGATTCGTAATCAAATTTCAGTTCTATTGGTACCGATTTCCCCAATTTTAATGCAGAGTTCACCAAGATTCGAATTTGATTCGAGAGTTAGGGTTAGTTCGGTTTCAGAATTAAAATCGATTACAATTCTTACAAATTCTCCTAATCTAATACGAAATTGACTAAATCAACACATGAGTTAGATCGGAAATACCATTACGAACAGCAACAACGGAGAAATTTGATCGGAGACTCACCGGATTGTGCGAATTTGGTGAATTCGAAATCGGAAACTGGAAAAACTCGAACTTCCGACCAGTTCGTGAAGCCAACTTCGAGGATCTCTATTATTGTTACAGATCGATTTAGGCTTTGTTAATTGGCTCAATAGAAAGATGAAACTTAGCTCTACACATTGATAACTAGAACTAATCCTAACTCGCATTATACCGAAAGAAAATTGACCCGAAAGTTACGAGTTTACCTGTCGTTTTCCGGTGATTTATGTGCTGACAAATCAGAGACTTTGGGCGACTATATCTTCCAAAAGGTTACGAATCAGGCTTGGGCATAAACATGAAAGTTGTAGATGGGTTAGAGATCTACACAACGGGCTAAAGAAATCGAAATTTGGTTGAAAGACGAGGAAGTTATGGCAAGACGAACTTTACCTGAAATCGAATGAAACTGGAAACTGGGTTACGAACTCGAAAGCTGGCAACTTTGGATCAACTTTCCCGTCGATGTAGAATGAGTTAGGGCTTGTATGAGCTATGGTTGTAAAGAGGGAATTAAGGAGAAGAGAGTGGTGAAGACGGCACTGGAAATTCGAAGTAACGAGAGAGATATAGCCGTCACAAGTTAGGTCAAAATCGGGTGGTTGTTGGAGAAAACAAGGAGATAGAATCGACTAAGTGTTGGGGCGCACGAGAGGCTGACACGTGGCAGTTATAAAATTTTGGCTCTAAACTTCAAACTAGCATAACTTTGGCTAGGATGATCCGTTTTTGACGTTCTTTTTATCGATCTTCATGGTTTTTCATAACCTATTTATTGGTATAGGTTTCATGGCCTGGTTTGACCATTCTCAAAAAGTCAACTCTAGCAAGGCTTAATAAGCTTTAAGGTTTCTAGAATTTTATATTGACTTTTATATTTCAAAACAATGTTCCAACACTTCCTAAAATCTTTATAATATATTTGGAGTGTTTAATAATTTTCCCAGATTTATTGACTTATAAATCTTATTATTATATTCATAATATAATAATAATGTATAATAATTAGGGTTAAATAGAAGAAAACCCTAAATAAATTTCACAATTCCATATAATAATTGAATATTCATTATTCCATGTCATAATTTAATTTTCATAACTCCATATAATAATTTAATATTCATAATTCCATAAATAATTTAATACTTAATAGTATTATTAAAGGTTTAATAAAAGAAATCCCCTAAATTAATTTAAATTAATTTAGGGGTATTTCACGGCGGTTCTTAGAGAACAACCGCCGAGATAGACTCATGGTCAAACTCAGCATGGTCAACTCAGACATGTCAAACTCAGTATCGGTCAATCCCATGGGTCTATCTCGGCGGTTGTTCTCTAAGAAAGACCGCCGAGATAGGGTATTTTTTTTTCCATCCCAGCTTATATTATATATATATTCACCGCATTTGGTTCAATGAGACCTGTAATAAAGCTTCATCCATACAGGGAGCTCCAGCACACATTTAAAAAGTTATAAAGGTTCCAATTAATACCAACGACGCACCACAATTTGAGAGTTAACAAAACCAATGCAATTACACTTAATTACACACTTTCATTACAAATAAAAAACAACATTACAATTCAATCTACCATTACACCATCCACAAGTGTACAGAGTTAATTACATACTCCAAAAAGTTCACAACATCTTCATGATCATCAATTTTTAAACTTGTGCAGACAAAACTCCGACCATTCTAAGCATCTCAACAATTGAGATCATCATACTGACCACCTTTGAACCCTTCTTCGTAAGCCTTGAAAAAAATGAACATTAATCTAAAACGTACAGTCTAACAACATCGAAAGACGCACAAACTGAAACTTTCAAAGAATGTTACCTTGTCTAACGAGTGCTCTGGTAAAAGGTTCGACGCTCCTACTATGTCACTCATGAATCTCATGACATAGTATCCACATTCTGAACCCCCAGGCTGCACCGGACACTATACAAACGCACATATTGACAGTTATAAACAAGTTTAAACATTATAACACAAATTTATCAATTAATAGAGTACCTTGACAGTGTTCCAAGGGATGTTACTCTTCATTGTTTTATTCTGGAGAGATAATGCAGCTCTCATGGAACTATATACATCAGCAATATATATAGTTTTAAGCACCAGTAGCAAGTTATGAAACAGTTAATGTTAAGTAATAATAATTGTTGTTTACGATAACAAACTAATTACCCCAGTATTGCGGTGGAGATCTTCGGTCTCTTGGCATTCGTACCAAGTGAGTCAAATTGTAAGATTCGTGGGTGCTTCAACATCACCAGCACAAGCAATGACCAATGTCGACTGTCCACAAATTACACAATGTGTTGAAATCATTAAGCAACTAACACAAACTATATGTTTTAGATAATACTAAGAGAAATAGTCAAATATCATACCCTGAATGATATGGCAGCATAATAAATGACTTGTTAGAACATTCAAAGAGGGCATTCGTCATATATTGCATAAGGCCTTCCATATCACTTGTCATCTGGACTTCACTGCACATAGCAGGACACAGGAATCCAAATCTGTGATCTTCATAGACATTGATCGCCTTATTATGCACCCACCTATGAGGCAATATCATTAGTCATTAACTTTTTATTCAATCATCTAATTCATCACCAATCAATGAATTCAAAATATAAAAGGTAGAAGTCACTCACATGGCGGCTGACTTGAGAATCGACACATTCAACCAATCCCTCCTGAAGCACTCCTCGAAGTCGGACATATACATCCCAAATCGATGTATATCTTCTCCTTGAACTATATAGTGAAATATCCGCTCGGGATCTTCCACAGTGAGGGAATCACAATCAGGTGGTAGCAGCAACAACGATGAATGCAGAATCTGCATATTAGTCGACAAGCCGGCCAATATTATTTTCTCCACCAAAGCTGGTCTAAGCACGAAATTTGTGGATGCCTTTGATTGCACAGGTGCAGCAATTCTTTTTCCTTTGCCCTTATCAGTCTTCGGTCGGCTCATATCCTATGATATTAGTCTAATTAAGTATATAGATGCAAGGTGGTACACCAATAGTTTTATAGCAACGGTTAAGAGTAAATACCTGCCCAGGGAGTCTGACCAATCATACAGGCCACTGCACTGTCAAAGTTTGTGCGGAACGCAAGGTAGGTCTTTGTTTGATCGGCACCGATAAACTGACGTCAGCATGCTCTACAACAAATTCATCCAGAAGCACTCGTACATGGTAATGTCGGAGTGGTTCACCATGCACAATATCACTTGGAAGAGAGGGGAAAAGTTTTCCCCATGCCACCATGACCTCTTCTACTCCAATTTGTAAAAACAGATGGCACTCAGTGGGTGCCTGAGTGTTATGTGGAACTTGTTTAGATAAAAATTGAGAATTCCTCTATGATGATATTAGTGATCAAGTGAAAAATCTTAATCGTCATGTACTCAATTGAAATGTTAGTCTAACCTTTAGAGATGCATAGGATAACAGATCAGCCGAGTGGACACTACTTCTCACTACCGGTGCACTCTGCTGCTGAATAGGTGACTCAACTGGTGGTCGAGAAACCTCTTGGCTGTCATGCTGTTGTGGCTGAAGCCTTGACATAGCGTGAGCGATCCTCTCGTCGACGCTCTGAGTAATCCTCTGCTCCATCTCAGCCAACGCTCTCAGGTGCTCCTCATAGCTAATCGTCTTTCCCTGTGCACTTCTGGACCCGGGTACGCCAAATGCCTGGCGGATACCAACGTGCCCACCAAACCCAATGGCACGACCTGGATGATCCTTCTTACCAAGAGCGCGTGTAAGAGGATCATCATTCCTCTGTGAGGTCCAGGTGCCCTGGGTGAGCTGAGAGCTTAATTCACCCTAATACAACACACAAATACAGTTATTAGTTTAACATAAGTTCATATACAAATGAAATGAACAGTTTGACTAAAAATGAAATGATATCACTTACCATTTGAGCAATAACTGCTCTCGTGGCTTCATCGTATTGAGGATTTTTGGGAGTAGAGTTCTTCGGAATGTGGCTTAACTCCCACACTTTCATTCTTCTGCCACTGGCATCCAATGAGCCATCCGTGGGCAGATATCCCTTTTGCTCCCATTCTGGTACCCTTTGAGCAATACTTTTTCCACCTAAGTGGTGAGGGTACAGATTCTTCTTAGCATTTGCTTGTTGTTGCGCACGGAGAGCCTACATAAATTAATGGGATCATGTTTAGTGAAATTGAACACAAAAAAATATAAGAAATTAAGATTAATTTATGTATGTATGACAATAAAGTGCACCTGGAACTCCGGTGTATGACGCCTCTCAACAAATTGTACCCATTGCTCTTCTGTTATGCCCTCGTAAACCTCCCATGGTGGTCTCTCACCGTCTCCACCATGATCTGGATCTTCTGGAGCAGGCATCTTGTAGATGAACTTGTCAGCCAACTTATTCTTGTGGTCCCGGAACTGTTTCGACATCGCTGATAGCACATCCTTTTTAAGTGCGGGATCCACGGAGAAATGAGACTACGTACATGATCATTCAGTTAGTAAAGTAAACATAAATGTTCTATGATTTCACAAAAGATCATAGTAATAATGTAGAGATTTACCTTTAAGACGCTGAAACATAGTATCCTTCAATGATTGAGGCACTTGCTTCCAGTTGTGGTTTATGTTGCAATATGACTTCACCAAATGGCTACCGTAAGCGGTGAAGTCATTCTTCCAATTTCCATGGGGTTGGTTGAACTGATTGAAGTCCACCGGTTTTGTAGGAGGGCCCTTGTTAGCCTTTAGCCCACGTGTTGCACCTCTCTTCTTTTGCTTCTTCGCCTCTGGTGGGACAACTGACTCCTCTTCTGTCTGCTATGAAGGGCCAGCCTCAGTCTCGTGTACTGCTAACTGGTCCTTCTTCTTCTTTCCTCCTCTTGTGACCCGCTTACTTGGTCTATTCTGCTGTGGCTCATGTGGTCTCATCCGGTAGCATATCATGAATCAGCTCGAGGAATGCCGTGAAACCTTTGTCACTCAATCCATATCTTCCCTTCAGGTTGAACAAATTCAATATAGCTGTCAATTTCGTGTACTTAGTGCAAGTAGGATACAACGCCGTTTTGGATGCGTCCAACAACCTTTGATACTCATCCGGCCGGTCGACAAAATTATCCTCAACGTTATCAAGCATCTCGTCAATTTGTTCATCATGATAAGTCGACTCACTGTCAACATTGACTCCGGAAGCGCTTGGGAGTTCTGGCTCGTTAATAGTATCGAATGTCTGCACAGTTCTTGAGTTACACTGATTGTGACTGTAGGAAGCTGAAGCATTATCTTCAACAGGTTCTCCATGAAAAATTCATTTTGTATAATGTGGCATGAAACCACGGGTCTTCACATGGAATTGTACGAGGTTGATGCTTGAATATTGTCTAACCACGCCACAATCAACACAAGGACATGGAATTTTCTCCGCCTTTGTCTTGTCCTTGTGTTGAACTGCAGCTTTGCAAAACTCTTTCAGCATTTTGTCAAAATGTTCGCCTCTATCACCATACATCCAGTCACGCTCCATACTATATGTGCAACAGATCACAGGTGTAAGTTAGAGCCTTTGTAGAATATGGTCTGTATTAAGTTGCACATGTTTATTTCTTAATGGAGCATGACTGGGATGATTGTCAATTAGTCTAGCCTAACTCTAAGGTTGCAAACACAAAATAAACTAGCATTTTAAATTTAAGAAATTGTTGCACTTCTAAAACAGAAACCGGTGTTTAAAACAATATTACGAATACTTTTTCTACAAAAATTCGGCATGACTTTGCATAATTGTACACATCCGTGCTTATTATTCAGCACTCACCAAAGTCATCACAACCACAAACATTCCAACAATGGCAGCAACCAACAATTAAAATAAATCAATTCTTTACTAGCTAACTGAAAACCAATTGCAAATTCAGATCATCAAATCAACGCTTTCAATTCTCCACTGTATAAGTTCAAAGTTTAGAGATTACAAAGAATCGAGAGTTAAAATACGTACTTGTTTTTTAAGGATTTATGGACAGGGGAGACTGGTTCCTGAGAGGTAGGCTTCTGTGCGAGAGATGCAGCAATACCACTTCTAATATGTCTCTGCAAGGGAGCAACAAAAAATAAATTAAAAAAAATGCATCAACAAATAGGGAATGAAGCTAAATTATGTACTAGCACTTATATTTAAATACATAATTGCATTTATTAAACAAAAAATAAGGTTTAGTTACTTACTTGTGCACAGAGGAGGAAAGTGCAACAGTAATGGAAGAAGGCGGGAAACAAGAGAGGTGATTCACGGACTTGAATGTAGTGAGACCTGAAAAAAAATTAGATATTGTTAGACATATACACATACATCAAACAATATTAATTACGAAGAGATTTAAAAAAAAACGGCATGACTTTTGCATAATTTTACCTATCCCATGCTTATTATTAAGCATTCACCAACCATTCATCAACACAAATTTCCATCACAAATCAAACTAATACCAACTTTATCCATCAAACCAAATTTTAATAATTTGTGGAAATCAAATACAAAGTAAAAAAAAGACACAACCATGCCTATTATTAAGCATTCACCAATTATTCAACAACACAAATTTCAATCATAAACCAAACTAATATATACCAAATTTATTCATCAAACAAAATTCCAATAATTTGTGGAAATCAAATACAAAGTACAAAAGAGAAAAATGATAAGTTAGATTATATTACCGGTTCGAAAATGAATTGTTCTCCGCTCCGCTTTCAATCTACCATCAAATGGTAAAGAAGCTTCTTAAGTATTTATCTGTAGAGACACAAATACGTATAGACACAAGAGAAACTCAGTAGTTGTGTTTGTTCCTTATATGCAGTTAGGTTGCAAATTTACAGTGAGTGAAGAGAGTGAAGAGAATGAAGAGTTAAATTAAAAAAATTTACCGGTTTCTAAATGAATTGTTTTCAGCCCCTCTTCTCAATCGGGCGTGCGAGACGTGTAGACAATCTCTACAGAGGCAACATAAAGATTGAACAACATTCACATCAATTAGAATAATTTTATTTAACTTAATGACTATACAATCATATATATATATATATATACACTACCGAATGTTTAATAGTATTTTAACCAATGAATGAAGTTGTTCATAACAACTCATAAATGATAAGATCAAACTATAACTTACATAACAACCTAAATTGTATTTTTCATGTTTAACATGTTATCCATAATTTTCAATATACCTCTTATGCATCACACTCATGTATTAACGATAATATAATCATAATCAAATATGTAAATTATAAACATTATCGTTAGCTCATTCAAACAAGCACAAAATTTTTTTTAGTATAACTCTAATACAATCTACAGAGAGTGGGGAACTTAGTGTGAAAGATGATAACTCATCAACTCGACTACATTCTTTATGAAGACAAGGAGAAACTCTTAATTGCTTAACTTATATTACTTGTTCGAACAAGTAAACTTACATTTGGGATTAGTACAAATTTTGTGCAATTAGATAAACAAAATATACATGCAATTTTCATTGTATAAGGAAAAAATAATTTAAAGATCCCCACCCCACTTTTACTATTAAATAAACAATACAATATTTAAAATCCTTTTCTTGAAAAAAAATTTAGTTATGAAATTTTTCTGATTTATGTGTTGCTTATTTATGCAAAAATAACAAGCAGAGATCTCACTCACCAATGTATATTTACAATGTATATTTACAATGTATATTTACTTTTGAAATGTGAATTAACAAGTAATTTTAAGTGGACAAATAAGCTAACCTAACTATACTAAACAAATAATGCTCAAACATTGTTCCACCCCATATATAAGCATAATAAATCTAGCCCAAATAAGCTAACCTAACTATACTTAAAAGAAAGGCCAAAAACAGCAAAAAAATTCACTCAGACATTTCGTCAAACACCTTGTGTGCATACATAAATTTATTAGTTTAACAACCAAATCTTGCAAAGATTTCACACACACAATAAATATCAGCATCCACAATCACAATGTGACAACAATCTAACAATTTTAACAACACATTAACATTTTATTAAACAAAACGAAACTTAAGTTAGGGTTTATACTCACCTCTATTCGCCTCTGTAGCTGGGCGGAAGGAGGGTGGCGACGCCAGCCGACGCGACGACCACCGACGGCGCGACGTCCGGCGAAGGTGAGAGGAGGAGGAGGACGGGCGGGCAACGGCAGTGTGGTGGCAGTGGCGTCGGGTTCGCAATCGCCGCGGAGCATAGAGAGATAACAGGGGTTAATTAGCCCTAATGAAATCGTAATTGTGTCGAGTTGGGCTGGGGGGTTAATTAAAAGGACCTATTTTGGCGGTTCTTTGTTAGAAACCGCCGAAATAGGCCCTATTTAATAATAATAAAAAAAAGAGACCTATTTCCGCGGTTCCTAACAAAGAACCGCCGACATAGATGATTAAATTAAAAAAAAAATAGAAACACCTATTTTGGCGGTTTCATGTAAGGAACCACCGAAATAGGTCTCTTTAATTTTTTTTTTTATTAAAAAGGGCCTATTTCGGCGGTTCATATCTAGGAACCGCCGAAATAGACCCCTTCTTTACATACTATACATCTCGGGCCCCTATTTTGGCGGTTTTATCTACAACCGCCAAAATAGGGGCGCCGAAATAGAAGTTTTTTGTACTAGTGTTACGATTTACGGTTCCTAGTATATGATATACTCTCTAATAATTCCCAACTTGACTTATCATTTTGTGTAATTGTTTACAAGTTGTAATCATGCCATGTTAATCCCTTAGTGATATATTTCCTATAACTTAGCAAAATGCCACATTACAACATTGTAACTTTATATTACAGTCTGTCTACTAATTCCAAACCAATCATTATAGTTTTCGGAAAACTTCATACTTTCCCCACTTAGTTTCGATTAATTGCAGTTTTAGCCCGAATGTAACATTTGCTACATTCAACACCCTATTTAATTCATAATCTAAGGTTTTCAATATTGTATCATACACATATATACATAGATACTAAATTTCCAAAAAACACCCAAATTTTATCCAGATTTGTACTTTCTCCCCACACTTTCTTTTTATCAATATACCCCCCTTTATTTATTTATTTTAAACTTACAATTTAACACCGAAACCTTACATTATACATATTAATTATTTAAATCACAATTCCAACCCAATTTTTTCTAAATTGCGTACAACACTTATTTAGTAAATTTACAAATATCACCCAATCTTTTCGGTAATTTCAAAAACACCCATATAGTATTATAAATTTCATTTTTAATTTACTTCATCAAATTATCAAATAAATTTACTTAGCTTTCCAATTTGGTTAAATGTCATATGTGGTCAATGTTGACCACCCCAGATGTTTCCTTTTACCCATATTACTATAATTACGAAAATACCCTTTTCTACTTTTCTAATTTTACATTTAACAATTTAATGTTATAAAATTGTATTTTTATTTTTATGTTTTATCTAAATCTTTAAAGTTATATCCTTGTATCAGAATTTTTATATAATTCCTTTAATCATTTTAAAAATTAATAATCAATTCATAAGGTTCAAAATAAGTATAATAAAGATGGTTTAAAATATGTGGCTTTAAACATAACATGAAATTATTTACAAAATGACAATAAAATGCCTTACTATGTAAATTCACTCACGGTTTGTTTTGTACAATTAATTTTCAATATTTCACACTTTTTTTTCATTACTAATTTTCATAACTTAATTAAATATTGGATTAACACCTAGTTAACTAACTCCTTAATTTTCTACACTCCCTCAAGATTCAAAATTGTGTATTCCCCGTAAACATGCTCCGGTTTTCTACAGATTTTTTTTTCATATCATTTTTAAGCATTCTCAAAATATTTTTCCTACACTAATAATTCCTTAGCTAAGATTAATTGAGTCATAATCATCCCAGCCTATTAACCGTATTTACACTTACTATATTTTACACATGATTATTACCGAAGTGATATACATATCATTTCTACAGCCCACGGTTTTTCCCACAATTTTATATAACTCATTTCTATAACGTGTTTCTCACCGCATAGCCCCTAAACATGACTTAAGCTAGTAATTAATACTTAGGCCTACCAATCAAGCACCACTAATTTACTGCACTTAATTAGGGTCTAAGTTCACATATATACAAGCACATGTTCTCTGTTTTCTGCAGATTTATATACAACATTTTTAGACATTGTTTCTCACATTATATGCTCATACTTTGACTTAGACAACTCATAACCATCTAGGCTCATTTACCTAGCACACATCCATTATTTCCACACAATATCATCACTTAAACAGCACATACATGGCATATAGTTTCGGTCATGTTCAGATTTGTTTTTTCCTACATAACAATTTAAACATGTTTTCCTTCACTAATAACTCACTAGCAGGGCTAGGTGAGTCATAATCATTTCAGCTTACTAACCACATATATATTTACTGTATTTTCCATATTACCATTACCTTAAACAATACATACCTGAGCATGTTATCTCCAGTTTACCTACACCTCACGGTAATGGTTTAAGGGACATAAAATGGAGTAGTAAGTGTGGTTACCTTGGTGAGTTGACAAAGGATCTCCCACTAACTCTCCAGCCACTCCAACACTTGAAGCCTCACGGTGCTTTTCTGTACATGCCTCAGTTAGTGTTTTTCCTTTGTTTTGTTTGTATAAGGCTTAAACCATTGTCTAGTTCGTAATGTATTTAGTAACATAGTTACCTCTTAATTCCTGGATTTTTTTCCTTGGACATCAGCTCCTAATCTCTCGGCACTTTGGGAATGGAAGTGGGTCTCCCTTCAGTCACATGCATACAGAGGAGAAACGTGTAAACATACTTGTCTCTGACACTAGAGAAGAGGGTTCTTATGTGCAGTTTTTTTTGGAAGCTTATAAATTATCATTACCTGGTGACTTGGGGAGGTTTTGAAACTCGATTTCTAGTTGTCTACAGCTGGAGAATTAGATCAGTTTGGTAAGGGGAGGATAAGGAGTTTAACGCTTCCACCAGCCATGGAGGTGGTCTTGTATTACCTTAGTTCTGGAGCGGTTTCCACGTACTGCTAGGGGTCATTTATAGCAGGGACAACTGTTTCAGATTTGTAGAAAAGAACAAAGAAAGACAAGTTCCAAAACAGTCATGGGGGCATACGGTTTTTTTTGTTCTCTGATTCACAGCCTCTTGATGGAACCTTGGAGGTATTTCTTTGCACCTCACCGTCGTCCTGTTCCTTGCGTTCTTGGAGGGGAGACTTGGGAGTTTCTGGCTCAACGGTGGAAGCTGGAGCAAAACTCCATGAGTGTGAAAAGAGGACATAAAGTAGTGAAATGTTGCTGTGTGTATTATTATTAATTTTTTATTGTTGCTGCTATGGAGTTGTTTTCTGCTGGAGTTATTGTTATGTTACGGTTGAAACAGAGGCAGAAATTATTTCTGTTTGGATGTTGGGAAGGAAGGAAAGAAAGGAGGAGGGTGGAGGTCTTGTACGAGAGCATGGGCAGTTTCTGTAGGATGTGAGAGATGGGTATAAGTAAGGAAAGGGAGGAAGGTTGCTAGTTAGTCTCTAGTTTGTCTCCTTGCTGATTAGTTTTTTTTTTTTAGTTTGCATCAGGAAGTGATGGGGGAAAGAAATAGCTTTTGTGTCTCCTTTCTAAGGCCTTAACCGTGACAGCCAAGGGCAGTTGGAAGACTTTTCCTCTTGTGTGAGAGAGGGATGATAAAGAAGAAATGAGGTAAGGTACAACTAGCTAGTATTTTTATACACCTAGTGCACTCTCTAAGCTTATTGTCTAATCTTGCTTATTTTTTTTCCTTCTTTGATTTGTTGTAGCCGAGAACAACTGGAGGGGGTACAACAGTTTGTCCAACCGGTACTACAAGAGGGAATGATGAAGATGAGCTATGATGGGGAGTAATAGGTAAGTACAAGTATTTTTTTTATTTGTAGACATGTACTTGTTTGTCTTCCCCATGTTGCTAGCTTTACTAACTCATTTTTCTTCTTCTTGCTAGGAGGGTGCCGAGAATGAGTATGGTTGGAGGGATATTTTGTTTTTTGATTTTTCTACATTAATGCCACATTAATGTCATAGTTTAATTTATATAGTGTATATAGGTGACTTATAATGTATTAGGTGATAACATATGTTATTTGATGCTTTAATGCATATATACAAGTGTTTAGTTGTATATGAATTATCTCATGTAATTATATCCCTTATTTTGTGGCATTAGTATATGCATTAACATATTACATGTTATTTCGGTTTTAAGAGTTAATTTCTCCTTAATAAAGTTCTCTCTTTGATTAGAGATTTAATATAGGTTTTAATGTCCATTCAGACTATATATTTATCGTACTATTTTATGGTAAGTATTATCCATTATATGGATAATTATTCTCTTATTTAAATTATTCCTTTAATAATTAAGGTAATAATTATGTGGGGTATTTCAGTCTACCCCCCTTTAAAGACTTCATCCCGAAGTCGTCTAGATCAAATTGGGATTGTAACGACCCAAAGTAACCTCAAGGGTATTCATCAGTACGGCTTATCAATTCTAAGGTCTCGACACTTCCCCGAAGTGTTATCAGTTCCATTCATCTACAATTCTTCGCAATCCAAATCATTATGTATATAACACAAGTCCCTAAGGACATAAGTACATGATTGTTCAAGTGCTTAAAAGCTCATCAACATAATCAGAATATCTCACAAGTGCTTAAGGCACATACACATAATCAAAGCGCATCATGAGTGCTAAAAGAACGTGCATACAACGACATATTACCAGTGCATGAAGCACATACAAGCTACAAAAACAACATAAATGCAACAAAGACAACACTACAATTAAATATGCCAAGAGGCTCAACCCCCTTAAAAAGGGTTACGCCCCGTGACCACTAAAGTATCTAACAGTTGCTATGAGAAAAGCGCTGGATACTTGGCTCTCATGGAGTTCTCCGACTTCCATATGGCCTTTCTCGCCTCATGGTTCAACCAACGGACTTTCACTTTTTTTAATGTTCCTGTTCCTGGTCTCCCTCGTCCCCGTATTGGAATTTTGGAGTGGAGTTTTCTCATATTTGGGAGACGGGCCGATCTCTAGTCGTTTGGCTCTAACAGAGAATATGCGAAGGGTGAGACGCGTATTCTTTTGGTCAAGGCGTAGAATATTTGTGCATTCTCTCAAACACGTTCTATTGGGTCCACCATGCTTCTCCCTCCATAATGTGGTGTAGATCCACATACATAGGCTTGGTTTGCCCCTTTTATTCCTAAGGACATATTATAGGTGACTGGTTAGCAGCAAGTTATTGCTGACCTCGTTCCAATATGACAGTGTCATTCATGGTCTTTTGTTAATTGGAAACGGAGGTATGTCAATCGGTGCAGTATCATTAATTGTACATGTACACGATTGTTCTAAATCGAATCCAGGTGTTCTGAATAACTTTCACGGGATATATTTTGAATTGTTATTATCTTCACTTGTTGGTTCCTAGTTGAGGTGAAGTATGACATTGGCTATTGTTTGTCATTAGTGATCTTTGCACTAGCCTCTAAAGTTTTGGATGCATTAGCTTATAATTCACGAAGGTAATTCTTGTCATCCCGTGTCTCCAAGTTGTGTGTTCTGGAGTAATACATTAATTGTAACATTTGTTACGTACTTCGTGTTGTTATATATATATATGTTGTATTTTCCGTATATTGGTCTCACGCCAATATTTATATGATTCATCCCACTTTTTGCTAGAAATTCATTGTCGTTTTCATATTGATCCTTGCATCTTTCAGCATAACTTATGGGTATGTTCTTCATAGTTGAGGTATTTTCTTCTTGTATATTATATTGCTTCCATTTTTTGTGTTGGTTACCAGGAATGTAATTGTATGTTTACGAGTTCCTGGGTGGATTATAGCGTTTTACGCCATATTTATTTTTGAGTGTGTCCTTGGACGGTCTAGGCTATTGTGTAGCTTGCCTTCAATTTTTGTTTCTCACCATTTGAGTTCTACATGAGTTTCACTCGTCTGTGTTTGCCAATGTGTTCATCCTAATGGCTGTTTATAGTGGTCGCTTCCATGCGCACCATATTTTAGTCGATTCGACAGTTATAAGTTATTGTGATATTTGATTAATAGCTTGGGCATTTGCTAGCATGCCTGCTTGCCTTTCTTTTATTGTATATTGGTGTACTTATATTCAGCCTCTTTCCGGGTGAAAACGTATTGTTGCCTTTAATGTGGGCATATGAGATTGTTGCATCATTCGTTATTGTCTTGTGTTCTCTGTAGGAGAGTAACTCTCTTTATGCCCCTCTTATGGGTGGTGATATTTATTATTGGGTAGGTTCTTTTGGGTGCTAAGTATTGTGTTGGTGTGAGTAGTTATTGAACCTTATGAGGGTTCTATTTATGTTTAATCACCCATTCAATGGGTTTTACATGCTTGACATTAGGTTGACTATTAACTCTCTCATCCTTTGAGAGGTTTTCTTTAATGTTATCGTGTGTTAACCGTTCCTTTGTGGCGTTACGACTTATTCGTGTTATTTTCAAGGTTTTTGGTTCCTCCAATCTCATTGGTTTAATTGGAACTTTTCTCATTACTTTATTTAAAGTAGTTATTTGCGTTGGCCTGGATTACATCTCTGGCCTTATTATGGAGTTGACTACTTCTTGCGTTCCGTACACTACTTGTCTACATGTATGGGGTGCCTTACTGATACATTACTACTTACTTGACTAATTTATAAATAAGCCTGTCAAGCCCACAAGCTCCCTATGGAGTGCGGTCGTCCCATATCTTGTTTTGTATACTCGTAGTGTTCGTCACGCGTTAGTGAAGTATTCTGTTGTCCATCTTCCTTCTACTTGGTATTGGGGGTGTATCCCGAGGGAATTTTTCAGTTCCCTGGGTCCCCTGTCCCATGGGTATGATCACACATCTTTCATTCAACAGGTTATTGCGATATTTCGCCTTAATGGTGGGGTTTACATTGTAATGGTATGAGGTGATTTTTCTCCTCTGCCATTGGTTACGTCATTGACATGAGTTCATTGATGTTTTAAAGGAATTTACGACCTCTCGTATTGATAAGTATTGTTGTCACATTACTTAGTAACTCCTTTATTGGAGTTACTTATGTGTTGATTTCAAATTGTTGTTATCTGGTTACCATGTGCGCGGTTTGGCGCTCGTTCATTGTCTCTTGCTCTTGTTCATTAGTTATTTGGTTATACACGTTAATTACGGTGCGTATTAAAGTTTTCTAACTTAACCCTATCTTAGGGTAACATCATTTGGTGTAATTTCCTGACTTCATGGCGAAGACACATGTTTTCTTCTTTTCATGGAAGTCCTTATTGTGGACTGGTTTTAATCGGTTTCCATTACTTGACCAGTCATATTAGATGTTATTGTTCATTTCGTACATCTATTGGGAGATAGTCGGAGGCTGTACTTTCACTCTCCTAGATTCGTGCTCTTCTAATGGCACATTGAGTATTTTTTACTTAAACTTGTGTTTTATAGTGTTTGGACTCATTGTCTTGTATTACTGTTTAGGATGTTTGCCATTGTTTAACTCATATAGTCATTATCATTGACAGTCGTCATGTTAGTAGACGACATATCTTTAGCACGTACTCCTCTTGTTACCTATTGTATGGTGGGGCGCCAATGGCGGTAGTCATTCTTTTTATTTGGAACCTTCGTCCAATGATCGGTGTGATCAAATGAATTAACAGTGTATAATTATGTCTTGACATATGTTCGCCCTTTGTTGATTATGGCACTCCTTGCTGAGGATAGTTCCTCGGTGTTAGTTATTTAAGTATTCAACACCGATTAGCGTTTATGGTTGTGATTGGTTTAGGTAATAACGGTGTTGTGGTGTAATATATTCAAACTTAGTCTTATTGAGGACTAACATGTTCTTATCTTCTTCCAATATTTATGATATGTTAGCGCATGTCATAATGGGTGTAGCATTGGTCCTAATTGTTACTTGATTATGTTCCACCACCATTCTTTATATACATACATTTGGGAGTGAACTGTTATTCACTAGTATTGATATTTAGTACCTTATTCATTAGATTTGATGTGTTTTAGCTGTTTACAGCTGGTATACTTCAGTTCCTTGTCTATTTCTAATGTGATTAATTGTGGCCACTTGTAGAGAGTTTTAGGAATCATCCGACCCTGATGTGATCAGTATCAGTGTCGAACTATCCTTCCACTCCAATTTGTGTTCAGCTTCCCTTGACCTGTACCGGATCAAGTTCCACCTCCCACGTCCATTTTAAACTATTAAATAATTTATTAAGTATGTTATGGTGTTTGGCTCATAAGCCGATGTTATTGATTCATTTTTGTTTAATGAGTGTAGCTTGATATGGGCAGGTGTTGCCCTTTAGTTGTAATGGTCGGACTCTTCGGTCCTTCCGAGGTTTTGGTCTTCAAATTTTAAGGGTTTTGTGACCCTATGGTGACAAGTTGTAGTTATGAATTTTGTACATAAGTTGTACAAATTTTTGATGGTTACTGGTAGCCATGGTGTTGTACCCGTGGCCTACACGGATTGTAAAATTCAGTTGTATTTGCTGTTTTAGTTACAGTTGTAGTTATAGTTGCAGTTACAACTGCAATTATGGTTGCAGTTAAAGTTATAGTTGCAGCACTTGCTGTAGCAAGTGCGCGAGGTAGACGAAATTGTTAGTATATTGTTTGTTATAGCGCTTGCTATAGAAAGCGCGCCAAGCAGGTTGAGTCATTAGTTTCCGGAATTGTTTGTTTCACTGACGCTTCGGTCGTTTGAGTATGGTTTAGATGATTTGTCTTGAAAAGGGTAGTATTGGAGTTATTTCGGTTTGTTAAGGTATGGTAAGCTTTCTAAGGTAGTTCTATTTCTAGGTTCTCTAAGTTAGGCTCTTTCTGAGTTTTGTTTTTAAACGTCTTCATGGTAGTAGAAGGTTTCTGACGCATGTTCATGCAGTCAATTCATTAAGTTAAGGATGTGCGGTTACCTAGATCGTGCTGAGTACTAGTACTAGTGCCTGAGGTTCCCATAAAATTTGGGGTATCCTGTTCCACGTGGCTACCTCGTGGTGCTTCAAGTCCAGCATATGGAGTACTCTAGTTGTCTTGGGTACGACATTCCTTTTCTTGAGCGTTGTGTTGTAGTAATTGTAGGAGTTTAGCTTGTAAGCTTATATGGTTATTGTGATTGTAGGTCAGGTTTTACTGAGCCTTCTAGGTTGCATCCGGTTGAAGTTATTCCCTTTTTGGGAGAGACTTCCATGCAGTCCTTGGTTTTGCATGTGATGCATTTTGATAGTCATCTAAAACAAGTTTTTTTTTTATCTTTCGATCTTCAGGTACACCGGTGTGTGCTTTCCTCGGGTTAACTGAACAGGGTTTTGGTGTCTAATTATAAGCCGACCCGATTGTCCTATGGAATCCTATCCTTCTTCAAAGTAAGGTTTAATGTATGCTCTTCACTCCGTATAAGTACACTTCTAGATAGTACATAACTATCGGGACCTCCGGTCCTTAATGATTCATTGTATCACAAGCGCTTCTGTCTGTCTTGATGTTATAGTGACTACAGCAACCACATCGGTCTTCTGAATATGAGGAATTCTTCTGTCTCCTTGGCACCATCCAATACATTGCCTCTATGGGTGATACTCGAGGTGTGGGCAGCGGCGGGTGGGGTATCACTACAGTTTCCCGGGATGTTCTTCCATCAAGATAGTGCGACGACTGCCGTCTCAACGCTATTCGAGGTTGCAGGACCTCCGTCACCCCCGACATGCCTCTTCTCGACGCCCGTAATACGCTATGTCGTATCATTACTCGGTAGTTTACCGTATAGTAGTCAATAACATAAATATGCCATTAAGGCTAATATTGTTATGCATTTAGCGCTGCTAAGACACTGGTTCGTTCAAGACCAGTCGTTTCGTACCTCACAAACGTTTCCCAAATTCCCATAATCCTAAGCTCACTGGTATAGTCCTAATATCTCGTCATCAGAGCGGTACTCCGCTCTGATACCACTTTTGTAACACCCCTCACATTAAACGCGTAATAATCACTCTCGTAGCATAATAAAAGATGTCTTAAACGGTAGTTAAACACTAATAATTCTCACTCGGGTATCACATGCCATTACTCGCCCATGCGAGTAAAGAAGTATAAAAGAAATAATAATAATAAAATAACGACAATAATTAACCGTAGTTATGAACGAGATATATACCACATCATCCTAAGTTTAAACTAACACATAAGATAAGTGAGCATCTAAGGTAATCCCCATATTTACATCGTACTAAATATAAATTAATTATGAATTTGCGATAAATATTGACATCGTTGACTACCCCGAAATCCCGCACTCCAACTTCGTAGCTCGATCAAGTCCTGTAATGTGGTGCCATAAAGGCTCAGCCAACTGCTGGTATGCTAAAGGTGATCCTAAACCCTTTAGGCCACTTAGGTCGTTTTAGCCATCTTGATTAACATGGGGTTCGTTTCATGCTGTACCGTTTACATGCTTATAACATAACTGTAAATACGAAATTAAAACACCCAACAGGTATTCAAACATTAACACATCAAGACATGCTATTACGACCTATATGATTGAACTATTAAATTCGAATCGACGGTAAGGTAAGAGTTAGCTGAAGTCCAGTTAGTCTCACTTGTTTATTTCCATCACATGAAGCCCCGCTTCCAACAGTCTCACATAAACATACGGGTGTCATGTTAAGGACAATTCCCTGTTTAACCTCACACATTAATATTTTGGACAATAGTCCGGTGCCATCTACAGTGGGTAGATGGACTCACTTATCTACAGTGGTAGATGTCCATTAGGCCGAAGCCTTGATATGGTGCCAACGGTAGCACATTCCGACTAATGATCGTATCTGGCTCGTTAGAAAAACAAGAGTAGACCCTAACCGGGTATGAAACTCTAGTGATCACTATGCGCAACCTGCTGGAACGAATGCAGACTAGGATTTATTAAATATTGTTTCATTAATTAATTATCACACTCTCATAAGTTAGCGTATTTTAAATTAGTCTCCTGGAGATTTAATCTCGTTATTGGAGAAAACACATTTTTATTGGATGCCCTATCGAGTCTTACACGCAACCTAGAAGTCTACTAGGTGATGTTCAAAGGTCGAGACATCACTCTAGAGACGGTTAATACCGGGTCTCTAAACTAAGTTCCTCACTTAGTGTGTTAGGAGTTGTTTACTCTCACAAGGTAGTATTCAGAGTCTCTCCCGAAAGTTCATACACAGTTAGGGTGATAATCAGTATCACATGTCCAAACGACGTACGCGCACAATTAATAAACGCTTTGGCGATAGAAAAACGTAAACAGATATAATCACATGCATAACATTATTTATCTGACATGCAAGCACACATTTACGTCTGGAACCCAAGGAAACCCTCGGAGTTTTCAGACCACACATTCACATACCGTACACCGATGAGCAAAGCTAGCGAAACGAGCGCACGCCTATCCTCTACGTTCCTAGAGCTCGCATCCCGCAATCCGATCTACTGAGATATGTAATTACTATTACTATCCATGTTTTGGATTTACCTAACTAGCCATAGTCATTCATGACGCGTAACCCGTAACTAACCCCTTAATCGGTTGGTTGTTTAGTTCGGGTTTTCGTGAGTCTTTGGAATTTATATTTCCATCGTACGATTCAACTTATGAATATGCATTATTCAATACCGTATTTTATTCACTACGTGGAGGTTGTATCCCCGGTTGTCATAATACCCAACGTGGTTATTCGTTCTCGTATAATTACGTATATTTACATTTACGTGTATATATTAATACTCTCGTGTTTACATATATAAATCTATATTCATGTACGTTTATAGGTTCGTACGTATGTATATGTCGTACTCGTCGTCATTTTGTTGCATGTTACGTGACGGTAATTACTTAACTGTCTACGTTATTCATTCCTCGTACGGTTATGCATGCGTATACCTACATGCAACATTTATACGTTTTCGTATTTACTTGTATCATATTTCATGTCACGTTGTCTTATAAACCTCTATATATTACATGAAATACCCCAAACCTTGGTATGTTGGTTAAACATTAGAACATGATCTATTAAGACTAAAAAGAGTCTTAGAAACCTTAGTAAACAAATTTAAACAAAAGGAAACACAAATGTGCTTTAAAGTCAATAAGAGCTAAAATTGCTCTAAGCTTGGATAAACTTGAGTAAGGCCTAATGAGCTTACCAAGACTTCATTTATATACTAATGAACATATTAAACCAATTACCAAAGAAAACCAAGCTTGAAAACAAGTTAAAACTCAAAATGTGCTTTAAGAAGTCTTAAAGCACGTTTTTGAAAAATTGTCTTGTAAATGAGTTTTGAATGGCTAAATGTCCATCATTACTCTTAAATATATATGTGTACTATATAGTATCACATTTGGGTGGCTATATTAGTGGGAAATCAAAAATTTCACTTCTATGTGCCTTGTATAGGTGAATAGTACTTTTTATAAGCTATTTTGTAACATATGTGGTATAAGTAATTAAATTGACAAACAAAGACTAAAACACCCCCACACTAATATAAGGGGCCGGTTTTTATAAGGTTGTGACTCACCACTCTCTTATTAATGTATTAAGTAAGTAAAGATAAGTAAATAAGCTACCTTTTTACTTTATAAGTATAAATATCTCTTAAAGCAAATTCTATCTTCATTCTCTCATTTCCCTTCCTTGCTCACACGGTTTCCCACTCATCTTCTCCCTTCTTCCTTGTTCTCTCACGATAAACCACTACCACCATTAAAACACAAGCTTTGACCACTTGCTAAATCTAGCTCACTTGTCCAAATCAAAAACAAATACCACCAATCTCTTCCTCTCATCAAGCTCTTCATTCCTATCTTCTCAAAACTCCTAGAGCTCCATTTCGGTGCCAAGGTGTTCCACCATTGAAGGAGCTTGAGCTTGGATTTCTACATATTATTACTCTCCTTTACTTCTAGGTAAGGAATCTCAAACAAAAATCAAGTTTCCTCCTTGTTTTTGTCATGTCCGAAAATACACATTGATATAGCTCATTGTGTGACTTTGTTCTAGCTTCATTTCAACTCTTCATGGACTAGGTGGAGTCCTCTCTTGTTATATATTCAAACTCCCTTCAAAGATCAAGGTAAAACAACTACATTAATGTTTTGAAACTATGTCAAATTAGGGTTTACAATGAGATGAAGCTCAAAGCTTGAATACTCATTATGGTGTTTGTATATTGTCTAGAACTTGACAAGGAATCAAATTGTCATACGGTTTTGTAAGGAATCAAGAAGGAAGTGTTTTGGAAAAGAGGTAAATCTACTAACTTAAATGTTGTTTAATGCCTTAGGAGAAATGAGCTTATAAATGCTTATTAAAACTACCTAAAGAGCAAATGGTGAATGACTTAGTAAAGTGTTCTAAGAGACTAGTAAAGGGCATATGTGTGTTGAGTGTATTTGCAGGTTAAAGGCACATATATTGTGGAAATTCAGTGTTTATGATTTAAGCACTTTAAGGGCCTAAGAGCCATGCATTTTAAGGGCCTAAGTGCCATGCAATTTATATTGTGCACTATATTGTAATGTGGTGTAAATTTGGTGAAATTGTGTATGAGAGTGTTCTTGGTGATTTTAGATGTTCTTGTGTGTTTAAAGGAGAAGGTAAAGTGTTTAGGCTTAGTAATGTTCTAGGGGAATCCATGTCAAAATTTAGGTAGGAAGTAAGAAGTTCTAAGTGTTTACATAAGGTTTGGTGAGTTAGAAAGTGTAGGAGATGAATAAGAAGTTTATGATGTTCTTAAGGAATTTTGATGAACTAGGAAACATTCTATGTAATAAGGACTTAGGCATGATCTTGAGATTTAAGTAGGTACCAAAGTCACTTTGGGACTTAGGTAAATACCTAGGCAAACTTTGGTAAAATAAGGAGAAGTGTACACTAGGAAAAGAGTTTCAAGAAGGAGATAAGGAATTAGTGGTGAGATGATGCTTGGGAGATGATGTTAAGTTAAGGAGAAAGCATTTTGGGATAGTAGTTACCATAGGTGAGAAACACCATCTAGGAAACCTAGTATGAAATAACATAAGTGTTAAGGAATTTTACAAGGAAATAAGTAAAGGCTTAAGGAGTTAGAAAATGAGTTTCATGGATGTTGTATGGGATATAAAGTTACCAAATGTTGCTAGGAAGCATTAAGAGGCCTTAGGAGAAGTTGGTGAAGAATTGGCAAAGTTTGGGTAAGTTAGGAGGCGACCGACCCAGGGGCCGACCCAGTTTTTGGGTCGGTCGAGCCTCTGTAAAATGTTAGGAAAATGTTCGGTGATGGTCCGACCCAAAAGGGTGGGTCGGACATGGGTCGGTCGGCAAGTTTCAAAGGAAGGAAAATGTTCGCACATGGACCGACCCAGAATGGTGGGTCGGACGTGGGTCGGACGGGCATAATTATAAGGAAGTAAAAGGGTTCTGTAATGGACCGACCCAGAAGGTTGGGTCGGACATGGGTCGGTCCAGGTAAGGTTCTTCAGACCCGAAAACCACTGGGAGGGTCCGACCCAGTTGTGGGTCGGACGGTGGGTCGGTCGGACCAAAACATGTAAAAAAAAAAACAGAAAAGAATGTGACTTATTTAGTTAACCCTAGGGTGTTTAATGAAGGTAACCTAGGGTAGGATAGGCATTAAAACATGTCATACAAGCATGTTGAATACATAGTAAGTGTGAAGTTAAATAATTAATTAACCGACCTTACTAATGTGTATAGGATTCTCTCAAGGTGGGAACGAAACAAGGCAAGGACCAAGGTATGGTTTTCTTGCAGTCTGTTGCCTAACGGTTTACACCGGCTTGGGTGTTGTTTGTTTCTGAGTGTTTACGACCTTATAAGATTAAGGCATGAAAAGAGTTTACAGTTGTTATATATTATGATGTTGTGTTATTATGACTCTTTTCCCTTGGTGTGTCTAACAAGACCTAAATGTTGCTTGTATGTGACTTAACAAAATGTTGTGTGATCACTAACAAGTGCTAACCGGGGGAGTGAGGAGTCCGGTTGTTCCGGCCACGCGTGTGATGGATGGGGGTCGATATCATATCCGGTTCGACTCTCTTGGTGTATGTATAGGTGGTATTCCAATTTGGTTTCTACCTTCCCTTAGCTTATCCAAAGCTATTACTGACTCACGTCGGGCCATAGGGGCATACGTATTTCGGAGTGCTCGGGATTACTATATCCGACACGCCTTTGGTATAAGTTAACCGTCTATATAACCGGACGGTAACGAGGATGGTAACGAGCTTAACATGGGGCTGGTAAAAACCCCTAGGCTCTCATGGTATACTAACTATGGTGGAAGGTTCCTTGTGAGGACCAAGTTTATGGGTGTGTATTGATGTTGTGATGCTATGCAATTTCCCTTGCTATGCTATGGTATATATGTATATATATGTTGGTTGTTCTAAAATGAATGCCATGTTATTATGACAATTGGTTGCGCGTATCCCGTTAGTCGATGGGCTGCGCGTTAGCCATACCAGCAAAGGTGCTGACCCCCTCGGGGGCCCCATTTTTTTGATTGCAGGATGAGGATCGAAGAGGCTGAGTGGCTCTAGGTCCTAGGCGGTAGATATACTTTTGGATAAGTAGGTTGTTGAGCCCGGGATGCGCCTGTGCTCCCGAGGCTACATGTTGATACCTTGTTATACAGTTATGGATGATTATGGTTTGGAGATGATTGTAAATTAAATACTCGGTATTGTCGGTTATGTTTATATATGGATGTTAGTTACTATGCTCGGGAGTCTGATCGTCAGACCGATACATGTATTTATTCTGCCTAGTTAACCACGTGGGTGGTTAACGGCGTTGTAACACCAAAGCGTTTAGTTATTTGGTTGGTTATTTCCGCTGCGACTTCGGTAGATGATAGGAGCGTTGTAGGGGTGTTACAAAAAGTGGTATCAGAGCGAAGTATCGCTCTGATGACTAGAATACCGAGCTTAGGAATATACCGAGTTAGGAAACCTAGCTACAGTTACCTAAATGAGCGGACTTGGAAGGGTTAACCACTAACTAAGTGTGGAATTACCTGGTTGTCGGGAAGATGTTATAACCATTGGACCGATAAGTGTGCAAGCATAATGCTAATGAATATCATATGAATTCAGATGTCAGGTAGACCGCGAGGTCGAGGCCGCGGACGCGGTACTGGAGATATGGGTGACCAGGGCGAGAACCCTACGGCACAGACTATGGCTGAGGCAGTTGCAGCCGCCGTAGCCCAGATGGTCCCCCAGATTGTAGCTGCGGTGCAGCAGGGGCAACAGCCCGGAGTTCAGCCACCACCACCACCGCCACGTGAGACCAATTGGGTCAAGGCGCTGGCTGATCTGAGGCCGCCATCATTTCATGGGGAGACCGATCCCCGTAAGCTAGAGGCGTACATCTCCGAGTTGGAGACCGCCTACGAGACTTTGGCCGTACCTGCTGAGGCTAAGGTCCGACTTGCCGCCTACTACTTGAAGGGGTCGGCACAGAGTTGGTGGAAACTGGTGAGGGAGGACAGGATGACTGATCCTGAGTTTGGATGGAGGGAGTACACGGCTCTGCTGCGAGCCAAGTATTACCCGGTGCATGTGCAGGAGGCAAAGCGCCTCGAGCTTGACAGTCTGAAGCAGGGGGATAAGATGTCGGTTGATGACTACTATACCGCATTCACCGGCCTTATCCACCTGTTACCAGACCTTGGGTATTCGAACCGGGTGTTGGTGAACCGGTTCTACAATGGACTGAGCCACCGTCTCCGCTATGGGATGGGGCCAGCTGAGTATACCACCTTGCAGGTAATTAGAGTACCTTATTGTGTCAATTTATACCATGAGTGAATGCTAATGTGAGTTGGTGAGTTTTGTTTGCGGGGCATGACTGACATCCTAAAATTCAGGAGTGCTATCATGCCGCTGCAAAGGTTGAAATTACCGTCCGTCTGAGGGACGAGGAAAATGCGCACAAGCGCAAGGCCACCAACGAGGGCCAAAATCAGCAAGGGTATGGGGGAGGAAAGAAGAAGAAACCCTACCCTCAGCCCCAGAAGGGCCAGTACCAGGGTGACAAGGGCCAAGCCCAGACCACCACAGCTGATGAGCCACTGAAGCTCACGTACGCGTATGCGGCGAAGCCTCTACGCTCCTACCCGCCTAAGGGTAATTACTTAACCATGTGTATCTAGTTGAGGTGTATGTTGTTGAGGTGGGAAGTGAGTATTGATTGTGTGTTGTTATAGCAGCTAGCTCGGGTTCTGAACCGGAGCGCCACTTTTACTGTAAGTGGTGCAATGGAGACCACCCCGGCAAAGACTGCAAGGGGAATAATGTGAGGTGCCGCCACTGCCAGAAGATGGGGCACCGTGAGTTTGAGTGTTGGACGAACCCCAACGGCAGAAACTACAAGCCAAAGGGGCAGTGGAAGGGTAACACTACCACGACCACTGAAGGCCCGAAGGCGATTACTCAGCAGACTTCTGACAGGAAGTACACTGAATCCCAGAAGGGGAAGGCTACGGGGTCCGGCAAGGCCACCCTGAATGTGGTGGACCGGTCTGAGGCACCAGGATCCTCTTCGAGACCAGGTACCGCCTAAACTGATAAATGAAAAAGTGATTGCTTACCGCATTTCATGCATGAGTGTTAGCAAGTCTAAGGGTATAAACATATAAGTAAGAGTTAGAACATAATGTGGAAAACACCTAAATTAGGCAATTTGAAACTTAGGAACCTTCAATATCTGCTATCCAATCCCACCCGCACCAAACCCTGAAGAAACCGCCATCAGCATCAACGACTTTCCATTGGAGCAATGTCAGGTTATCCAGCCAGGTATGATACTCTTAAATGGATACCTGACACCGGAAGCACAAATCCACATCATCAGACGATGCGACGAACTTGGAGCAAAACCAGGAGGGTTCTACACACCCGAATACCCGAACGGAGCAAGGATGCAATTGAAGATGATGTGCATGGGTAAGGACTGGAACCCTTACACCAAGTCATATCAAGAAGTACGAGCTGAAGATGGAGCAACAGTAGCAAGCATACCAGAGGAGTTCCACGCGGTCGTTAACCACGCCGTGGGAATTGCTCAGCAAGTTGAGACGGAATCAATTCCAAGTGTAAAGGCAGATTTATGCATTGTAAACTTCTACCAGAAAGGTGGACGTTTGGGTATGCACCAAGACAAGGACGAGTCACCCGAGTCTCTAAGTAAGGGAGTACCCGTGGTGTCTTGGTCCATTGGTGATACCGCTGTGTTTGTATATGGCGAGCAGAAGCGTGCTGATCTCGCAAAGAAGCTACTTCTGAAATCGGGGGATGTATTAATCATGGGTGGGCAATCAAGGATGCTATACCATGGCATCAGAAAGATCAAACTGAATACCGCACCGTCGGCAGTGATCAATGCCACACACATGAAACCCGGACGTTTAAATTTGACTTTCAGGCAGTTTTGAGCCTTGTGTAATCATGTATTGTATTAAGCCAGTGGTTGACAAAGGAGCTATGTCTAGCAATGTCCACAATGTAACCAATTTATGGTGTAAAGACTGTGTTAATGAATAAAGAAATGTTGTTTTGGAGTGTATCAACGTGTTGTTACCCAATACTTATTAGTTTGCCAATGAATTAGGCTGTGCACTCGGAACGGGAGGTATACTGAGTGTCTGCAATAAGGCAGAAGCCGGCAAGAGCGGCACAATCCTCACCGGTACCTTTCCAGTGAATGGCGTGGATGCATCGATCTTGTTCGACTCTGGAGCCTCACACACTTCATTTCGCTATCATTTGCGAAGAGGCTGGGGTTAGACGGTGAAGAGATGCCAGACTTCGTGGTCACTCTCCCGTCGAAAGAGCAGATCAGATGTACCCGCTACTACCGAGATGCTGTTGTTCGAATCATGGATGAGGAGTTTCCGATCGACTTGATAGAGTTCGACGGACTGGGTTTTGATGTGATTGTCGGGATGAACTGGTTGGAGCGGTACAAGGGTAGAATCCTATGTGCCGAGCATCGACTGCTTCTTAGGAGTCCATCTGGGGTTACTATATCATACCGCCAGAGGCCCAGGGAGCCTTCGACACAGATCATCACCGCCATGGCCATGTATCGTGAGTTACGACGGGGAAATGATGTATACCTCTGCTATGTCCAGGACATAGAGAGAGATCCAGAGTTTAGCACAGATGTGCCGGTAGTCTCGGAGTTTCCTGATGTATTTCCTAAGGAACTGCCGGGCATGCCGCCACCACGAGAGGTTGAATTTGAGATCGACTTGGTTCCGGGCACCGGACCAATTGCGAAAGCACCTTACCGTATGGCTCCAGCAGAGATGACAGAGCTCAAGGAGCAGCTGCGAGACCTACTCGACAAGGGCTTTATCCGCCCTAGTGTGTCACCATGGGGAGCGCCGGTCCTCTTCGTGAAGAAGAAGGACGGTAGCCTCCGCCTATGTATTGATTATCGGGAGCTGAATGCTGTTACGGTGAAGAACCGTTACCCCTTACCACGCATCGACGATCTATTTGATCAGCTTAGGGGAGCATCAGTTCTCCAAGATAGACCTACGTTCCGGATATCACCAGATTGCATCCGTGACAGTGACATCGAAAAGACAGCTTTCAGAACTAGGTATGGGCACTATGAGTTCACCGTTATGCCGTTTGGCTTATCAAATGCACCAGCAAAGTTCATGGACTTAATGAACCGTTTGTTCCAAGATCAGTTGGACAAATCAGTGGTAGTCTTCATCGATGACATACTTGTGTATTCGAAATCGAGAGGTGAGCATGAAAGCCACCTGAGAGATGTATTGCAGACGTTGAGAAAGAATCAGCTGTATGCTAAATTTTCTAAATGTGAATTTTGGTTGAACCAAGTATCATTCCTTGGACATGTAATTTCTGAGGCCGGGATCGCTGTTGATCCGGCGAAGATAGATGCAGTGCGCACCTGGCCTAGGCCGAAGACAGTTACCGACATCAGGAGCTTCCTCGGTCTGGCAGGTTACTATAGGAGATTTGTGAGGGACTTCTCCAGTGTCTCGAAGCCGATGACTTCCTTGATGAAGAAGGATGCACCATTCGAGTGGACAGTCGACTGCGAGAGAGCTTTCACGAGTCTCAAGGATGCTCTGACATCTGCACCGGTTCTGACATTACCAGACGGTCCAGATGGTTTTGAGGTCTATTGCGACGCATCAGGCAGGGGTATGGGTTGTGTGTTGATGCAACACGGGAAGGTCGTGGCTTACGCCTCCCGACAGCTGAAGAAGCATGAGGAGAACTACCCTACCCACGACTTAGAATTGGGGGCCATTGTCTTCGCACTGAAGATATGGCGACATCACTTGTATGGGGTAAGTGTGACGATCTATTCTGACCACAAGAGCTTGAAATACTTGTTCACTCAGAAAGAGTTGAACATGAGGCAGAGAAGGTGGGTTGAATTCTTGAATGATTATGACGATTTACAGTATAAGGAGGGTAAGGCAAACGTGGTAGCTGACGCATTGAGTCGCCGAGCACACTCTCTCCATTCGCTAGTCTCTCATACTGGCTTGGTTGAAGAGGTGCGGAGTGCTCAAATGACGGATCAGTATATGGTGGAATTAGACAGAAGCTTATTGATGGCACATTCGAGGGTCAGAAGTATGACTTCAGACTCCACGATGATGACCTGATTAGGCTCAATGGCGGTTGTGTATACCAGGAGTAGCGCTGAGCTGAAGGAGCGCATATTGAGTGAATCCCATTGTTCTACTACTTCGATTCACCCCGGAGCTTCAAAGATGTATAAAGGTATGAAAAGATACTTTGGTGGGCTGGAATGAAAAAGGATGTAAATGACTATGTGTTGAGGTGTCTCACTTGTCAGAAGGTCAAGTTTGAGCACCGACGGCCTGGTGGTATGGTGCAGCCAATGCCAGTGCCGGAGTGGAAGTTCCATGACATATCTATGGACTTCGTGGTAGGGCTTCCGCCTACAAGGGGAGGTCTAAATATGATTTGGGTGGTAGTTGACCGACTGACCAAGGTGTCTCGATTCATTCCGATGAAGGACACCTGGAAAGTGGCAAATTGGCAGAATTATTCGATAAAGAGATTGTAGACATCATGGTGTACCAAAGACGATAGTATCTGACAGAGATACCAGATTCTTATCCAGATATTGGAAGTCTACACGAGAGGCACTTGGTACTGAACTGAAATTGAGCACGGCGTTTCACCCACAGACCGATGGTCAGAGTGAGCGCACTATACAGACACTTGAGGATATGCTACGTGCATGTGCACTTGATTTTCAGACCAGCTGGATTGATAAGTTACATCTGATCGAGTTTAGCTACAACAACAGTTATCATGCATCGATCAAGATGTCTCCCTTCCAGGCATTGTACGGTAGACCATGCCGCACCATTATGCTGGGATGATCGAGTGAGACGGTCATTATAGGACCAGAGTATCTTGAGCAAGTTCAGGCAGAAGTTCGCCAGATCAGGGCTAATATGAGCAGCTCAGGATAGACAGAAGTCGTACGCAGATGTGCGCCGACGTGACCTGGAGTTCGCCGTGGGCGATCAGGTATTTTTGAGAGTATCCCCCATGAAGGGAGTATTTCGTTTTGGTCAGAAGGGCAAGCTGAGCCCGAAATATGTAGGTCCTTATGTTGTGACGGAGCGGATCGGCCCGGTAGCTTATAGACTTGATTTACCCGCCGAGCTGGGCAAGGTACATGATGTATTTCATGTGTCCCAGTTGAAGAAGTATATGTCTCATCCGTCTCATGTGCTTCAGCCTGAAAGGCTAACTTAGAGCCGACCATGCGATCAGTGGAGACTCCGGTACGGATTCTGGACACTAAGACTCGAGACACTCGCCATAAGTCCGTGAGACTGGTGAAGGTCCTCTGGTCTAACCAGGACGTTGAGGAGGCCACTTGGGAGCTGGAAGAAAAGATGAAGGCGAAGCACCCGTCATTGTTTGCTTAGTGTTCCTATGTATAGGGTACGGGGCGTACCCCTTTTAAAGGGGGGTAGAGCCGTTTCGGTTATGGTTGTGTACGACATGTATATGTATACATTGTCTATGATTGTTACAGACCTTTGAGTCTGAATGGTATTATATGGTTTGGACCTCGAGTCCGTTGTGGTATTGTGTGGATGGGACCTTGAGTCCGTTGTGGTGTAAGAATGATGGTAAGGTTGGTAATGATGGTTGGAAGTATTGTTTTTTATAAATGTTCCCCGTGTTCTAATAGTAAGATATGTGGGAAGTATGAACTTTGGGGACAAAGTTCTTTTAAGGGGGGTAGATTGAAATACCCCAAACCTTGGTATGTTGGTTAAACATTAAAACATGATTATTAAGACTAAAAAGAGTCTTAGAAACCTTAGTAAACAAATTTAAACAAAAGGAAACACAAATGTGCTTTAAAGTCAATAAGAGCTAAAATGTGCTCTAAGCTTGGGATAAACTTGAGTAAGGCCTAATGAGCTTACCAAGACTTCATTTATATACTAATGAACATATTAAACCAATTACCAAAAAAACCAAGCTTGAAAACAAGTTAAAACTCAAAATGTGCTTTAAGAAGTCTTAAAGCACGTTTTTGAAAAATTGTCTTGTAAATGAGTTTTGAATGGCTAAATGTCCATCATTACTCTTAAATATATATGTGTACTATATAGTATCACATTTGGGTGGCTATATTAGTGGGAAATCAAAAATTTCACTTCTATGTGCCTTGTATAGGTGAATAGTACTTTTTATAAGCTATTTTGTAACATATGTGGTATAAGTAATTAAATTGACAAACAAAGACTAAAACACCCCCACACTAATATAAGGGGCCGGTTTTTATAAGGTTGTGACTCACCACTCTCTTATTAATGTATTAAGTAAGTAAAGATAAGTAAATAAGCTACCTTTTTACTTTATAAGTATAAATATCTCTTAAAGCAAATTCTATCTTCATTCTCTCATTTCCCTTCCTTGCTCACACGGTTTCCCACTCATCTTCTCCCTTCTTCCTTGTTCTCTCACGATAAACCACTACCACCATTAAAACACAAGCTTTGACCACTTGCTAAATCTAGCTCACTTGTCCAAATCAAAAACAAATACCACCAATCTCTTCCTCTCATCAAGCTCTTCATTCCTATCTTCTCAAAACTCCTAGAGCTCCATTTCGGTGCCAAGGTGTTCCACCATTGAAGGAGCTTGAGCTTGGATTTCTACATATTATTACTCTCCTTACTTCTAGGTAAGGAATCTCAAACAAAAATCAAGTTTCCTCCTTGTTTTTGTCATGTCCGAAAATACACATTGATATAGCTCATTGTGTGACTTTGTTCTAGCTTCATTTCAACTCTTCATGGACTAGGTGGAGTCCTCTCTTGTTATATATTCAAACTCCCTTCAAAGATCAAGGTAAAACAACTACATTAATATTTTGAAACTATGTCAAATTAGGGTTTACAATGAGATGAAGCTCAAAGCTTGAATACTCATTATGGTGTTTGTATATTGTCTAGAACTTGACAAGGAATCAAATTGTCATACGGTTTTGTAAGGAATCAAGAAGGAAGTGTTTTGGAAAAAGAGGTAAATCTACTAACTTAATGTTGTTTAATGCCTTAGGAGAAATGAGCTTATAAATGCTTATTAAAACTACCTAAAGAGCAAATGGTGAATGACTTAGTAAAGTGTTCTAAGAGACTAGTAAAGGGCATATGTGTGTTGAGTGTATTTGCAGGTTAAAGGCATATATATTGTGGAAATTCAGTGTTTATGATTTAAGCACTTTAAGGGCCTAAGAGCCATGCATTTTAAGGGCCTAAGTGCCATGCAATTTATATTGTGCACTATATTGTAATGTGGTGTAAATTTGGTGAAATTGTGTATGAGAGTGTTCTTGGTGATTTTAGATGTTCTTGTGTGTTTAAAGGAGAAGGTAAAGTGTTTAGGCTTAGTAATGTTCTAGGGGAATCCATGTCAAAATTTAGGTAGGAAGTAAGAAGTTCTAAGTGTTTACATAAGGTTTGGTGAGTTAGAAAGTGTAGGAGATGAATAAGAAGTTTATGATGTTCTTAAGGAATTTTGATGAACTAGGAAACATTCTATGTAATAAGGACTTAGGCATGATCTTGAGATTTAAGTAGGTACCAAAGTCACTTTGGGACTTAGGTAAATACCTAGGCAAACTTTGGTAAAATAAGGAGAAGTGTACACTAGGAAAAGAGTTTCAAGAAGGAGATAAGGAATTAGTGGTGAGAGATGATGCTTGGGAGATGATGTTAAGTTAAGGAGAAAGCATTTTGGGATAGTAGTTACCATAGGTGAGAAACACCATCTAGGAAACCTAGTATGAAATAACATAAGTGTTAAGGAATTTTTACAAGGAAATAAGTAAAGGCTTAAGGAGTTAGAAAATGAGTTTCATGGATGTTGTATGTGGATATAAAGTTACCAAATGTTGTTAGGAAGCATTAAGAGGCCTTAGGAGAAGTTGGTGAAGAATTGGAAAGTTTGGGTAAGTTTAGGACGACCGACCCAGGGGCCGACCCAGTTTTGGGTCGGTCGAGCCTCTGTAAAATGTTAGGAAAATGTTCGGTGATGGTCCGACCCAAAAGGGTGGGTCGGACATGGGTCGGTCGGGCAAGTTTCAAAGGAAGGAAATGTTCGCACATGGACCGACCCAGAATGGTGGGTCGGACGTGGGTCGGACGGGCATAATTATAAGGAAGTAAAAGGGTTCTGTAATGGACCGACCCAGAAGGTTGGGTCGGACATGGGTCGGTCCAGGTAAGGTTCTTCAGACCCGAAAACCACTGGGAGGGTCCGACCCAGTTGTGGGTCGGACGGTGGGTCGGTCGGACCAAAACATGTAAAAAAAAAACAGAAAAGAATGTGACTTATTTAGTTAACCCTAGGGTGTTTAATGAAGGTAACCTAGGGTAGGATAGGCATTAAAACATGTCATACAAGCATGTTGAATACATAGTAAGTGTGAAGTTAAATAATTAATTAACCGACCTTACTAATGTGTATAGGATTCTCTCAAGGTGGGAACGAAACAAGGCAAGGACCAAGGTATGGTTTTCTTGCAGTCTGTTGCCTAACGGTTTACACCGGCTTGGGTGTTGTTTGTTTTCTGAGTGTTTACGACCTTATAAGATTAAGGCATGAAAAGAGTTTACAGTTGTTATATATTATGATGTTGTGTTATTATGACTCTTTTCCCTTGGTGTGTCTAACAAGACCTAAATGTTGCTTGTATGTGACTTAACAAAATGTTGTGTGATCACTAACAAGTGCTAACCGGGGGAGTGAGGAGTCCGGTTGTTCCGGCCACGCGTGTGATGGATGGGGGTCGATATCATATCCGGTTCGCTCTCTTGGTGTATGTATAGGTAGTATTCCAATTTGGTTTCTACCTTCCCTTAGCTTATCCAAAGCTATTACTGACTCACGTCGGGCCATAGGGGCATACGTATGTTATTTCGGAGTGCTCGGGATTACTATATCCGACACGCCTTTGGTATAAGTTAACCGTTCTATATAACCGGACGGTAACGAGGATGGTAACGAGCTTAACATGGGGCTGGTAAAAACCCCTAGGCTCTCGGTATACTAACTATGGTGGAAGGTTCCTTGTGAGGACCAAGTTTATGGTGTTGTGTATTGATGTTGTGATGCTATGCAATTTCCCTTGCTATGCTATGGTATATATATATATATGTTGGTTGTTCTAAAATGAATGCCATGTTATTATGACAATTGGTTGCGCGTATCCCGTTAGTCGATGGGCTGCGCGTTAGCCATACCAGCAAAGGTGCTGACCCCCTCGGGGGCCCCATATTTATTTGATTGCAGGATGAGGATCGAAGAGGCTGAGTGGCTCTAGGTCCTAGGCGGTAGATATACTTTTGGATAAGTAGGTTGTTGAGCCCGGGATGCGCCTGTGCTCCCGAGGCATACATGTTGATACCTTGTTATACAGTTATGGATGATTATGGTTTGGAGATGATTGTAAATTAAATACTCGGTATTGTCGGTTATGTTTATATGGATGTTAGTTACTATGCTCGGGAGTCTGATCGTCAGACCGATACACATGTATTTATTCTGCCTAGTTAACCACGTGGGTGGTTAACGGCGTTGTAACACCAAGCGTTTAGTTTTTGGTTGGTTATTTCCGCTGCGACTTCGGTAGATGATAGGAGCGTGTAGGGGTGTACATTACACTGTACATATTTTATGGTAACTCTATATAAGGTATATCTTACAAAGTCACGTGATAATTCCCATCCCATGCTAAAAATTTTTATATTAATCTTATCTCGTCATTCCATGTCGAATGTATTAATGTTGGCATTGTACCGTTAATCCCTTCGTATCTTATTAAAACTTGATTTCACGAATTTTACAATATACGGTTATACATTGTTGTGCATCTTACGATTTACGATTCCTAGTCTAATGATATACTCTATAATAATTCCCAACTTGACTTATCATTCTGTGTAATGTGTTTACAGGTGTAAGCAGCCATGTTAATCCCTTAGCGATATATTTCCTATAACTTAGCAAATGTAAAATTATAACATTGTAACTTTATATTACAGTCTGTCTACATAATTCCAAACCAAATCATTATAGTTTCGTATATCTTCATACTTTCCCCACTTAGTTTTGATTAATTGCAGTTTTAGCCCGAATGCACATTTGCTACATTCAACACCCTGTTTAATTCTACATCTAAGGTTGTCAATATTTGTAGCAGACACATATATACTAGATACTAAATTTCCGAACAACACCCAATTTTATCCGGATTTATACTTTCTTCCCACACTTTCTTTTTATCACATATTACCCCCTTATTTATTTATTTTATATGTATTTATTTTTAAACTTACAATTTAACACCGAAACCTTCACATTATCATATTAATTATTTAAATCACAATTCCAACCAATTTTTTCTAAATTGCTACACATCACTAATTTAGTAAATTACAAATATCACCCAATCTTTTCAGAATTTCAAAAACACCCATATAGTATTATAAATTTCATTTTTAATTAACACTTCATCAAATTATCAAATAAATTTACTTAGATTGTCACTCCTATTTGGTTAAATGTCATATGTGGTCAATGTTGACCACCCCAAATGTTTCCTTTGACCCATATTTTCTTATAATTATGAAAATACACTTTCTATGTAACGCCCCATTTACAACAAACTAGCGTTAATAAAATCTCCAATGACGATTACATATCATCGGGCTCCAAACAACCCGGTACATAACCTCACCAAGTACTACTTACAAATGTTAGTCTGAACTCGAGAAAACATAACAGACTACATTAATAGCAAAATACAACAACTCTCCACAAATCCTAATTCCCATCCCAATCATCATATCTTCTGTGCCACCGTATAAACAATTCGTACGTGCAAGATGAAACCAAGCACCCACCCCGGGAGGGGTGAGTCAGTTCCTGGAATGGAACTGGTACAGTTCTCTAAAACGATAAATTAAAACATAGTTCTTCAAATAAGATAGTAACATGGAAAACAAACTCTTAAAGTAAAAACAGAGAAAGAGCACTTCAAAACAATCAAGTTATAGAGAAAAGAGAACCAGGCAAAGATAGAGACAAAGAACTTTGAAACCAAGTACCACTTAAGAAGTCACACCATATAGTTAGTAAGCATCCATTATTGAGTTAGAACAATTCTGGTTAAGAAGAGAAAGACTCAGATAGCCACAAAGGGATAGGAATTGAAAAGATAGATCCAAGAAGACCAATAACTCAAGAGTGGAATAAAACCACAATTGGGAGAGATGGCCCCCATCGCCAGATATCAATGTCCATAGGGACGAGGGATATACAGCCCACTGCTGTCAAATATAAATGTCCTGGGGGACGGGGATATACAACCCCTGCCTGTCGGAATAAAATATCCTTGTGGACGAGGGATAACAGCCCCTGCTGTTACGACCCGTTCTCAGTCATCGGTGTGAAGACGCGCGCACGTCACAACAAAAGACTCGCTCATGGATGAAAACAATTATCCAGAGTCAAAGGAAGAATTACCAAGATTGTCCTTTTCCATACTTCCACTAGATCACTAACTACCCAGAGAATACCAAAACACTCAGTCCTACAAAGTGTTAGAAGCTGTAAACCCTAGGCAGTTAATGTCCAATGAAACAACTAAACAGAAGGAACCAACAACCACAAAAGTTTCACATTCAAGGCTCAGTTAGTCACACAAGCTGAGTTAGTCACACAAACAGTTCCCTATGAAATCCATTCAAGCTCAGTTAGCGTTTTCCAAAACATTCCATAAAGTCTGTTAACAAAAGTATCTGAGTACGAGAAATCGTACCTGGATAACGCTGTAGCAGTTCTAGTCAACTTGCGCAAACAATCAACAGTACTCTGAAGAATATTAAAGGTAGTATATCATCAATCACCTGTAGCCTACGTTAAGCTTAAATAAACTCCTTACTCTTATTTCTAAGTCCCAATTGTCTTTTAAGCCCTCACTTAAATGTTATGTATAACCTTTGACTTGTCTTAGAATGTTGTATAACTCAAGGTTGTAAGACCAAGGAATGTATTTTATTCACACTTGTTAATTGTTCCACTCTTATCCACTTTACTCACACTTAACCCTAATTCTCAATTCAAGACTCTTGAGACCCCTATGTCATAAATTGAAATACCCCAAACCTAAGTATGCTAAGCAAGCATAAATTTATGATGTAGTAAGCTAAAATATGCCTTAGAAAGATTGGTATATAATTTAAACCAAGGAAAACACAAGAGAACACCTTAAGGGCAATTTAGGCAAAAATGTGCTCTAAGCTTGGAGTGACTTTGATTAGCACCCAAATACCATTATAAGACTTTATTAACATGCTAATGGACATGTTAAATCAATTATCAAAGAAAACTAAGCTCAAAAATAAGCTTAAACACAAAATGTGCTTTAAGACTCCTTAAAGCACCTTTTTGAGAAGTTGTCTTAGAAATGGGTTTTGAGTGGCTAAATGCCTATGATTACATCTTAATAAACATGTGTGCTAATTAGCATCACATTAGGAAGTCTAAATCAATGGGAAACCAAAAATTTCACAAATATGTGCACTAATTTGTGAATAGTGCCAAATAGTGCCTAGTTTAAGCTTTAGTCAACATAAGTCAATGAGTTGGTCAACAAAGACCAAACTCTCCTTGTTTGGCAAGGGGGGCAGTTTTTAAAGAGTGGTGACTCACCACAATAGCCAGCCAACTTAAGAAAATAAGGGGGAAAAGTAGTAAGTTACTATTTGCTTTTTAAAAGAAAATATCCGACCTTATACTTACCTCTCTCCTCCTTTTCTTCATTTCTCTTCTTCCCACATGTTTCACCATCTTCTTCCTCCCGTCATTCACGTATGAGAAGCCTCCATTGTTGCCTCACCTTGCTTTGTCCATAACTTGCCCATTTTCACTCATTACACAATGTAGCTCCATGGAAAAACTCCATTGATGGAGGAAAATCAAGTTTGAAGAGCTCTTTTGGTTCTCCATTCATCCAAGGTAATGAAAATGTAAGAAAACCCATGTTTCCACCACTTCTTCTATATGGCCGAAAATTACAACTTATGGGGCCTTGTTTTTATGCCTTGTTCTAGCTTGTTTTATTCACCAAGGACTAGTGGAGGTCCTCTTTCATTCAATGCCCAAGTCTACTTTGAGACTTCAAAGGTAATCATCCACTTTTATACCTTAAACACATTTTTAACCTAGGTTTTCATTCCTTAAGGTTGGTATATTGTTTAGCACTCATGTGAGTCATTGAATATTGATTAGAACATTGGCAAAGGAAATTTAATGGGTGGCCGAGATTCATTCAACAAGAGGGTCTAAGGAGGAAGTTAAGATAAGCTTGAGAAAACAAGGTAAATTGCTTACCTAATGGTGGTTTAAGGTTTTAAGGGATGAGATTTAGATAGGTTCTAATGTGGCATAGAGCTTACATTGTGTAATGGGTTATATAACCTAGGAAAAAGAATTTAAAAAAGCTTATGAACTTGTGATTAAGGAGCCAATGGGAATGAGTTAGTAATATAAGTTTAAGGTGGATTTTAAGAGCATTATAACTACTATGAGATTGATGGGTGTATTTGCAGGTTGAAAGCTTTTATATGTGGGAAATTCAGTGTTCAAGTTTAAGTCATTTAAGGGCCTAAGAGCCATGTCATTTAAGAGCCTTAGTACTATGCAATTTAAGATTATTGCATTATATTGAGTTTGTTATGAATGAGTTGAATTGGGTGAGAAAGTAAGATGAGAAAGAACTTGATATGTGTGAGATGGTTGAATGAGGAAAACAATGTATTTGGGCATGATAATATACTAGAGAAGGTATGGCAAAATTTGAGTAGAAAACAAAGTGTTTAAGTGGTGGCGGTGAGTTAATATGCCCTAGGATTCACTAGGGATCATTATGAGGAATCTGAGTGGAAATGAGTTAACTAAGGAGTTCTTGAGGTTTAGAATGACCTAGAATTGTCTATGAGGAAATTAGAGTTTAGATGGGTGTATTGAACACACCAAAGTCATGGAAAGAGGGATGGTGAGACTTGTGCATAAATTTGAAGGAGAAGATGTATAATGCTTTAAGATGATTTAGGTATGAACTAGGGAATATAACAATGTGAATTTTGGGAAGCTTGTGTAAGTGAAGAGGATACTAGTGGTGGAACAATAAGGTTTTAGTTAGATGGTAATGAGTGGACTTAGGTGATGGGAGTGAAGATTGAAGGAGAATGTTGTCGATTGTCGAGGAAATTGACTAGGAATGTATAAGAGTGTAAGATCATGAGAATGGTGAGTAAATTGAGTAAAAGAGGATGGAAAGAAATGTTTAGGTATGTCCAAGAGTTTAGGAATGATGAGTAACAAATGGAAAAGAGAGGAATTTGTGCATGGATATGCAAATTGACTTGAGGAAGTTTTGGTAAACGAAATGAGGATGGGGAATGATGTTTATGAAGTGCTCAAACTGTTAAGGAGGGAACACTTGGGTTGGTTGAAGTTTTGGTAAGGTTAAAAGTTGGAAAGGTAAGGAAATAAGTGCTAAGTGTTAGGAGTTTTAAAGGGATTGAGTGAATGTTTAAGAAGATCTTTGGAAATTGTTTTGGAGAGTTTGGTGGAAGTTATAAGGGGAGTTTAAGTGCCTAAATGGTTTTAGGACACAAGGGGGAACATGTGGAGAAGTTTGGAGTCAAATGGGAATTTAAGAACAAAGGTCTGGAGCAGACCAACCTTGGGGACCGGACCAGCAAGGTCGGTCGAGCCCAGTTTACACTACCGGAAAGAGTTTCTGGAATGGACCGACCTTGGGGACCGGACTTGCAAGGTCAGTCGGGCTTGAATTTTAGGTACGGATTGAGTCTCTGGAATGGACCGACCTTGGGACCAGACTTACAAGGTCGGTCATATCTAAAATTGGGTACGGGGATTGGTCTCTGGAATCGACTGAACTTGGGACCGACCTTGACAAGGTCGGTCGGGCTTAAATTTTCAACGGGGAAAACTCTCGGGAATGGACCGACCTTGGGGACCGGACTTGCAAGGTCGGTCGGGGTAAAATTTTCAAACGGTAATAAGTTCTGGAATGGACCGACCTTGGGTAAGGTCGGTCGGTAGGGTCGGTCGACCCTTAAGATTAAAAAAAAAGAGAAAGAAACCCTAAGAAAGTTTAGTGGTATTAATGGTACCCCATTAAGAGGGCATTGATGATTAGAGGTATAAAGACCTAAGGGATTAAGTTAAGTATAAACTTAAAAGTTTAAGGTTAAGTTGTAAGAATAAGTTGTAAAACTTAAGAGGTGTTAGGTGGGGAATCATTATGGGTTAAGTAAGTTAATTAGGTTGAATTAAGTTAAGTGATTAACAACCTAAAACTGAATCAATGTTTTGAGACTTGAGAGCTTGGACTCCGGAGGAGAGTAAGCAACCGAACGACCAACGGTGAACGGTACAGTTCTTCTTGTGACCTGCTTGCTAACGAGGTGTCCCTCGGCTTGTGTGCTATTTGTTTTTGTGTGCTCACTAAACAAGATAAAGCATGCAACCGGAACATTATGTTTATTGTATTGTTGTGTGATGTTTGAAAACTAACACAACTTACCGTGAGAACCTACTAACTAACATTTAGTAAGGAATCGTGTGAGACTAAGGAACACTCCCTAATATTAGTTTGTTAAAAACCGAAAGAGGTTTAACCAACAAACATTGTCTTAAGACTTCTACTAACTGGTACTTGAGGGGAGTGAGGAACCCGGGACTGACTCCGGTCATGCATGCTAAGGAAAAGGGGGTCGGTATCTAAAGCAGATCCGACTTCCGCTTAAGGACTTGTCTTCGGACTTGTTGCCTAGGGTCGGTTGCCGGCTCAGCTACATTGGACATCCAGTCCAAGGTGGGAGGCATTAAGATGGCGTGGGGGGATCTAGCCTACATCCGTAACAATTTAGGAATGTTGTTTATTGCCGGTAAGTGTCCTGCTGCTGGCTAGGGTTAACCAAGCCCTACGAAAATAAACAACGAACTAAGGGTTAACCAGCTCTAATGAGAGAACGGTTGGCATATATGAGATATGGTTTGAGACAAGTCGCAACCATTCCTATTTAAATGATGGTTTGTATTATAAGACTGAGATAAGCTACATCCATTCCTTTTAAAAGGATGGTTGTTTTCTAAGACTAAGATACGACTAAGATTGAGGTAAGATAAGGTTGGACTGACATTAAGAGGAAACATAACCAAAGGAGTTAAATGATTAACTTTCTAATTAAGGGAACGCATTTAAGTCGTTCATTGTGTTTGAACTTCATTGATCATATTTGGATTGTTGTTTATTGCATTTTCTATTATGTTTTGCATAATCAACCTCCATGCAATCGACAATTGAAATACCCAAACCTAAGTATGCTAAGTAAACATCAAATCATGATGTAGTAAGGCTAAAATATGCCTTAGAAAGATTGGTGGACAATTTAAACCAAGGAAAACATAAGAAAGTGCCTTAAAGGCAATCAGGGCAAAAACGTGCTCTAAGCTTGGAGAGACTTGGGTGAGTACCCAAATATCATGATAAGACCTTAGTAATATCCTAATGGTCACTTTAAATCAATTAGCAAAGAAAACCAAGCTTGAAAATAAGTTAAAACACAAAATGTGCTTTAAGAATTCTTAAAGCACATTTTTGAGAAATTGTCTTAGAATTGAGTTTTGAGTGGCTAAATGTCCATCATTACTCTTTAATCAACATGTGTACTAATTAGTATCACATTAGGAGGTCTAAATCAATGGGAAATCAAAAATTTCCCGATTATGTGCCTTGATTAGTGAATAGTAACTATTTAGTGCTAGTTAAGACATAAGTCAATATAAGTCAATTAATTGGTCAACAAAGACCATGTTAGCCTTATTTAAGGTAGGGGGCCGGTTTTTCTAAGATGGGGAGTCACCACATGAGTCATTAAATGAGAAAAGAAAAGAAGAGATAAGTAAAGAGTACTATTTGCTTTATTAAAGCAAATACCTTATATTAGCCTACCTCTCTCCTCTCTTCTTCATTTCTTCTTCTTCACCCACGGTTTCTTCTTGTTTTCTCTGTTCCAAACCGTGCCCAGCCAGCCTCCATTGTTGCTTCACCTTGCTTTGGCAACAACTTGCTCATTTTAGCTCCAAATCAAAAACTAAACACATATTATTCTTAGTTAGGTCAAGACCTATCTTTCTATCTTTTCAAATCTTTCAAAGCTCCATTTTGGTGCCATGAGAAAACTCCATTGATGGGGGAAAATCAAGTTTGAAGAGCTCATTAGCTTCTCCATTCTCTTAAGGTAAGGAAAATGTAAGAAAAACCATGTTTCCACCATTTCTACACATTACCGAAAATTCCTTCTCATGGGGATTCATTTTTATCCATTGTTCTAGCTTGATTCTATTCTCCAAGGGCTAGAGGAGGTCCTACTTAATTCATATCCAAGCTTGCTTTGAGAATCCAAGGTAAAACATTCAGTTTAATACCTTAGAACACATTTTTAACCTAGGGTTTACTCCTTAAGGTTAGTGTATTGTTTAGTGCTCATATGAGTCATTGGTTATTGAGTAGAACATTGGCAAGAGAAGTTTGAGTGGTGGCCGATATTCATTCAAGAAGAAGGTCTAAGGAGGAGATTGAGATAAGCTTGAGGAAACAAGGTAAAATGCTTACCTAATGGTGGTTTAAGTTTTAAGGAATGAGATTAGATGAGTACCAATGTAGCCTAGGGCTTACATTAGGTAATGGGTTTTGTAACCTAAGAAAAAGAACTTAAACAAGCTTATGAACTTGTGACTAAGGAGCTAATGAGAATGACTTAGTAATATAAGTTTAAGGTGGTTCTCAAGAGCATTATAACTGCCATGAGATTGATGAGTGTATTTGCAGGTTGAAAGCTTTTACTTGTGGGAAATTCAGTGTTTAAGTTTAAGTCATTTAAGGGCCTAAGAGCCATGTCATTTAAGAGCCTTAGTGCTATGCAATTTAAGATTATTGCAATATATTGAGTATGATGTGAATAAGTTGATTTGGATGAGGAATTGTGATGAGAAAGGACTTGGTGTGTGTGAGGTTATTGTGTGAGAAAAACAATGCATTTGGGCATGAGAATATACTAGAGGAGCTATGGCAAAATTTAAGTAGAAAATAAGTGTTTAGGTGAAGGTGGTGAATCAATATGACCTAGGATTTACTAGGAGTCATTATGAAGAATTTGAGTGGAAATGAGTTAACTAAGGAGTTCTTAAGGATGAGAATGACCTAGAATGGTCTATGAGGAATTTAGAGTTTAGGTGGGTGTATTGAACACACCAAAGTCATGAGATGAGGAATATAAGACTTGAGCATAAGTTTAAGGAGAAGGTATGATGTTTAAGGTGATTAAGATATGTTCTAAGGGAATATAATGACTAAGGAAGTACTAGGAAGCTTTAGAGATTGTCTTGATGAAGAGGGGTAAGATAAAGTGTTGGAATGAGTGGTAATGACTTAGGCATTACCTTGGGGGATTTAGGAATCAAGAGAATGTAATTGAGTATTTAGAACTTAGGCAAATGTTGGTAAACAACTAGGAAGGAAATAAGGTGTTGGTGTATGGAAGCTTAAGCTTGTGAAGGAACTTTTAGTAAATGCTTGAAAGAGTTTTAGATAGTGAGAGATGCTTGGGAGATGATGTTATAGTGGTGAAGAAAACATTTGGCATAGTGGTTACATTAAGTATGAACCACCACCTAGGAACCTAGAGGAAAGCATTACAAGAGTAGCATTATTACAAGGAAAAATGCATAATGACTAAGGTGGATTTTGGTGGATGATTTAAGGTATTTAAAGAAGGTTATAAGGTGGGTTTAAGGTGCCAAGATGGTGTTGGACCTATTAGGACACTTGTGGAAGAGTTTGGAATTGAAAGAACACATTAATAGAAGAATCTGTAGTGGACCGACCCAGGGTCCGACCCAGTTCTGGGTCGGTCGGACCTTGCTAACCCAGCAGAAATGTCTCGGCAATAGACCGACCCATAAGGATGGGTCGGTCAGTGGGTCGGTCGGGCAAGGTTTAATGAAGGAAAATGTTTCGGCAGAGGACCGACCCAGAGGGTTTTGGGTCGGTCGGTTTAGCTTTGGGTCGGTCGGATGAGTTTTAAGAGACGGAAGAGTTTCGGTAATGGACCGACCCAGGGGTTGGGTCGGTCGGTGGGGTCGGTCGACCCTTAACACTTAGAAAAAAAAAAAGAAAAGAAATTTTGAATTCTAAGAATGGTAATGGGTAATGAGGAATACCTTTGGTAGGGTGGTAATGATTAGGACCCTAAGAACTTAAGGGATTAAGTTAAGTTAAATATAAACTTGAAAGTTTAAGATTAAGTTTGTAAGATTAAGTGTAAGACCTAAGAGGTGTTAGGTGGGGATCATTAAGGAACTAAGTAAGTTAAACAAGCTAAGTAAGTCATATTAAGTTAAGTGATTAACAACCTAAAACTGAATGAATGTTTTAGGACTTGGAATGGGACTCCGGAAGAGATTAAGCAACTGAACGGCCAACGGTGAACGGTACAGTTGTTTCTTCTTGTGACCTGCTTGCTAACGAGGTGTCCCTCGGCTTGTGTGCTATTTGTTTTTGTGTGCTCACTAAACAAGATAAAGCATGCAACCGGAATATATATACATATATATATTTGTTGTGTGATGTTTGAAAACTAACACAACATACCGTGAGAACTTACTGACCAATGTTTAGTAAGAAATTGAGTGAGAATAAGGAACGCCCCCTAATGAGGGACGATATGAACCGAAAGAGGTTAACCAACAAACATGGTCTTGAGACTATTACTAACTGAACTTGAGTGAGGAATCCGGAATGGTACCGGCACATGTGTATTGGGGGAAGTCGGTATCCTTATCAAATACCGTCTTCCAAAGATGACTTGTCCTCGGACTCGTCGCCTAGAGTCGACAAATAGACTCGACCTCCTCGGACTTCTTGTTTTAGGAGGGAGGCATACTGAGATGGTGTAGTGGGATCTACCTAAATGCCCAACTAATTCTAATAAATATTGTTTATGTAAACCAATGGAGCTGATAACTCATTGGTTAGGGCTACGTGACCCGACAGATAAACAATGGATTAAGGTACAACCATTCTAATAAAAGAACGGTTGACTTAATTGGGATAAGAACTGAGATAAGATTGAGATAAGGTTTGAGATAAGTTACAACCATTTCTACTTAAAGAATGGTTTGTATTCTAAGACTGAGATAAGATGGTGCGGTGGGATCACCTAAATCCCAGGTTCGAATTAGATACGGCCAATCCCTTCCAGGAAAGGTTTGTATATAGAGATTAAGATTGAGATTAAGATTAAGATTAAGTTAAGTTACAATCATTCCTGTTTAAAGGATGATTTGTATTATTAAGATTAAGATTAAGGTAAGGTTAAGATAAGTTGCAACCATTCCTTTTTAAAGGATGGTTTGTAATACTAAGATTAAGATAAGCTACACCCACTCCTTATTAAAGGATGGTTGTTTCTAAGATTAAGATAAGAATCAGATGGAGGTAAGATAAGGATGAACTAAGAATAAGAGGGAACACTACTTAAGGAGTTAAACAGCTAACTCTCTCTAATTAAGGGAACGCATTTAAGTCGTTCATTGTGTGTGAACTTGATTGTTCATATCTGAGTTGTTGTTTACTGCACTTACTATTATATTGTGCATCTAATCAACCTCCATGCTATCGACAATTAGTCGTCGTAGCCACGTTAGCTTGGGGGCCATGAGAGGATAGTACCAGCATTCGTGCTGACCCCCTCGGGGGCTTCTTTTTACTACACAGGTGAACATCAGGAGGCGGCCGTCGCGAGAGTAAGAAGAGGATACAGCTGTTAAGGGTTAGTATGGCCTACGAGTTGTGCATGTACACTCGTATGGCAATCTGAGTTAGTAAGATGTATAGGATGTGAGGGGTTTGTAAGAAGGTTATGTAAATGGTTAAGGTTGTTAGACTAATGTTCGGTATATTCTGTAGTCAGACCGTGGCAAGGTCCTGGATTGTAAAGAATTCCGCTGTGACATGTGTATATATATACTGTTAAGTTGCGAGACCACATTTGGATTGAGTTGGGGTGTTACAAAAAGTGGTATCAGAGCGTAGTTACGCTCTGAAGACAAGAAATACCGAACTTAGGAGAATGATGAGGTTGAGTTTGAGTTATGGGTTAAGGGTTGAGAGATAGGGTGTGAGGTGCGTTAGCCAGGACTCCCCGGTGTTTACCGGATATCCATAGTGCCTAGGCCCGCCCTCCACATCCCTAACCCTAAATATGTGGAACAAACGCCAGAGAGAAGAAAGCCTTCTCTTACTCGGGGAAACCCGATCTGGCAGTTAGCTAACAGTAAGCAATACCTGAAACAACTTGTCGCAACAGTTATGGAGAACTGGGGGATTTTAAATGGAGCATAGCCGAGAAACAGGCACTACCTAAGGAATACTATCAGTAAGGGAACGGTAATTACCGGCAACATGGGTCGACATGCTACGCAGTCGAAATAACCCGCCATACCAATGATAAGGAAAGCACTACGCGTGCAATGGATGAGGAAATGATAAACGACATGAGTACCGGACAGCGGTCCGAGTGAGCATAGCAGCAGGATAATACCAAGCATGAGGATTGAGACTACTGGAAAGTCCAGCTAGAAACGGGAACTCCAAACCCCATACAATGAAAAAGGTTACAAACCTGGCCAACATAATGCGGACAACGATAGGAACTTACATAAATTGTGTACCAAAATAGGACTACGATGTAGTGCCTAAAGGAGAATCATTACTTAGTAACCACGGCAAGATGTGTGGAGACAAGAGCGAGGATTAAAACATAAGGAAATATTAAGGGGTTCCCTCAGAAAGAGGAACGCCCTAATAGATGACAGTGCTGTCAAACAACAAGGAAACCGCCGGATGGACGGTTATCCAAAATAAGAGATTATCGAAGGAGTCCCGAGGACTACCAATTACATGGAAATTAGAAGGAGGTGTCACTACCGATGTACCTTGTACCAATAACCCATCCTGCGTGGCGCACTTGCCATAGCAAGTGCTACCACGGTTAAGCCACGCGAAAAGCCATCAAGGCGAAATAAGAGTAAAACCATAGGAATGGAAAAAAAGACCTTGGAAAGGCCTGATGGCCTGACCATGATGAGATGAACCGACACATCAGCCAGTAGGGAGCTGAGCTTAGATGAGATACTAAACCATATGAATACTAGCAACGGTATAACCCACTACAACAACAACCGACAGTATGGTAAGAACACCAATCTCAAACTCCAAGGGGAAAACCTAAGAGATTGCTCGGTGCCGCGAGCAAAAACACTATATAAGCAATGAGATACAAGGGATGTATTATAAGATACTGTTGAAACTGTTGAAGCATGGACTTGCAACGGAAAACGGGATAAGACGCTCAGAGTGACCATTAAGGACACCAATAACAACATTCTTCAATGAAGATGTTGGGAAAAACCCGGGAAGCAAGGATAAAAGAGAAACATAACTATAACCTACTAAGAATTAAAGTCGTACCACCCTGAAAAGGAAAGCCGGAGGACTACCCCCACAGAGCGGGCGTAGTCGAGCCGAGCAAACTGATGAATGACAGTTAATACTGTTGTTAGTTTAACTCATTAACACCCAAGTTGATTTTCATCACGGGTGGCGTAGTCAACAGAAGTTGAACGAAGCGTTGAGATGAAGTATAAGATACTGGATGATATCCAACTTGAACACCTTAAGGCAAACGCCTAATGCGAACCTAACTTTGACTATTAAAAGACATAAGTCTAATAAATGACAGCATTGTCAAAGACATTAAGTAACCTCAGAACACCTAAAACTTCCGTAACCGGAAGCAGGATGCAGCAACTTACCATGAACCCGATATTACATTTAGTATGTAACCTAACGGTGGATGAAGTTCCAGAACCAGAATCTTATAAGGAAGACCTGCAGATGAGTAAGAGTACAAATAATGAACTGAGACATTAAGCATTAGGAGCCTACGAGCCAAGGATGTTAACCACATCAGAGCCCGAGGCGCAGTAAGTTATAAGAGAGCTTATTTAGCCATGAGGAACTACAATGCGTAGATATGAACGGTTACCAAACCTATAATTTAGATTGGGAAAACAATACCAAGAAAAGGTACCAATGAGAATATTGAGATAATGCTAAGGACAGGAGCGGAGAACGAACCATGCCTTTAGGGTGGGGATACCTCTCCTTGTTGTGAGGCCATGAGTGGGAATGAACCCCTCAAAAGGGCTTTCACTTATTAGAGGTGAAATACACTTTATTTAGGAAATGAAACTATGAACCTTGAGATTACTTTAGAACATACCAGATACGCTTGAGTAATAAGGAAGGTTCGCACAGATAGACCCCATATCCAACACCCAGGATGTAAGAATTAGTAATGGTCAGAGATAAACATTATGACTGCACATTGTGGCACGTCAATAATCAGTGCTCAGAAAGCTTGTGATTCAGTGGATGACTTCTTCAGTAACCATTAAACTACATGGTAGATAACATCACTAGGATGAAAGAAAGCGAGAGAAATTAGCCTACTTAAATCTGAGATTGGACAGATCATCTTCATCCAAGAGCCAATTATTTTACAACATGGTACGACAAAGAACTCCCAGTGTGTTTACACCAAGAAGGGATTGAGTATAAGGTAAACCCATTAGAATAAGTAAATAAGGGGTTGCACCATTATGGGCAACATGGTAAAGGCCAACTACCACGTAGTAGTGGTCGTAAGTACAATAGTTAGATAAGTGGATTAAGTCATGGTACGCGGTAAGGCGACCATTATGTATGAGCCGTCAAATATTGACACTGAGGCAATTAGATTTATGAGTTAAGACCAGTATAAGTAAGGAAATAAGATGGTAGACGAACTGAGCGCTGATGCCAGTAGTCTGGACCTGGTTAGGTAAAATTTCGCAGGAAGCACACTACCCATTCCTTAAGGAACTGGAAGTGCTTTCCTAGTAGAAGGAATATGAGAAGAAGATAAGAGGCTCTATGGAAAGAGACCTCAGATATAAGTGACCGAATCAATACGGAATACAGAGGAGCTAGAGCGTACCATACCCGAGAACACAATAAGGATTTTCCTTGATTAACTTCAAGAAGAACAATAAATGTTATTATGGAACGATGAAGAGGAGATCGACAACAGAATACTTCATAATTAGCAATAGCTAACATGTGACGGACACTATGAGTTTACTAAACCGAGACGTGGGACGACTGCACCCCACAGGGGCTTGCAGGCCTGACACGCTCATTTATGAGTTAGTTGGGTAAGTAGTAATGTACCAGTAAGGTACCCCATGCATGTGAACGAGTGGTGTAAGGAACACGGGAAGTAGTCGACTCCGTACCACCGACAACGACGCAAGATCAGACAAGAACAGCTACTACCACAAACAGTCAAGAGAAGAATTCAGTTGAACCAGCAACACAGAGGAACCAAGAACAGATAATTAAGGACTATGAAGTGCGAAGAAGCACGGATTGTTAAGTATAGACATAGGACATGTCTTAAGATGAGTAAGATTAGACTGTAAAGCGCATTATGCACTAAACAGTAGTTTCAGGATAAGAATCATCCTCAGACCAAAGGTCGTTGGGGAAAACAATTTAGACATTCGAGAAAACCTAAGATATGAGCGTAAGATCTTCAAGAAGAATGGATAGACGAGTTACGACTCTTAAGGGCGTGTATATATAAAGATAACACGTGTCCATTGAGACAATTAAGCCTAAGATTATCAGAGGGTGGGGCAGCGGAAGCTAGAATGCTTGGTAAGAATTAGACATCTTGAACTTATGTTCAAGGATGATACAATGTTGATTACGTGGGCGTAATCCATTTTAAGGGGGTAGAGCGAAAACCGCTTAGCGTATGTTGTGTACTGAGTACATAAACTACGGTGTGCATAGCACAAAATAATTTAAGAATATGTTTTACATAAACATTTTAAGATAAATCATGGTTATTGCACACAGAAGATGTGAATACCATACATATTAAGTACCTATCTTGTTAACTCCGGTGTGAGTACAAGTTAAGGAATTAAGGAAGAGGATTAAGGAAGGGGATTAAGGAGATTAAGGAATAATAATATATGAGGTATAAGTCAATAAGATATAACACTATGAGATATTATTTGATATGAGCATGAGGAAGGATATAGTAAGGTATGTGGTATGAGACTGATATGGAATTTAGTAGGAATTTAAGTCTGGAGGTAGTTACTAAGAGATGAATTGAGAATGTTTGATGGACTTAGTCCACACTTTGGAGATGTATTGATTATGATTAGAAGAACAAAAAGATAGAAAATTGGACATTAGTGATTAACTGATGTTTGAAAATGACGTGGGAGGTGGAACTTGATTTTCTAGGGATCAAGGGAAACCGAACACAAATTGGAGTGGAAGGATGGTTCTACACTGATGCTGATCACATCAGGGTAGGATTATTCCTGAAACTCCCTACCAGTGGTCACAAGTAAATCACACTAAGGATAGAGGCCTTAGGATAAAATGAAATTGGAGTTGCTTGTATTTTTAATTAGAGGAATTATTCCTCACATGACCTCGTAAAAAGGATTACCTTTTTACTGAGTCTCGCCCATGAAGTCGAGGACGCACGAGCCTTTGTCTTCGGACCGGTGACATGGGGAGAGCAGCGTGTTTTGTATTCTAGCCCATGGTGACGAGACGAATGAGCCATTGTCTACGGACCGTGACATGGGAGAATACGTTGGAAGTTATGTGAATGTTTTTAATCATCAAAAGGAACAAAAGGAATTTTGAGTGCTACACATGCTTAAGCATGTTGTGTGATATTTAAGAATAAGCATATGGTGGACTTAAGGATCCATGAGATTAAGTATACATAAGTATGATCTATATGATCTAAGGAATGAGGTAAGACATGTATTCTAAAAAGAAAGATGCATGGGAACTTTGGGGACAAAGTCCTTTTAAGGGGGGTAGATTGAAATACCCCAACCTAAGTATGCTAAGTAAACATCAAATCATGATGTATAAGGCTAAAATATGCCTTAGAAAGATTGGTGACAATTTAAACCAAGGAAAACATAAGAAAGTGCCTTAAGGCAATCAGGGCAAAAACGTGCTCTAAGCTTGGAGAGACTTGGGTGAGTACCCAAATATCATGATAAGACCTTAGTAATATCCTAATGGTCATTTTAAATCAATTAGCAAAGAAAACCAAGCTTGAAACAAGTTAAAACACAAAATGTGCTTTAAGAATTCTTAAAGCACATTTTTGAGAAATTGTCTTAGAATTGAGTTTTGAGTGGCTAAATGTCCATCATTACTCTTTAATCAACATGTGTACTAATTAGTATCACATTAGGAGGTCTAAATCAATGGGAAATCAAAAATTTCCCGATTATGTGCCTTGATTAGTGAATAGTAACTATTTAGTGCTAGTTAAGTTTTAATCAATATAAGTCAATTAATTGGTCAACAAAGACCATGTTAGCCTTATTAAGGTAGGGGGCCGGTTTTTAAGATGGGGAGTCACCACATGAGTCATTAAATGAGAAAAGAAGAAGAGATAAGTAAAGAGTACTATTTGCTTTATTAAAGCAAATACCTTATATTAGCCTACCTCTCTCCTCTCTTCTCTTCATTTCTTCTTCTTCACCCACGGTTTCTTCTTGTTTTCTTCTTGTTCCAAACCGTGCCCAGCCAGCCTCCATTGTTGCTTCACCTTGCTTTGGCAACAACTTGCTCATTTTAAGCTCCAAATCAAAAACTAAACAATTTATTCTTAGTTAGGTCAAGACCTATCTTTCTATCTTTTCAAATCTTTCAAAGCTCCATTTTGGTGCCATGAGAAAACTCCATTGATGGGGGAAAATCAAGTTTGAAGAGCTCATTAGCTTCTCCATTCTCTTAAGGTAAGGAAAATGTAAGAAAAACCATGTTTCCACCATTTCTACACATTACCGAAAATTCCTTCTCATGGGGATTCATTTTTATCCATTGTTCTAGCTTGATTCTATTCTCCAAGGGCTAGAGGAGGTCCTACTTATTCATATCCAAGCTTGCTTTGAGAATCCAAGGTAAACATTCAGTTTAATACCTTAGAACACATTTTAACCTAGGGTTTACTCCTTAAGGTTAGTGTATTGTTTAGTGCTCATATGAGTCATTGGTTATTGATTAGAACATTGGCAAGAGAAGTTTGAGTGGTGGCCGATATTCATTCAAGAAGAAGGTCTAAGGAGGAGATTGAGATAAGCTTGAGGAAACAAGGTAAAATGCTTACCTAATGGTGGTTAAGTTTTAAGGAATGATTTTAGATGATACCAATGTAGCCTAGGGCTTACATTAGGTATTGGGTTTATAACCTAAGAAAAAGAACTTAAACAAGCTTATGAACTTGTCTAAGGAGCTAATGAGAATGACTTAGTAATATAAGTTTAAGGTGGTTCTAAGAGCATTATAACTACATGAGATTGATGAGTGTATTTGCAGGTTGAAAGCTTTTATTGTGGGAAATTCAGTGTTTAAGTTTAAGTCATTTAAGGGCCTAAGAGCCATGTCATTTAAGAGCCTTAGTGCTATGCAATTTAAGATTATTGCAATATATTGAGTATGATGTGAATAAGTTGATTTGGATGAGGAATTGTGATGAGAAAGGACTTGGTGTGTGTGAGGTTATTGTGTGAGAAAACAATGCATTTGGGCATGAGAATATACTAGAGGAGCTATGGCAAAATTTGAGTAGAAAATAAGTGTTTAGGTGAAGGTGGTGAATCAATATGACCTAGGATTTACTAGGAGTCATTATGAAGAATTTGAGTGGAAATGAGTTAACTAAGGAGTTCTTAGGATGAGAATGACCTAGAATGGTCTATGAGGAATTTAGAGTTTAGGTGGGTGTATTGAACACACCAAAGTCATGAGATGAGGAATATAAGACTTGAGCATAAGTTTAAGGAGAAGGTATGATGTTTAAGGTGATTAAGATATGTTCTAAGGGAATATAATGACTAAGGAAGTACTAGGAAGTCTTTAGAGATTGTCTTGATGAAGAGGGGTAAGATAAAGTGTTGGATGAGTGGTAATGACTTAGGCATTACCTTGGGGGATTTAGGAATCAAGAGAATGTAATGAGTATTTAGAACTTAGGCAAATGTTGGTAAACAACTAGGAAGGAAATAAGGTGTTGGTGTATGGAAGCTTAAGCTTGTGAAGGAACTTTTAGTAAATGCTTGAAAGAGTTTTAGATAGTGAGAGATGCTTGGGAGATGATGTTATAGTGGTGAAGAAAACATTGGCATAGTGGTTACATTAAGTATGAACCACCACCTAGAAACCTAGAGGAAAGCATTACAAGAGTAGCATTATTACAAGGAAAATGCATAATGACTAAGGTGGATTTGGTGGATGATTTAAGGTATTTAAAGAAGGTTATAAGGTGGGTTTAAGGTGCCAAGATGGTGTTGGACCTATTAGGACACTTGTGGAAGAGTTTGGAATTGAAAGAACACATTAATAGAAGAATCTGTAGTGGACCGACCCAGGGTCCGACCCAGTTCTGGGTCGGTCGGACCTTGCTAACCCAGCAGAAATGTCTCGGCAATAGACCGACCCATAAGGATGGGTCGGTCAGTGGGTCGGTCGGGCAAGGTTTAATGAAGGAAAATGTTTCGGCAGAGGACCGACCCAGAGGGTTTGGGTCGGTCGGTTTAGCTTTGGGTCGGTCGGATGAGTTTCAAGAGACGGAAGAGTTTCGGTAATGGACCGACCCAGGGGTTGGGTCGGTCGGTGGGTCGGTCGACCCTTAACACTTAGAAAAAAAAAAAGAAAAGAAATTTTGAATTCTAAGAATGGTATGGGTAATGAGGAATACCTTTGGTAGGGTGGTAATGATTAGGACCCTAAGAACTTAAGGGATTAAGTTAAGTTAAGTATAAACTTGAAAGTTTAAGATTAAGTTTGTAAGATTAAGTGTAAGACCTAAGAGGTGTTAGGTGGGGATCATTAAGAACTAAGTAAGTTAAACAAGCTAAGTAAGTCATATTAAGTTAAGTGATTAACAACCTAAAACTGAATGAATGTTTTAGGACTTGGAATGGGACTCCGGAAGAGATTAAGCACCGAACGGCCAACGGTGAACGGTACAGTTGTTTCTTCTTGTGACCTGCTTGCTACAGGTGTCCCTCGGCTTGTGTGCTATTTGTTTTGTGTGCTCACTAAACAAGATAAAGCATGCAACCGGAATATATATACATATATTATATTGTTGTGTGATGTTTGAAAACTAACACAACATACCGTGAGAACTTACTAACCAATGTTTAGTAAGAATTGAGTGAGAATAAGGAACGCCCCTAATGAGGGACGATATGAACCGAAAGAGGTTAACCAACAAACATGGTCTTGAGACTATTACTAACTGAACTTGAGTGAGGAATCCGGAATGGTACCGGCACATGTGTATTGGGGGAAGTCGGTATCCTTATCAATACCGTCTTCCAAAGATGACTTGTCCTCGGACTCGTCGCCTAGAGTCGACAAATAGACTCGACCTCCTCGGACTTCTTGTTTTAGGAGGGAGGCATACTGAGATGGTGTAGTGGGATCTACCTAAATGCCCAACTAATTCTAATAAATATGTTTATGTAAACCAATGAGCTGATAACTCATTGGTTAGGGCTACGTGACCCGACAGATAAACAATGGATTAAGGTACAACCATTCTAATAAAGAACGTTTGACTTAATTGGGATAGAACTGAGATAAGATTGAGATAAGGTTTGAGATAAGTTACAACCATTTCTACTTAAAGAATGGTTTGTATTCTAAGACTGAGATAAGATGGTGCGGTGGGATCACTAAATCCCAGGTTCGAATTAGATACGGCCAATCCCTTCCAGGAAAGGTTTGTATATATAGATTAAGATTGAGATTAAGATTAATTAGTTAAGTTACAATCATTCCTGTTTAAAGGATGATTTGTATTATTAAGATTAAGATTAAGGTAGGTTAAGATAAGTTGCAACCATTCCTTTTTAAAGGATGGTTTGTAATACTAAGATTAAGATAAGCTACACCCACTCCTTATTAAGGATGGTTGTTTCTAAGATTAAGATAAGAATCAGATGGAGGTAAGATAAGGATGAACTAAGATAAGAGGAAACTACTTAAGGAGTTAAACAGCTAACTCTCTCTAATTAAGGGAACGCATTTAAGTCGTTCATTGTGTGTGAACTTGATTGTTCATATCTGAGTTGTTGTTTACTGCACTTCTATTATATTGTGCATCTAATCAACCTCCATGCTATCGACAATTAGTCGTCGTAGCCACGTTAGCTTGGGGGCCATGAGAGGATAGTACCAGCATTCGTGCTGACCCCCTCGGGGCTTCTTTTTACTACACAGGTGAACATCAGGAGGCGGCCGTCGCGAGAGTAAGAAGAGGATACAGCTGTTAAGGGTTAGTATGGCCTACGAGTTGTGCATGTACACTCGTATGGCAATCTGAGTTAGTAAGATGTATAGGATGTGAGGGGTTGTAAGAAGGTTATGTAAATGGTTAAGGTTGTTAGACTAATGTTCGGTATATTCTGTAGTCAGACCGTGGCAAGGTCCTGGATTGTAAAGAATTCCGCTGTGACATGTGTATATATATACTGTTAAGTTGCGAGACCACATTTGGATTGAGTTGGGGTGTTACAAAAAGTGGTATCAGAGCGTAGTTACGCTCTGAAGACAAGAAATTACGAACTTAGGAGAATGATGAGGTTGAGATTGAGTTATGGGTTAAGGGTTGAGAGATAGGTGTGAGGTGCGTTAGCCAGGACTCCCCGGTGTTTACCGGATATCCATAGTACCTAGGCCCGCCCTCCACATCCCTAACCCTAAATATGTGGAACAAACGCCAGAGAGAAGAAAGCCTTCTCTTACTCGGGAAACCCGATCTGGCAGTTAGCTAACAGTAAGCAATACCTGAAACAACTTGTCGTACAACAGTTATGGAGAACTGGGGGATTTTAATGGAGCATAGCCGAGAAACAGGCGCTACCTAAGGAATACATCAGTAAGGGACGGTAATTACCGGCAACATGGGTCGACATGCTACGCAGTCGAAATAACCCGCCATACCAATGATAAGGAAAGCACTACGCGTGCAATGGATGAGGAAATGATAAACGACATGGTACCGGACAGCGGTCCGAGTGAGCATAGCAGCAGGATAATACCAGCATGAGGATTGATACTGGAAGTCATTAGAGGAACTCCAAACCCCATACAGAAAAAGGTTTACAAACTGGCCAACATAATGGAACGGGAACTTACATAAATTGTGTACCAAATAGGACTACGATGTAGTGCCTAAAGGAAATCATTACTTAGTAACCACGGCAAGATGTGTGGAGACAAGAGCGAGGATTAAGACATAAGGAAATATTAAGGGTTCCCTCAGAAAGAGGAACGCCCTGGTAAATGACAGTACTGTCAAACAACAAGGAAACTGCCGGATGGACGGTTATCCAAAATAAGAGATTATCGAAGGAGTCCCGAGGACTACCAATTACATGAAATTAGAAGGAGGTGTCACTACCGATGTACCTTGTACCATAACCCATCCTGCATGGCGCACTTGCCATAGCAAGTGCTACCACGGTTAAGCCACGCGAAAGCCATCAGGCGAAATAAGAGTAAAACCATAGAATGGAAAAATAAGACCTTGGAAAGGCCTGATGGCCTGACCATGATGAGATGACCGACACATCAGCCAGCAGGAGCTGAGCTTAGATGAGATACTAAACCATATGAATACTAGCAACGGTATAACCACTACAACAACACCGACAGTATGGTAAGAACACCAATCTCAAACTCCAAGGGGAAACCTAAGAGATTGCTCGGTGCCGCGAGCAAAAACACTATATAAGCAATGATATACAAGGGATGTATTATAAGATACTATTGAACTGTTGAAGCATGGACTTGCAACGAAACGGGATAAGACTCTCAGAGTGACCATTAAGGACACCAATAACAACATTCTTCAATGAAGATGTTGGGAAACCCGGGAATCAAGGATAAAGAGATAAACATAAGCTATAACCTACTAAGAATTAAAGTCGTACCCCTGGAAAGGAAAGCCGAGGACTACCCCCACAGAGCGGGCCGTCGAGCCGAGCAAACTGATGAATGACAGTTAATACTGTTTGTTTAGTTTAACTCATTAACACCCAAGTATGATTGTCATCAACGGGTGGCGTAGTCAACAGAAGTTGAACGAAGCGTTGAGATGAAGTATAAGATGACTGGATGATATCCAACTTGAACACCTTAAGGCAAACGCCTAATGCGAACCTAACTTTGACTATTAAAAGAACATAAGTCTAATAAAATGACAGCATTGTCAAAGACATTAAGTAACCTCAGAACACCTGAACACTTCCGTAACCGGAAGCAGGATGCAGCAACTCACCATGAACCCGATATTACATTTAGTATGTAACCTAACGGTGGATGAAGTTCCAGAACCAGAATCTTATAAGGAAGACCTGCAGATGAGTAAGAGTACAAATAATGAACTGAGACATTAAGCATTAGGAGCCTACGAGCCAAGGATGTTAACCACATCAGAGCCCGAGGCGCAGTAAGTTATAAGAGAGCTTATTTAAGCCATGAGGACTACAATGCGTAGATATGAACGGTTACCAAACCTATAATTTAGATTGGGAAAAACAATACCAAGAAAAGGTACCAATGAGAATATTGAGATAATGCTAAGGACAGGAGCGGAGAACGAACCATGCCTTTTAGGGTGGGGATACCTCTCCTTGTTGTGAGGCCATGAGTGGGAATGAACCCCTCAAAAGGGCTTTCACTTATTAGAGGTGAAATACACTTTATTTAGGAAATGGAAACTATGAACCTTGAGATTACTTTAGAACATACCAGATACGCTTGAGTAATAAGGAGGTCGCACAGATAGACCCCATATCCAACACCCAGGATGTAAGAATTAGTAATGGTCAGAGATAAACATTATGACTGCACATTGTGGCACATCAATTAATCATGCTCAAAGGCTTGTGATTCAGTGGATGACTTCTTCAGTAACCAATTAAACTACATGGTAGATAACATCACTAAGGATGAAAAAGCGAGAGAAATTAGCCTACTTACGAATCTGAGATTGGAGCAGATCATCTTCATACAAGAGCCAATTATTTTACAACATGGTAACGACAAAGAACTCCCAGTGTGTTTACACCAAGAAGGGATTGACTATAAGGTAACACATTAGAATAAGTAAATAAGGGGTTGCACCATTAATGGGCAACATGGTAAAGGCCAACTACCACGGTAGTAGTGGTCGTAAGTACAATAGTTAGATAAGTGGATTAAGTCATGGTACGCGGTAAGGCGACCATTATGTATGAGCCGTCAAATATTGACACTGAGGCAATTAGATTTATGAGTTAAGACCAGTATAAGTAAGGAAATAAGATGGTAGACGAACTGAGCGCTGATGCCAGTAGTCTGGACCTGGTTAGGTAAAATTTCGCAGGAAGCACACTACCCATTCCTTAAGGAACTGGAAGTGCTTTCCTAATAGAAGGAATATGAGAAAGAAGATAAGAGGCTCTATGGAAAGAGACCTCAGATATTAAGTGACCGAATCAATACGGAATACAGGAAGGAGCTAGAGCGTACCATACCCGAGAACACAATAATGGATTTCCTTGATTAACTTCAAGAAGAACAATAAATGTTATTATGGAACGATGAAGAGGAGATCGACAACAGAATACTTCATAATTAGCAATAGCTAAACATGTGACGGACACTATGAGTTTACTAAAACGAGACGTGGGACGACTGCACCCCACAGGGGCTTGCAGGCCTGACACGCTCATTTATGAGTTAGTTGGGTAAGTAGTAATGTACCAGTAAGGTACCCCATGCATGTGAACGAGTGGTGTAAGGAACACGGGAAGTAGTCGACTCCGTACCACCGACAACGACGCAAGATCAGACAAGAACAGCTACTACCACAAACAGTCAAAGAGAAGAATTCAGTTGAACCAGCAACACAGAGGAACCAAAGAACAGATAATTAAGGACTATGAAGTGCGAAAAGCACGGATTATTAAGTATAGACATAGGACATGTCTTAAGATGAGTAAGATTAGACTGTAAAGCGCATTATGCACTAAACAGTAGTTCAGGATAAGAATCATCCTCAGACCAAAGGTCGGTTGGGGAAAACAATTTAGACATTCGAGAAAACACTAAGATTATGAGCGTAGATCTTCAAGAAGAATGGATAGACGAGTTACGACTCATTAAGGCCGTGTATATATAAAGATAACACGTGTCCATTGAGACAATTAATCCTAAGATTATCAGAGTGGTGCCAGCGGAAGCTAGAATGCTTGGTAAGAATTAGACATCTTGAACTTATGTTCAAGGATGATACAATGTTGATTACGTGGGCGTAATCCATTTTAAGGGGGGTAGAGCGAAAACCGCTTAGCGTATGTTTGTGTACTGAGTACATAAACTACGGTGTGCATAGCACAAAATAATTTAAGAATATGTTTTACATAAACATTTTAAGATAAATCATGGTTATTGCACACAGAAGATGTGAATACCATACATATTAAGTACCTATCTTGTTAACTCCGGTGTGAGTACAAGTTAAGGAATTAAGGAAGAGGAATTAAGGAAGAGGATAAGGAGACTTAGGAATAAGAATATATGAGGTATAAGTCAATATGAGATAACACTATGAGATATTATTTGATATGAGCATGAGGAAGGATATAGTAATGGTATGTGGTATGAGACTGATATGGAATTTAGTAGGAATTTAAGTCTGGAGGTAGTTACTAAGAGATGAATTGAGAATGTTTGATGGACTTAGTCCACACTTTGGAGATGTATTGATTATGATTAGAAGAACTAAAAAGATAGAAAATTGGACATTAGTGAATTAACTGATGTTTGAAAATGACGTGGGAGGTGGAACTTGATTTTCTAGGGATCAAGGGAAACCGAACACAAATTGGAGTGGAAGGATGGTTCTACACTGATGCTGATCACATCAGGGTAGGATTATTCCTGAAACTCCCTACCAGTGGTCACAAGTAAATCACACTAAGGATAGAGGCCTTAGGATAAAATGAAATTGGAGTTGCTTGTATTTTTAATTAGAGGAATTATTCCTCACATGACCTCGTAAAAAGGATTACCTTTTTACTGAGTCTCGCCCATGAAGTCGAGGACGCACGAGCCTTTGTCTTCGGACCGGTGACATGGGGAGAGCAGCGTGTTTTGTATTCTAGCCCATGGTGACGAGGACGAATGAGCCATTGTCTACGGACCGGTGACATGGGAGAATACGTTGGAAGTTATGTGAATGTTTTAATCATCAAAAAGGAACAAAAGGAATTTTGAGTGCTACACATGCTTAAGCATGTTGTGTGATATTTAAGATAAGCATATGGTGGACTTAAGGATCCAATGAGATTAAGTATACATAAGTATGATCTATATGATCTAAGGAATGAGGTAAGACATGTATTCTAAAAGAAAAGATGCATGGGAACTTTGGGGACAAAGTCCTTTTAAGGGGGGTAGATTGAAATACCCCAAACCTAAGTATGCTAAGTAAACATCAAATCATGATGTAGTAAGGCTAAAATATGCCTTAGAAAGATTGGTGGACAATTTAAACCAAGGAAAACATAAGAAAGTGCCTTAAAGGCAATCAGGGCAAAAACGTGCTCTAAGCTTGGAGAGACTTGGGTGAGTACCCAAATATCATGATAAGACCTTAGTAATATCCTAATGGTCACTTTAAATCAATTAGCAAAGAAAACCAAGCTTGAAATAAGTTAAAACACAAAATGTGCTTTAAGAATTCTTAAAGCACATTTTTGAGAAATTGTCTTAGAATTGAGTTTTGAGTGGCTAAATGTCCATCATTACTCTTTAATCAACATGTGTACTAATTAGTATCACATTAGGAGGTCTAAATCAATGGGAAATCAAAAATTTCCCGATTATGTGCCTTGATTAGTGAATAGTAACTATTTAGTGCTAGTTAAGTTTTAATCAATATAAGTCAATTAATTGGTCAACAAAGACCATGTTAGCCTTATTTAAGGTAGGGGGCCGGTTTTTCTAAGATGGGGAGTCACCACATGAGTCATTAAATGAGAAAGAAAAGAAGAGATAAGTAAAGAGTACTATTTGCTTTATTAAAGCAAACCTTATATTAGCCTACCTCTCTCCTCTCTTCTTCATTTCTTCTTCTTCACCCACGGTTTCTTCTTGTTTTCTCTGTTCCAAACCGTGCCCAGCCAGCCTCCATTGTTGCTTCACCTTGCTTTGGCAACAACTTGCTCATTTTAGCTCCAAATCAAAAACTAAACACATATTATTCTTAGTTAGGTCAAGACCTATCTTTCTATCTTTTCAAATCTTTCAAAGCTCCATTTTGGTGCCATGAGAAAACTCCATTGATGGGGGAAAATCAAGTTTGAAGAGCTCATTAGCTTCTCCATTCTCTTAAGGTAAGGAAAATGTAAGAAAAACCATGTTTCCACCATTTCTACACATTACCGAAAATTCCTTCTCATGGGGATTCATTTTTATCCATTGTTCTAGCTTGATTCTATTCTCCAAGGGCTAGAGGAGGTCCTACTAATTCATATCCAAGCTTGCTTTGAGAATCCAAGGTAAAACATTCAGTTTAATACCTTAGAACACATTTTAAACCTAGGGTTTACTCCTTAAGGTTAGTGTATTGTTTAGTGCTCATATGAGTCATTGGTTATTGATAGAACATTGGCAAGAGAATTTGAGTGGTGGCCGATATTCATTCAAGAAGAAGGTCTAAGGAGGAGATTGAGATAAGCTTGAGGAAACAAGGTAAAATGCTTACCTAATGGTGGTTTAAGTTTAAGGAATGAGATTAGATGAGTACCAATGTAGCCTAGGCTTACATTAGGTAATGGGTTTTGTAACCTAAGAAAAAGAACTTAAACAAGCTTATGAACTTGTGACTAAGGAGCTAATGAGAATGACTAGTAATATAAGTTTAAGGTGGTTTTAAGAGCATTATAACTGCTATGAGATTGATGAGTGTATTTGCAGGTTGAAAGCTTTACTTGTGGGAAATTCAGTGTTTAAGTTTAAGTCATTTAAGGGCCTAAGAGCCATGTCATTTAAGAGCCTTAGTGCTATGCAATTTAAGATTATTGCAATATATTGAGTATGATGTGAATAAGTTGATTTGGATGAGGAATTGTGATGAGAAAGGACTTGGTGTGTGTGAGGTTATTGTGTGAGAAAAACAATGCATTTGGGCATGAGAATATACTAGAGGAGCTATGGCAAAATTTAAGTAGAAAATAAGTGTTTAGGTGAAGGTGGTGAATCAATATGACCTAGGATTTACTAGGAGTCATTATGAAGAATTTGAGTGGAAATGAGTTAACTAAGGAGTTCTTAAGGATGAGAATGACCTAGAATGGTCTATGAGAATTTAGAGTTTAGTGGGTGTATTGAACACACCAAAGTCATGAGATGAGGAATATAAGACTTGAGCATAAGTTTAAGGAGAAGGTATGATGTTTAAGGTGATTAAGATATGTTCTAAGGGAATATAATGACTAAGGAAGTACTAGGAAGCTTTAGAGATTGTCTTGATGAAGAGGGGTAAGATAAAGTGTTGGAATGAGTGGTAATGACTTAGGCATTACCTTGGGGATTTAGGAATCAAGAGAATGTAATTGAGTATTTAGAACTTAGGCAAATGTTGGTAAACAACTAGGAAGGAAATAAGGTGTTGGTGTATGGAAGCTTAAGCTTGTGAAGGAACTTTTAGTAAATGCTTGAAAGAGTTTTAGATAGTGAGAGATGCTTGGGAGATGATGTTATAGTGGTGAAGAAAACATTTGGCATAGTGGTTACATTAAGTATGAACCACCACCTAGAACCTAGAGGAAAGCATTACAAGAGTAGCATTATTACAAGAAAAATGCATAATGACTAAGGTGGATTTTGGTGGATGATTTAAGGTATTTAAAGAAGGTTATAAGGTGGGTTTAAGGTGCCAAGATGGTGTTGGACCTATTAGGACACTTGTGGAAGAGTTTGGAATTGAAAGAACACATTAATAGAAGAATCTGTAGTGGACCGACCCAGGGTCCGACCCAGTTCTGGGTCGGTCGGACCTTGCTAACCCAGCAGAAATGTCTCGGCAATAGACCGACCCATAAGGATGGGTCGGTCAGTGGGTCGGTCGGGCAAGGTTTAATGAAGGAAAATGTTTCGGCAGAGGACCGACCCAGAGGGTTTTGGGTCGGTCGGTTTAGCTTTGGGTCGGTCGGATGAGTTTTAAGAGACGGAAGAGTTTCTGTAATGGACCGACCCAGGGGTTGGGTCGGTCGGTGGGTCGGTCGACCCTTAACACTTAGAAAAAAAAAAAAAGAAATTTTGAATTCTAAGAATGGTAATGGGTAATGAGGAATACCTTTGGTAGGGTGGTAATGATTAGGACCCTAAGAACTTAAGGATTAAGTTAAGTTAATATAAACTTGAAAGTTTAAGATTAAGTTTGTAAGATTAAGTGTAAGACCTAAGAGGTGTTAGGTGGGGATCATTAAGGAACTAAGTAAGTTAAACAAGCTAAGTAAGTCATATTAAGTTAAGTGATTAACAACCTAAAACTGAATGAATGTTTTAGGACTTGGAATGGGACTCCGAAGAGAGTAAGCAACTGAACGGCCAACGGTGAACGGTACAGTTGTTTCTTCTTGTGACCTGCTTGCTAACGAGGTGTCCCTCGGCTTGTGTGCTATTTGTTTTTGTGTGCTCACTAAACAAGATAAAGCATGCAACCGGAATATATATACATATATATTATATTGTTGTGTGATGTTTGAAAACTAACACAACATACCGTGAGAACTTACTAACCAATGTTTAGTAAGAAATTGAGTGAGAATAAGGAACGCCCCCTAATGAGGGACGATATGAACCGAAAGAGGTTAACCAACAAACATGGTCTTGAGACTATTACTAACTGAACTTGAGTGAGGAATCCGGAATGGTACCGGCACATGTGTATTGGGGGAAGTCGGTATCCTTATCAAATACCGTCTTCCAAAGATGACTTGTCCTCTCTCGTCGCCTAGAGTCGACAAATAGACTCGACCTCCTCGGACTTCTTGTTTTAGGAGGGAGGCATACTGAGATGGTGTAGTGGGATCTACCTAAATGCCCAACTAATTCTAATAATATTGTTTATGTAAACCAATGGAGCTGATAACTCATTGGTTAGGGCTACGTGACCCGACAGATAAACAATGGATTAAGGTACAACCATTCTAATAAAAAACGGTGACTTAATTGAGATAGAACTGAGATAAGATTGAGATAAGGTTTGAGATAAGTTACAACCATTTCTACTTAAAGAATGGTTTGTATTCTAAGACTGAGATAAGATGGTGCGGTGGGATCACCTAAATCCCAGTTCGAATTAGATACGGCCAATCCCTTCCAGGAAAGGTTTGTATATAGAGATTAAGATTGAGATTAAGATTAAGATTAAGTTAAGTTACATCATTCCTGTTTAAAGGATGATTTGTATTATTAAGATTAAGATTAAGGTAAGGTTAAGATAAGTTCAACCACTCCTTATTTAAGGATGGTTGTTTCTAAGATTAAGATAAGAATCAGATGGAGGTAAGATAAGGATGAACTAAGATTAAGAGGAACACTACTTAAGGAGTTAAACAGCTAACTCTCTAATTAAGGGAACGCATTTAAGTCGTTCATTGTGTGTGAACTTTGATTGTTCATATCTGAGTTGTTGTTTACTGCACTTTCTATTATGTTGTGCATCTAATCAACCTCCATGCTATCGACAATTAGTCGTCGTAGCCACGTTAGCTTGGGGCCATGAGAGGATAGTACCAGCATTCGTGCTGACCCCCTCGGGGGCTTCTTTTTACTACACAGGTGAACATCAGGAGGCGGCCGTCGCGAGAGTAAGAAGAGGATACAGCTGTTAAGGGTTAGTATGGCCTACGAGTTGTGCATGTACACTCGTATGGCAATCTGAGTTAGTAAGATGTATAGGATGTGAGGGTTTGTAAGAAGGTTATGTAAATGGTTAAGGTTGTTAGACTAATGTTCGGTATATTCTGTAGTCAGACCGTGGCAAGGTCCTGGATTGTAAAGAATTCCGCTGTGACATGTGTATATATTACTGTTAAGTTGCGAGACCACATTTGGATTGAGTTGGGGGTTTACACATAGGTTGGAGGTATTGCTAGGCTCCGTGTTAAGTCGTGACATCACGCTCCGTTCATAGGAGACCCTTTTAAGGCAATCTGGTGTAAATTCGGGCCTTCAGGTAATTTAGGGTATTTCCTGTTAATTGAAACCTTCGGTATCCTAACCGAATATTCGTTCTAGTCATATGCTTTTATCATGACGCTTGTTCAATTGTTGTTATCTAGGCACCCTTCAAGGATTGCTCCTGAGTGTTGTTAGTTATGCCGTTACATCCGGCTAACGTTTAACATAGGTTGTGGCTACCATACCGCCTTGTGGTATTGTATTTGAGTTATTCCCTTTGGGTTATGACGTCTCCCGTCCTTGGGTAGACTGTTTATACCTTCTCCTAGCGTTTAGACCGGTTTAAAATTCTCCTCAAAGGTGGATTATACTTCATGGTAATCTTGTGATTGCTCTTGGGAGACTCTGTCCCGTTTGTTGAGCATCGTGGTGCTCACCTTAGGCATCTGCCTTACTGTGTTCAGGCTGGGTATACCTCCAGCTATCATGTATCTACTTGATGTCATTGAGACATGTCCAATGTCTATACTGTCTAGTCTGTGCTCTTTTCACTTTCTAGTTCTTATTCCTTACTTTCAGATGACTTCTCTGAGTTCCTTTGCACTTGATCGTCTGAGGTGTGCAGCTGTTCTGGTTTGAACTTATTGATGGTCTGTAGAACGGAGTCGACTACTTCCCGTGTGTCGCACACTACATGTATACATACGTGGGGTACCATGTTGATACGTTACCACTTACCCAACTATATATTGGGCCCACGAGCTCCTTCGGAGTGCGGTTGTCCCACATCCCGTAATTGGGTACACTCGTAGTGTTCGTCACACGCCTAGGTGAAGTATTCTATTGTCAACTCCTCTTGTATTTCCATGATACTCACCGTAATGTTGTTGGTTTGGTTTAAAAATCCAAGGTTTTAAAGAAAGGTTGTGGTTTTGAAGAAAAATTTTGGGTTTTAAAATTATGGTTCGGTGTTAAAAGAAGTCCCTCATGGCATAGCCATATTTGAGGTCTTGACCAAGTCTAGCTTCTCGCTGACTGGTATGTTCTAAATACAGTGGTCGGGCCGTTAGGCCTTTCCAAGGTTCCATACTTCTAGTTGTTAGGATGTGTGATCATGTAGTTGTTTCATTACGGTCACAACACATTACTATGTACTTGTGACGTGTTAGGGTTCCTCTGTATGTTCCTGTCCTTGCCGCACTTGCCGTGGCAAGTGCGTGGTACTGGTGGTTTTTGAGTAATCCTATACGATCACGGTATGGTTTCCACTCGTATTTGTTAGTCTTGTTGACTATTCCCTCGATCTTATCGATCTATAATTGGTATACTCGATCCCTTAGGTAGCTTCTTGGTGGTCTAGACATGGCTGTCGTAGATCTGGGTACTTCTCTAATCCTTGGAGATTCCCACTCTATTTGGTTTAGTGACGTTCCTTGTGGCTCGTTTCCACACATCTGTGGTGGTTACTGAGCCTTCCTTGTTTAGGCACTACTCTTGTAGTCCTATTGGATTATATCTCATGGTTGTTCTTGTAGTTGTCTGAGCTATATTGGCCGGGTTTGTAACCTTTTCGGCGTTATAGTTTTGGAGTCAATCACTCCCGACTATCCTCAACCAGCCAGCATGCCATTGGTGGTGCCGCTTGGCTATTACTGTTGTCCCGCAGACCTGTGTCTCGGGTTCCATTACTGTTCCTTTTCCCATTTCATTGCACGGTTAGTGCTTCCTTTCCGCTGTTGGTTGGTTAGCTAGGTTTCGCGACTGTTGAGCACGTCGCCCCATGCTGTTATAATTTGCAGCCTCTTTGTGATTGGAGCGCTCATCCTACCGCTATTAAGTGCGGGTGTTGTTGTTTAACCGGGATCCATCTCCGGGTCTTCCAATCCTTGGAATTTACTATATATCGGTTCTTGTTACTGTGTGATTGCTTCACAACTATCAGATCGGGTTTTCCCCGAGTATGAGAAGGCTTTCCTTCTCTCTGGCGTCCTTTCCCAAGTTATACAATGGGGTATGTGGAGGGCGGGTCTGGTATTGTGGGTATCCGGTACTTACCGGTAGTTCCTAACTAGCATATCTCTAATGCTAACACTCAGCCCTTAGCCCTAAGCTTCTAATTCCTAACTCGGTATTTCCTAAACTCGGTATTTTCCAGTCATCAGAGCGACACTTCGCTCTGATACCACTTTTTGTAACACCCCTACCATTAATACAATCATTACCGTCCAATCTCTTCGTGCTTCCGAGTCACGCAGCGGATACTTACTTACATACAGTGGGTGGTACAATGCCGTTAGTCACCCACGTGACTAACAAGGCTACTACTTCTACATACAGCATCGGTCTGATGGACCGGAATATCCGAGTGCTACACAAATACAAGCCATACTCCATTCATCGATCGAATACTACAATGTTCCCTTCAACACTTTACTCCTTCATAAACCATACATACGAAATACATAACCGAGTTTACTAGGTTCCCAATACAAATACAATGCTTCTTCCCAGTTCATATGTACTCATTAAGAGTCTACATCTACCCATTCCTCACAACTACTTACTTCCTAAGTACAAGGGTGTGCCATCTAGTACACCTCTACATTCTACCTCTAGCTATCCAAGTGTAGCCACCGGTCTCTTACTTTGACCATATCCTCTTCGGGTACCTGCACACTAAAAACGTTCCCCTGAGGGGGTCAGCTTTCGCTGAGCATGATAACCGCATACCCCGCGTACTAGTGAGGGTACGCCGACCACTTGGTCGAATACATGCGGTTCATTTTATTCATACATACATGCATACATGCTCTTGTACATAACATTACAATACATCACACAAGGAGTACGTACATACACGTCAATACACATTCTTCAATACATACATGGTAACCCATACAAGCCATCATATACATTCTTACCTTCCCGAAGTCCGCAATACAAAATACATATACAGTTCATACGCAATACTTACACAATACACCATCCTTGTTAGCCCATGTTGGTCCACCCGGGTTAATCGGGTAGAGATTACTCTTTTACTCGTTCCACAGTACTTACGCATACATACTCATACTCATACATACTTACTAATCCATACTTACTTACTTACTCTTACTCATGTTAAGCCGGTATGGCCTCTGGGCAGGGACTACACCGTCCCACCACCAGGCTTTACTTGGTTCACCAATCCAGGATGCTACCCATTTAAGGGATTTGGGCCGTGGACCAGTTTAAGAACCAGGAATCGGATCCAACCTCTTGTGTCTCCTCATCCTCACGCGTGGCCGAAGCTATATCGGACTTCTACTCATTCCAATTTACTCACTTAAGTTAGGAGTTAGGTAGTTAGGAATTAGTAGAAGTCATTCATTCAAGCCACAATAATACAATCCAAGGCTCATATACACGTCCATACAAAATACAATACAATACACAAGTACACTACGAAATACAATGCACTTCATCATCATTCATATATTTCATGAATTATACAAACTATTGTTCAAAACAAACGTCAAGAACAATGTAAACAAGCGCCAGTAAGTGCAATATAGTCCGATTCATGCATTTGTCTTATTAGGTGATCAAATAAGCACACAAATCGGGGTAACCAGATTAGGATACAGGGCATGAAGAAATCATACCTTTCGCCGTTGGTTTACTTTATCGGGTGTTCCTTTGCTCCATAGTTCCTTATTTGTTCCTCGAGTCCTAATAGTCCCGACCAATGACTACATGCAAATGGTTCCATCAATTCTAAGCATTACAATACATCATAGCTACTACTCCCGTGCTTACCCCGTTATCCCATTACTTTGGTTTAACTCAAACGTTCTTATACTTTCCACTTCTTAATTAATCCTCATACTTGTTTTCCCATTTACATACTATTTCTCTACCATTAGTGTTACATTAATAGTGTATTACTAAAGTCTCATGTATATGTACATACCCATATATATACAAGCATATGATTATTACATTCTTATTATTATTTACTTTTTTTTTTGTAAGTTTTGGGTCGTCCGACCCACGTCCGACCCAACCTATGGGCCGGCCCGTTCCAGTAAGTTTCCGTCTTCTGGAATTGTCTCGTCCGACCCGAACTGTTCTGTCCGACCCATACACCTCTGGGTCGGACCATTCCAGTAGTTTTTGGTTCCGTGGCCTGTGCCCGTCCGACCCACCGTCCTCCCCAACCTCTGGGTCGGACCGGTCCAGAACCTACCTACAGATTTTGTTTTTCACTTCTTTTTCTTGCCCTTTCTTCCCCAATCTTCCTACATGTAATCCCACATGTTTTAACACTAATTAAGCCCTCTAAATCACCTTAATTCATCCACCAAATCCATTACTAAATCCATCAAATAACTTACACAATCCCTCCCTCACTCCTTTTTCAACACTTGTAACGGCTTTTTGTTACACTTATTGCTACAGATTTTAAAACTCAATTCTCATATCCAATACTTCTACTACCAATACCATCACTAGCATCCCAAATACATTTCCAAGCAATTACAACATCTATACCAAGTCCAACATTCATTTTACTAGTCTTGTACTCCCATTCTTCCTAATTCCTCCAATGAAATCCAATACCTCTTGCTACAGATTTTACATGTTTCATCCTCATTCTCTAATTACCAATCCATGGTCATTAAACATCTCTACTAACCCCAATACATACCTTGGTTCTCCCATTCACCAAGTCATTCTTTAATGCTCAATTCCTACCAAAATTTCGCCATAGTTTACCTACAATTCTAACTCATCCACACATCTCCTTTCTCATCAATTCATCCCTATTCTAGCAAACCACAAGGGTTCCACCAGCACACATACATATAAATTCCTCAATACTTTCTCAATCCACATTCCAATACACATACACATCACATTTGGCTCCAAGGCCTACAATTCAAATACTTGCTCTTAAATACTCAAACTTCACAATCCTCATACTAGTACAAGGTTTTGGGTTCTTTAAATATTTACCCATCCCATTACTCTAATGCAATAGAACTTAACATTAGGAAGGAGCTCTTACCTTGAGCTTATACTTCCTTCTTTCTTCTCATTTTTCCTCCTTCTTCCTTTCTTGCCTCAAAATCGGTTATGTGGGGAATGGAGTTGCCAAACTCCATTCCCATCACACCAATGAACACAAAACAATTACAATTAACATACTAACCCTTAAATTAATGCTATTTCAATGAAATGTTTAAAGCAAGTTTCTAGGGTTACCTTTGGAGTGTGTTAGGAGGGATTTTAGCCCTTGGTTCAAGAAGGGGAATCTACCACCATTGCAAGGTGAAATTGATGCTCAAAAGAGAGAGAGAAAACAAGGCATTACAATGGGCAAAAATTGGTTATGAAGGGAGGTGAAGAAAACATGAGTTTTTCATGTAGATTTTTACCTTAATGGAGAGAGGAGACTCCAAGCTACCCATTGGTGCCATTTTCTCTTTGAATGGGGTATACCCACGAAAATGAACTTCCTCATTTTTGGATTTTGAAAGGAGAGAAGTGTAGAGATAATGAGGGGAGTAAGAATATGTAATTATTTTTACATTTGGAGCTCACATGGAAGTAGAGCATGGAGAAGAAGGAAGCTTCCATTGTGTAGTGGGGAGCTCAAAATCGCAGCAAGGAGGGAGGAGAAGAGAGGGAGTACGATGAGGAAGAAAGAAATGGGAGAGAGAGAAGAGAATGAGAGGAGAGAGAGTATGTGAGGTACTTTTTACTTTTCTCACTTTTTTGCTTTTTGCCTCTTTAATTAGTTAGCTAGTATGTGAGTGTGTGTGGGGTTAACTAGCAGATAAAACCGGCCCCCCCTATTACTACTAGTTGGAGCGTTTTTCGTCTTTTACAGAAAACGCTCGTTAATTTACCCAGTTTCAATACTATTCACTAACCGGGCCCGTTTTCCGAGATTTTCTCGTTTAATTATTTTTATTGTTATTAAGCTTCCATAAATGCTTAGTAATTATTATTTAATGATTCACAATTTTTACGGGTCCGTTTGACCACTTAAGGTCACGTTTTCGGGTTTTCTCGAAAAACGTGCGCTAAAGCTCTATTAGCGTTTTAATACATTATTTGGATCCGTTTTCTTCGGGAGTTGTCCCCATATATTAATTTAGGCCTTAACAAGGCTTTAGAATCCATATGACATGCTAACCGAGGTCTCATACCTCATATGGTTACTTAACGCTTATTTAGCGTTTTACGCTTTTTAAGCGTTTATTTATTTCTTTTGGATTTATTTTTCCTTACCAATATTTCTTAAGCATTATTAGGCTGTTAAATACGGATTAGAATAATCTTAATCACTATATTTAAGTTCGGGGTATTTCAGACCATGTTAAAAGCCTTGACCAAAATTTATAACATAAGTAATTAAACTATGGTTTATAGTGATATCATAAGTTAAATGTTGAATTTATAAAACTAATGGGGTACAAAAGGTAATACCAAAAAATTATGGGTCAATATGGTTAATAACATAGTTTATGTCATTAATATAAAGGTTGGGAATTTTGGAGCTATATAATTGATTTTATAAATAAAAGTGTATAATATATAGTTTTGTTACATTTACAAAGTATATTATATAAAGTGTGGCTAATATGTAAATAAGGAAGTTATTGGGGAAAAAAGGAATTTAAAATAGTTAGGGGTCTGTTCGGAATTAATGGAACATAAAACTATAGGTTATACAAAATGATAAACATTAATACTATATATTATAACCTATTTGTAACATTATGTAATATGTGGGATAAATGTGCAATATAGAAAATATATGGAGATGGAAAGAAATAAATCAAAACAGCAGAGGGCTGTTCGAAATTCTTAAGTTTGTAAAACTATATGATATAATTATTTTAAAGTTTAACGGATATAACATATGATATATATGATATGTTATAAAGTAAGTGGTGTATTTGTAATAAGGAAAGAATAAGAGGAGTTATAAAATTTGAACTTGTAGACATAATGTCTCTCGGCAATGATTTCAATTTTAGAAAAAACTATAGGTTATAATGTGTTATAAATTTAAATGTTATAAATATGATATTTATAACATGGTATAACAATGTGTGATTATTTTTAATTAATGAAAACTATGGAGATGTAGAAATATTAAATATATACATATATGCCCTACGCAACTAGTTAAGTGATTTTCAAAACTATATATTATATTTAAGTGTAACACCCCAACCGCTAATCCTTCCATTATCCTCTAATCATTCCCATAATTACCTTACTCGCAGCGGAATACTTACTTACTCCCGGCGGGTGATACAACGCCGTTAACCTTCCAAGGTTAACAAGGCTACTACTACTTACCGTTTCGGTCTGACGATTAGAATAAACCAAATACATACTACTTACTTTACAATACCAAATACTTAACTTACATTTGATTACCGAGTATCCAAGTTACACGAATTACATACCAAGACTACTTCCCAAAAATGAAGAGTTTATACATCCTCTCCTTACTATCCAATTATGACTTCATTATCCAAAAGGTGTACCACATGGTACACCGGCTACTCAAAAGGCCTTAGCCGTGTACAACTCGGTACACCATCCCAATCCTACTAACTACCAAAAAGAATTACATCCGGTCCTTACTCTACCTTCACGCCTCGCGGGTACCTGTGGAGTAAAAACATTCCCCCAGGGGGTCAGCTTACGCTGCATATGATAACCGCATACCCCGCGTGCTAGCGAGGGTACGCCAACTAATTGGTCGAGTACATGCGGTTCATTTCATTCATACATGCATACATGCTTTATACAATACGATACATTACATTCCATACACAAGGCATACATACATACAATGCATACAAGGAGGACAATTCAAGTCAACCGTTTATACTTACCCATACTCACCGCATTACGGAGATACAATTCTCCAATACATACAAAGGTCTAGTTAGCCTCATTACACACCCGGGTTAATCGGGTGTTCAGTACTCTTTTACTCCGGTCAATGACTTACAATAGTCAAGACCAATACACATACAATACTTACTTCTTACATACTTTACTTCCAGTTAAGTCGGTATGACTTCCGGGCAGGGATTACTACATCCCACCACCGGGCTTTAGGGTGGCCCACTAATCCAGGATGCTACCCATTCAAGGGGATTGGTCCAAGGAAAAGATTATAGCCAGGATTCGGATCCAACCTCTTGTGTTTCCTTATCCTCACGCGTGGCCGAAACTATATCGGGCTTCTACTCATTCCATTTTACTCATTACTCATGTTAGGAGTTAGATCGTTAGGAATTAGTTGAAGTCCATACCTTCTTTCCATACATCAATACAATACACAAGTACTCATACTTATACATACACTTCATTCGCATTCACACATTTCATGAATTATACAAACTATTTGTTCAGGAGATACAACAAGAACAATATAGTTCAAACACAGTTAAGTGCAATATAAGTCCGATTCGTGCATTTATCTTATTGGTGATCACATAAGCACACAAATCGGGGTTACCAAGTTAGGATACAGGGCATGAAGAAATCATACCGTTCACCGTCGTATACGTACGTACTACCGGTTCCTTCGAGGATCAACTATTTGATTCCTATACATACATGAAGTAGTATGATCAATGATCTATTATTGACCTACTTACTCCTTCATTGATACTTTCAATATATACTTACTACTTTATTACCTTCTTCCTTGGTTATAAAACCATTCTTTTCTTTACTACTTCTTAAATTTGTTGCCTTACTCATTTACTTACTTTCTTACCATTACTACCTCATTCATGGTGTATTACTACATACATATGCATATATGTGTAGAGGCATATATATATATATATATACATGATTACTATAATCATATAATAAAACATTTTTTTTGTTTGACTCGACCGAACTTGCAAGTCCGGTCGCAAGTTCGGTCCAAGTCAGTAGGCTACATCGTGTGAAAATTCCAGGGCCGACCGACCTTGCAAGTCCGGTCCCAAGGTCGGTCCATTCCAGAGTAAGTTTCGTATGTGAAAATTTTAGCCCGACCGCCCTTGCAAGTCTGGTCGCAAGGTCGGTCCATTCCAGTAGCTTGCATTACAGAAATTTTTCTGGCCGACCGAACTTGCAAGTCCGGTCGCAAGTTCGGTCCATTCCAGTAGGTTTCTGATGGGAGAATTTTCTGGTCCGACCGAACTTGCAAGTCCGGTCGCAAGGTCGGTCGATTCCAGAAGGTTTCCCGTCTTTGTAAATCTGGGCTCGACCGAACTTGCAAGTCCGGTCGCAAGTTCGGTCCGGCCCAGTACTTCAGTTTTACAATCTGTTTTGGGTGTTTTCTTTACCCATTGTTTCCCCAATCTTTACCAATACTTCCCCACATGATTTAGCACTAATAAACACTCTAAATCACCTTAGTTCATCCACCAAACTTGCTACTCAATTCCTATACAACTTACACACAATTTTCATCATCTCAACTCAACACTTACATTATTTTTTCTTCACACTAATGCTACAGATTTTGGTTTTCCACATTATGCTACAGATTTTTCCCTCAACTCCTATCCTCCAATACTCCCTCAACTAATGCTATTCCTAGCATCCAAAATACATTACCTTACACTCTAGTTTCATCCCATTTACAAACTCATTCCAAAATCTGTTTCAAGACACTAAACACTCCCATTACACTTCTCTCAATACACCTAGTTACCACCTAGGGTACTTCCTCTTCTTAAGCACTTAAGTCCTCTCATTCCTACACAAAATTTGACATAGTCTCCCCTATAATTCTTACTTTTCTCACACACTATTTCAGCTCACAATTTCACATTCTCACCACCTGTTTTACAATACACTATACTCACATAATAGCACTATACACAACATAAAATTCCTGCACATACACATTCAATACCCCATGTTTTCCCAAGCTTTTAAACAACATTTAAAAACTTCAAAACGGTTACATTCTTTTCTCCAATACTTACTACATTACTACTACTCATACTACAACATTCCACATTGTTAGATACTTAAAAATCTGTTACAATGTAATACACTAACTAACCCAAGGTAAGAGCATTTACCTTATCTTGCTAGTTTTCCTTTCTTCCTTTCCTTCTCTTCTTTTCCTCTCCTTTGTACTTCTCCACACAATACACAATGCTACAACCACTATACCATACACACTAACCATTTAGCATTCATTTTTACTTTAACCCTAGAATTTAAATGTTTTAGGGTTTAGGAAAGAGTATTACCTTCCAATGGATGATGAAGTTCTTGACTAGCAAGAGAACAATATTCCTAGCCCAACAAGAGAGCCAAAATCGGCTGGAAAAAGAGGGCCAAGAGTTCAAAAACTGAAAATCCTTATAATGCCAATGAGAGCTAGAAATGAAGGATTTTCGAAATTCTTTTTACCTCAAGATGATAAGGAGGTGAAGGTGCTTCTAATGGAGGACTTGAATCTTCAAATGGGGAATACCCATAAAAATGAAAGTTGAGCTTTTGGATTTTTGAAAGAAGGGAAATGTTCTCCTTTGCAAGGGGATTCCAATGGTACTAATTTTGTAATTTTTGGAGCAAGATTAATGGTTTAACAAGAGGAGAGAAGGTGAAGTTGAGTGAGCTCCTTCCTTTCTCCATGGCTGTCGCAGGAGCAAGAGAAAATAGAGAGAATAGAGAAGGAAGGGGGGAATGGGTGCGTGAGAGAGAGAGATAGAATAGGAGAGAGAGTGAGTTTTGTTTTTACTTATTTTCCTTGTCTTTTAGTCAATAAGGAACAATAAAGAGAGTGAGAGTGAGAGGGGGAAGTCGGCTACACACATGCCCTCTACACATTTTTGCTTTTTATTTGCAAAGTGGACACACTAACTTTGTTTATTTGCATTTTCACCCCACAAATTCCCGGTTGTTACAGTTTTTACTAACCGGTACCCGTTTTCTGGAATTTTCTCGTTTAATTATTTTATATTGTTCTAAGGCTCCACTAACATTTATTAGTGACTATTTAGTTGACCAAAATTGTTACGAGTCTGTTTGACCCGCTTAAAGTCACGTTTTCCCGGTTTCATCAAAAAACGTGCTTTAAGGTTCGTTTATGCTTTTAACCCATTTTAAAGGTCCGTTTTCTTCGGGATTTGTTCCCTCGTATTTATTTAAGTGTAGTTAAGCCTTTAAAAATATAATTAGCCTAATTAATCACTGTTTTTAATTACGGGGTATTTCAATCTACCCCCCTTAAGAAACTTTGCCCTCAAAGTTGCTCAAGGTTACGGTTTACCATTTCTACTCATTTGGCAAGCCAATTGCCACAATACATTCTACTACCACCTTACAAGGTGTTCAAAATTCTTACACTACCAGCATACACAATTCAGATACCACGTACCATACTCAGTTCAATACCATACACAATACTCCATTCAATTCGCACATTCCACAATACACTTCACAATGTCATTCGTGTCATATACCGTACAACACAAATGCATTACTCATTACACACTACCATACAACGCATACCATACTCATTGTACTACATACTGAATACTACTAGCACTACTTTGTGCCAATAAAATACAATTAGCACTACATGTGCCAACCAAAATACAATTACAATACATACATACTACGCAATGCTAACCGAAGCAATGCAAAAGCAAAAGGCTCTACCCCCCTTAAAAGGGGTACGCCCCGTACCCTCCGTACTATACGGATACTAGACATCTAGTCTACAAATAATTCGGGTACTTCGCCTTCATGGCGTCTTCTAATTCCCAAGTCGCTTCCTCGACATCGTGGTTAGACCACAAGACCTTCACCATTCGTACAGATTTATGGCGAGTGTCCTTTGTCTTTGTATCAAGGATTCGCAATGGAGTCTCGACATATCTCATCGTCGGCTCTAGGGATAAATGTTCGGGTTCTAATACATGAGAGGGATCGGCTATGTATTTCTTGAGTTGTGATACATGAAAGACATCATGAACACGTCCCAATTCCTCAGGCAATGCTAGCCTATAAGCTACGGCTCCAATCCTCTCGGTAATGGTATACGGGCCTACAAATTTTGGGCTCAGCTTGCCCTTCTGGCCAAATCGAAAGACACCCTTCATAGGTGAGACACGCAAGAACACTTGGTCGCCCACGACGAACTCAAGGTCGCGTCGTCGCACATCCGCATAGGATTTCTGTCTATCTTGGGCTGCTTTCATGTTTGCTCGGATTTGGTGTACTTCAGCTTGTACTTGTTCTAAATACTCCGGTCCTATGATGACCGCTTCGCTTGACTCATCCCAACACAACGGGGTACGGCAAGGTCTACCATACAAGGCTTGGAATGGCGACATCTTAATCGAAGCATGATAGCTATTGTTATACGAAAACTCGATAAGATGAAGCTTCTCAATCCAGCTCCCCTGGAAGTCTAAGGCACATGCCCTAAGCATATCCTCTAGTGTTTGGATGGTCCTTTCTGTCTGACCGTCGGTCTGTGGGTGGAAGGCGGTGCTAAGCTTCAATTCAGTACCAAGCGCTTCCCGTGTTGCTCTCCAGTATCTCGAAAGAAATCTGGTGTCGCGGTCAGATACAATGGTTTTCGGGACTCCGTGGTGTCGGATGATCTCCTTGTCGAATAGCTCCGCGAGCTTCGCCACCTTCCAGGTGTCCTTCATCGGTATGAATCGGGCAACCTTGGTGAGACGATCGACTACTACCCAGATCATATTGAGTCCTCCCCTAGCAGGTGGGAGTCCAACAACAAAATCCATAGAGATATCGTGGAATTTCCACTCCGGAATGGGCATGGATTGCACCATTCCTCCCGGTCTTCGGTGCTCAAACTTCACCTTCTGGCATGTGAGACACCTCAGAACATACTCAGTCACGTCTGATTTCATTCCTGACCACCAGAAGTACCTCTTCATGTCTTTGTACATTTTAGAGGCTCCCGGATGGACATGCAGTGTCGAACAATGTGACTCTCGCAGAATGCGATCCCTTAGCTCAGCATTGCTTCGGGGACGCATAATCTGCCATTCAATCGGATCAGCCATCTTCATGCAATTTGAAGTCGTACTTTCGGTTCTCGAAGGTACCATCTGTGATTTTCTGTCTGATCTCTGTGAAGTAAGGGTCGCTCAACTGAGCGTCTCGCACCTCGTCAACCAAGCTAGAAGAAGCGAGTAGCGAATGGAGCGAGTGTGCTCGGCGACTCAGGGCGTCGGCTACAACGTTTGCCTTCCCTTCTTTATACTGGAGGTTGATGTCGTAATCTGATAGAACTCCATCCACCTCCTCTGTCTTAATTCAGTTCCTTCTGTGTGAATACATACTGTAAACTTTTGTGGTCGGAGTAGATGGTGATGCTTACCCCATAGAGATAGTGTCGCCATATCTTCAAGGCGAAGACAATGGCTCCTAACTCTAGATCATGTGTCGGGTAATTCTCCTCATGCTTTTTCAGCTGGCGGGAGGCGTATGCTACTACCTTGCCATGCTGCATGAGTACGCATCCTATGCCCTTGCCCTTGATGCATCTCAATACACCTCAAATCCCTCTGTGCCCTCTGGAAGTGTGAGAATTGGCGCCGAGGTCAATGAGTCTTTTAGTCTCTAGAAGGATACCTCGCACTCGCTTGTCCATACAAACGGTGCATCTTTCTTCATCAATGACGTCATGGGCTTAGCGACTTTTGAGAAGTCCTTTACAACCTCCGGTAATAACCGGCTAAACCAAGAAAGCTCCGGATGTCGGTAACAGTCTTAGGTCTAGGCCATGATCGTACTGCTTCATTTTGGATGGATCTACGGAATACCTGCGCTCGAGATGACATGACCAAGGAATGATACCTGATCTAGCCAAAATTCGCATTTGGAGAACTTCGCATACAGCTGGTTCTCGCGCAGTGTC